>OY992530.1:82920808-83520808 GCA_963921185.1 Dasysyrphus tricinctus | reverse complement strand
GCTTAATTTTAGAGAACAGATTCATGGATTTGCTGAATTTTGAAATTCATAATTCTAATTCTACTGAATTTCAGACTTTCAAATTTAAGAAATTTTAAATTCAAAAAACAACATTTTCGTGCATTTTAAAATATATACTCAATTTTGAAACACAGAATTTGGATTTTTGAGAAAATTTTGCATTCGCATAATTGGGGAAAACAGATTCATAAATCTGCCAAATTTAAGATTTTCAAAATTTGAAAGTTAAGAAATTTGAATTAGAAAGTTTTGGATTTGCAGAATTTTGGGAAACAGATTTAAAGATTTACTGAATTTTTTAAATTCATTTTCTTATAATTACCAAACTTCGGAACAGAATTTTTTATTTCCAGAATTTGGAAATAGAAAATTTTGGAAAATTCAAAGAAATGCTGAATTTTAAAACATGTGCATTTATTTGGTTGTACCGAATTTTGGATTTTCAAAATTTGGAAATTCAGATTTTTTTTTTGATTTGCGGATTTTTGAAACCCTGATTTATAGATTAAATTTTGAATTTAAATACCTAACGTTAACCTATTAAATTTTGAAACACTGAATTTTGTACTTTCAAAAATTCGAACTAGCAAATTTTGGATTTGCAAGTTTGGAAAACAGATTAATGGGTGTGGATTTATTGAATTTCGAATACAAAATATTTGACTGTTGGAATTTTTAAAATCAGATTTTGTTATTTGCAGAGTTTTAGAAATCGAATTTTTACACATTCAAAAAATAGATTTAAACATTAACTGGATTTTTAAATTAATAATTTCGGATGTACACAGAATTTTTGAAATTCAGGATTTTTAAATGTAAAATTTTGGATTTGAAAAGTTCTGTAAAACAAATTCATAGATGGTTGTACGGAATTTTGTACCTTCAAAATTTGGAAATTCTGAATAAAAAATATAAAATTTTGGATTCACTGATTGAAATTCATAATTTAAATAATTTTGAAACAAAGCATTTGGAGAAATTTCGCAATAGAAAATTTTTTATTCGCATAGTTTTGAAAAACCGGATTTTCTATTTTTTAAATTTTAAAATTTATAAATTTGAACTATAGAATTTTGTATTTGCAAAATTTTGAGAAACGTATTTATGGCTTAACTGGATGGACCAAATTTCCAAATACAGAATTTTTGGTTTTCGGAATTTGGAAATCCAAAATTTGGAAATAGAATATTTAACATGTGAAAATAAAATTTATAAAATTACTGAATTTTCGAATTTAGAAAATCTGAATTTGAAAAACAAAATTTTGGACTTGCAAATTTTCAAAACCCAGATTTATAGATTTACTGAATTTTTAAATTCATAACTATGGATGTACATACAAAATTTGAAATAGAAAATTTTAAATTTGCAGAATTTTGGAACACAGATAAGTGAGTGGATTTATTGAATTTCGAATTCAAAATATTTAATTGTTGGAATTTTTAAATTCAGATTTTTTCATTTACAGAGTTTTGGAAATCGAAGTGTTGCCCATTCAAATTATGAACCCCAACTCCCCAACCCTCTTTTCAGGTTAGCCAGAACCGTCAGTTTGCATAAGTCAATTACCTCTGAAGTCTGAATTTAAGGGGCCAGGGTAAGATTCTTTCAAAGAAAAAAAAACAACAAAAAACGTTAAGTTTAAAGAATAAAATTTAAGTATGTCGTCTTAGTAGAAGTGGGAAGCCTCCGTTTTAAGAACAACCTCGACAGCAAAAGTCTTTGTAAAGCAACAACTCTTGCCTTGCAATATTGCAATATTTTTCTCAAGTAAAATACTTCTTCCAAGAAAAGCTCGGGTTGGCTACTATATCTCGCGAATCAAAATCTCGCATTCGAAATCTCGCACAACGAAATCTTGCAATTACAAAATCCCGCTTTTCATAACGAAATCCCGCAAACTAAAATCTCGCATATCAAAATCTCGCAAAATTTAATTGCATGGCAACAAATATATTTTTTTAATAAAAATCTCGGAAACTAAAATTCCGCGCGAGATTTTGATTAAAAAAATGTATTTGTTGAAATGCAATTAAATTTTGCGAGATATCCTGCATTCTGCAAAATAAGTAAATCAGTTATTTAATAATTGTAACTGTTTTTCAATATTATTGTTGTCAAAAGAACAAGAGAGACAGAGAAAATAGAGAGTGTCATGTGCAAATTGTATTAATCGTATTTGGCCTTGAACTTGAAAATAAACGCGTAAAAGACAGCAAAAATTGTTATACATAGGTTGCTAACAGTAATAAAGGATGTACAATTTTCTTATTGACAGTTATAGTTATCACTTGGAAAGAAGAAATTATGCAAAATACTCTTTGGTGTATTCTCTTTTCGAAAAAACCATGTGCGATTCGTTACTGGGAAATTTGAATTTGCGAGATTTTGGTTGAAATTTGCGAGATTTTTCGGTTCAAGATATAAATGCGAGATTGTTAAAAACGAGATTTTATAATTGCGAGATTATGAAAAATAAGATTTTTAATTTTCGAGATTTCGTTAATCGAGATTTCGTTATTCGAGATTTTTAAAAAAATTCGAAATTTCGTTATTCGAGATTTTGGTTTGCGGGATATCGTAGCTCTGCCGAAAAGCTTATGTCAGGGCTTGAATGATCTCTAGAAAAATAAAATAAACCTTCAATCCACATGATATTGAGTTCAAGCTTCAAATCTCTAGCTTCTGCTTCTAGCTAAAGCCTTTTACTTTTACCAAAAAATCCAACCTTTGCTTAATTGTTTACTTTCCAAACCTGATACCATTATCTTAAAATCATGCACATTCCGTGTTACGCTGCTCAACACATGCATACATCATCATTGCGTCCAGCTGTTTTGCTTTACCCGCATGCCAATTTGTGCGCAAACAAACTATAAATTTTACTCCATTCTAGCATTGATAAGCTGCAAACACTATAAATAAATAAATACCCACCGATATCTGTTTTTTTTTTTAATTTTACAATTCCCATTTTTAATTGGAATTTGCTGGTTTTACATTCACACGACTTTATGTCCAGTCCAATGAACTGGTTGCGCTATCAGTTGGGAAGTGAATTATATACTCTTGGTCATTGGTGCGTTAAGATTAAAGTAATATTCCGCAGGCTATACCCACCATTGAGAGAAGGAAATAGATAATGTTGGTTCTCTAGATAGATGTAACACTTGCACAATACAATATGTTTCTTTGTTATGTTGCTATATATGCATAGTCTATTGCTATTTTATGTTGATTGAATCTAAAAGTCTCAGCAACAATGCTGCAAGGGAGATAATGAATTCGAAAACTATTTTGTGTTTTTTTTGTTGGTCGTTAAATTAAAACATCTTTTATTTGCTCCTCAATCTATAAATGCTGATCCTATATTGTGCTATAAGGATAAAAAGCAATGACAAAACTACAGCTAAAACCATGGATAAGTGTGTGACGCGTCATCGTCGGTCGTGCTCGCAACCAAATAACAATAAAAGAAATGCCAATTCATTGAGTTTTATAAACTGTTTAATATTTTTCTATGATAATTCTATTTCCGTTCGACTGCATTTAGATGACATACTTAAGGCAATCGTTTGGAAGGATCTTCTCCATTTTATAAGGATTTCAAATCGAAATTGATTTCACAAGATACGAGGAGTAAATAGTTGTTGTTTTTTTTTTTTTCATTTTTGGTAACTATTTTGTACGAGTACTTATACTTTGTAATATCCATTCAAAAGAAATTGTGTACAGAGAAAAATTTAATATCCTTTTTATATGACCGCACATACAAAACACACCCACATCCCCCATCACCGAATTCAACTACTTGGAAGGTTGTGGAGTTCTTATATTTTTTGTTGCCATTTATATGTGAAGAAGGAATCTCAATTTGTAAGGTGTAAATTGGACGCAGTCAAGAGTGACAGTGACAATCTTTAGTCATTCGTTTTTAGCTTTAACAAAGTTTCTTATATAGCCCAGGGTTTTTGATGTGTGCAGAAGAGGTGGCGGCGGGTTGCAGCGGCAGCAACCGACAACGACAGCAGAAATGATGAGGGCAACTCTTCTTAAGAAAGACTCATCCATGGGATGTGTGAAATGTTGCGGTTGGTTAAATTCGAATGATGTGACTTTAAGAGGATTATGATGATCTGACACGGAATGATGTTAAATAATGTACGTATGGCAATGTTAATATCTATTTTGTGTTCTTTCTATGATAGTCTGTTTGGGAAAGTTGCATTCATACACAGTAAGCTTACACCGATGGTAAATATTACGTTAGTAAGGAAGTTGCCTGGAGATATCGCAAGTTCTGTAGGCCTTAGCCAGAAAATTTTAACACAAATATCTCGAAAATTAAATTTTGAGATTTTATTGTGTTAATAATTTTTTCGATATATCTTACAAAAAACAAAAGTTATTAATCCGTAAGAATGTAAAATCGGAATTTTTGAAATATATGAAAAAGTCTTTTACCCGTTTTCGACTAATTTTACTTGAAAAACACTCATTCAGTTAAGCAGGGGAAATGTGTCATAGAGAAGCCAATTGTTCCTGATGTGGTTTTTGGAGTGGCTGCATTATTGGTCTGTTTTTCTTCCATCGACAACATTGAACAAATGGGTTGACCGGATGACCTACTGCAAAGGCAGCCTAGTAAGTATCTAACAACTAATCGGAAGATTTACTATTTTCAATAAAATAACAATCGTTGAAAAAAATTTGAACAGGTCTTTTTGTATAGCCTTTTTAAAATTACACCAACAGATGACCCAGATGGTGAAATCAATAATTCAGACTATAACTTTTTATGTGGTAATATTTTCAAGAAAAAATTATATTCCCAGTTCTTAATGCCATAAGACCTTCCACCACACAAAAAGCATAAATATTTGAAACTCTACAATCCAGACTTTTTATGATTGCCTACTTAATGTGATTTAAAAGAAAAATAAAGGTGTTGTGTAGGAATTTATTTAAGGGCCATTAAGCATTTCCATCTGGCTGCAGATGATAGAAGAATTTTTTTTCAGAAAAATTGGTGTGAATAGTGTAGGTTCGTTTTATTTCATTGTACTAAAGAACACTGCCAATTTCGTACAAAAATTAAGCTGAACTAGACCAAAAATTCATAAAAAAAAACATTTTGTATGCATCATACTTTCTTTATTTTAGAAATGCGATTAACATGAAGGCTCTCATACTTGCCGATGACAATAGAAGTTTTTCTTAATATTTTTTGAGACGTGGACTCAATCTTTTCTTAACCCATCGGAATTATTCTCCAAAATAGAAATCTATTTGCAAATAGCCGATTAACATTTTTTGTTATTCAGAAATCAGCTTTCGGAAAGTTTCTCCAAACCAAATTTTTTAAACGACTATTAATGACTTCACAAAGCGAGTTGGAACCTTACTTTAAGAGAACCGAAGACAAGAATTTAAAAAGGATTAATTCCTATAACCCGTTCAATTCTTGAAATTTAAAATTTTACGCTTTTTTGTAAGAACCCTTTCCCCTTTAACCCTATAATAGACTCATATTGACGGTTCTAGCTAACCTGAAAGGTAAGTTTGTTGGGATCATAATTCCTAATGTACAAAAATTCGATCTCAAAAACTGCTTATTCAAAAAAACAGTAGGTATTTAAAAAATTCTAAAAATCCTGTATTCGGTATTCAAGACTCAAAAGGTATACCCAAAATTCAGTAAATCTATAAATCTGTTTCCAAAATTCTGCAAATCCAAAATTTTGTATTTCAAATTTCTGAATTTTCTTATTTTGAAAATCTAAAATTTGTCAGGTACCTACATCCACTATTATGTTTTTTTTTTAATTCAGTGAATCTATTCTCCAAAATTATACAAAATCCAAAAATCTGTGTTTCAAATTTTTTTAAGTATCAACATAGTTCCAAAATTATGTATTTCAAAATTCAGTAAATCTCTAAATCTGATTTGCAAAAATCTGCGAATCCAAAATTTTGTATTTTAAATTTTGGTTAGGTACCTGCTCAAATTCTATGTTTCAAAATTTTGTACACTCAAATTTTGAGTTTCAAAATTCAGTTAATCTATAAATCTCATTTTGAAAAGTCTGCAAATCCAAAATTTTGTAATTCAAATGTCTGAATTTCCATGTTTTAAAAAATTCACAGGTTCATTCAAAATTATTTATTTCAGAATTCAGTAATACAAAGTTCTGTATTTTGAAATTCCTTTCCTCCAAAATAATTAATTTCAAAATTAGGTTTTTTTTTATTATCCGATGGAAATCTTCAAAAGACACTCGGTAAGAATCAGTACCAAGTAGTGTGGGACTCTTACCGCACTAAAACCACCGGTGAATCAAGACCAATCTATGAAAGATCGACAAATGATTTTTATTTCTTAATTTTTAAATCGCATTGGGGGAAGTTTAAAGTTATAACACGTTCCCATAGCTTTTAGACCATCAGCTCATGAGGCTTGGTTCTTCTTAATCTTCGAACCATGTTCCGTACATTTAGGACGGTCTCAGAGTTTGTATGACTTTGCAGTCGCTGGTTGTGTGATACCGCATGTTTTTTAACCACTTCTGTAACCATTTCAATTTGAAGGTCACGATGTAGATCGCTATTTCTTATATACCAAGGGGCATCAATTATTCCACGAAGGACCTTGCTTTGGAATTTTTGGATGGGTTCAGCATTTGTTTTCTTTGTACATCCCCATAGTTGGATGCCATATGTCCAAACGGGTTTCAGTACTTGCTTATATAACATTAGTTTGTTTTGGATAGGTAGGTCAGAGTTCTTTCCTAGTAACCAGTGCATTTTTCTGTACTTCAAGTTTAGTTCTTCTCTTTTCTTTTTGATGTGCTCTTTCCATTTAAGCTTTGCATCCAAAGTCATTCCAAGGTATTTGGCGGTATTGGAGTAAGGTACTGCTGTACTGTTTATATTATATAAATTGGAACATTGTTTATGTTTTTATTTGTAAAGTTTATATGCGTCGATTTTGTTTCGTTTAGTTTGATGCGCCATATCTGCGTCCAATCACTAACTCTATCGACTGCATTTTGCAATTTTTGTGTAGCCTTTGTAACGGATTTATCTGGCACCAATATTGCAGTATCATCAGCAAAGGTGGCCATGATAGCGTTGATGTCCACTGGAATATCCCTTGTATATAACAGATACAGGGTTGGTCCCAGGACACTTCCTTGTGGTACACCGATTCAATTGTCTTTAGTTCCGAGTAATTTTGGTCGTACCGTACTCTAAAGAGTCGGTTCGTAACGTAGGATTTCAGTATTTCGTAGTACTGCCTGGGAAGGTCCCTATGCAGTTTGTACTCAAGTCCCAAGCGCCAAACTTTGTCAAAGGTCGGTAGGTTAATTTTAGTTAATCCAAAAATCTATTCTCTAAAATTTTCTATGACTAAATTCTGAAAATCCAAAATTCTGTGTTTTAAAATTTGGAAGGTAACTCCCTACCAAATTATGATTTTGAAAATTCAGGTATAAAGGACAATCGGCAAAAATGTATGGAGGGTGGTCTAGGAACCAATAACAACGAGACGTATGTCGTTGGAATGTATTTTTATGAGCTACAATAGTCACTATGGTCACTATAGTCAAATCACTGTGTGAAAAAAGTTATTCGTCAACCTAGGTTTTGTTTTGGTACCATTAAGTGTGGAAAAAATGTATACAAACTGGTCTTACCAGTACTAATAAGATGCATGTCGTTGAAAAGGTATTTTTATGAACAATAATAGTTACCATAACAACTTATTTAAAATCACTGTGTGCAAATAGTTATTCGCTGTTTTAGGGAATTTTAGCACAGATAAAATGTATGGAGCATGGGTAACAATTAGCGAATAACTTTTTTCACACAGTGATTTGAAGTAAGCCCCCATAGTAATTATTGTAATACATAAAAATACCTTTCCGACGACATATTTTTGTGCTTTTATTTTTCTATAATATACGCGCACTAAAGGGGTTGTGACTATCCTTAAAATGATTGAACACAGTACGAGCGTTAGGAAAATAGGGAAGGCTTGAGAGGACTTCTAAAAATCTCCTCTAGAAACACATTATAGGAGTGTTTTTGGTATTTTAATAAATGTAGAACATTCAATTTCCAAATACAATTTTCAGAATCGATCGTTAGAGAGTTATACCATTTCAAAATTTTTCTCAATAATTTGTAAATAAAAGACAAAATTACGGTGAGGTTAAAAATTTAGGGTTAATGTTTTACAGCCTGTTTTTAGATCCCAAAGCAACCAATATCTTGGTTTCAAAGAAAACCCAGAATATTAATTTATTTGACTCACCCTTATTAACATCCATAGAGTACAGTATTCATGACAGTTTGCGTCCATCTTGCAAAAATTGTTGCAAATACACGACCCGCACTTGTTTTTTATTTTTTTTTAATCCGACTTCATCAGTTATATTTACCAGCCAATTATTATGTCCATATTTGCAAAATTATATACCTTCTTGCATTCCATTATAAAACCTTTTATCATAAATTGCTTAAAGTTCCTTTGAAACATCGTTTCAACGCACAAAAAAAAAGGAGCTAAAAAAGGTAGTTCACTGAACTTTCAAACGATAATAATAATGCCCGAAAAAATACATATATAAAGTGAAATTTTATTTTATTGGCTCTCTCTAGTAGGTAGGTACCTTTCTTTGTATACATTTATGTCGGTTCTTATGTTTACTTTTAGTTGATTTCTTTTTTTTTGTCGGGCTCTTTACTCTTAGCAAACAACGAAAATACATTTTTTTCATTTTAATTGCAATTTTTCACAATTCAGGCGAAGAAAAGCTCTACTTAAGAAAACACACTTCAAAGGACCTCTTTTTTTTTGGGTATTTCTTTTTTTTTTCAATTTTCTTGAACAAATGAAGAAAAAAAGGACCAAAAGCATTATGTCTCTCTGTTGGGCTTTCACTTTTGTGTAGGTTCCTTTTATTGAAGAGTCGAACAAAAATCTTTAACGTTTTAATCTTACTCAAAGATTGATATGGTGGTGGTGGTGGAGAAAGGAAGCACAAGGCCGAATACAAAAATTCTTGGCATTAGTAATTGCTCTCTTTTTGGCAGTGCTTGTGTGTGTGTGTCTAGAATATAAATTGAGTGCAAATTGTATAAGATTTGAAGTCTCCTACTTAAATAAATAAAAACAAGCAAAAATAAATAAATCTGTATTATGAAATGATCTTCTATCTATGGAAACACAACTATCACACATAAAAATAAAATAAGACGTCCTTATGAAGATACATATACAAAGTGCGAACGTTTGGTATAGAAGTCGACGTCGACGACGACGCCGAAGACGTTCATCTGACACCTTATAATGGATTTTTTTATTCATGTTTTAGTAGTCAAACAACTGCAGTATTTCAGTCATACTTCTCCTCCTCCTTGAACAAAATATTAAGCTCTAAACATCCATCCACCCACCACAGTGCGGAGATAGAAACAGCAATCCAAAAAAATAAGAAGAGGATATCACAGTGTTGTTTCCTTGAATACTTTTTTTTGCTCAGTATACGAGACAGTGTAGTGCATTTTCGCGATTTCATTTCATTATTGTTCATTGCCATTTGCCAGATGGGGATTTGTTGTCACCATAAGCATTGTTTGTGTTTGTTATGTCTGGAAAGGGAGGTCCTTGAAGATTTCCTCATACTAAAGTACTTTTATAAATAAAACCCTAGAGTGCAGAGCTTACAAATGCAGTGCAGAAGAAAAACATTGCTATTTTATGATGCTTTTGATGTCAAGGATCTGTGTACCTATGTGTGGGTGTGTGTGTTTTTGCAACAGAAAATGGCATTTGCATATTTTGTATAATTGTTTTATCGTTGATAATAATTTTCAACAAGGATATAATTTATTTTCATTCTGTCATTGCTGTATGTTTACTGTATTGTTGCACAAAACAGCTGAGGTCATTTGGAGAAAATTTTAATGAAAATGTATTTATATCATTTATCTTCAACAGATTTAAGTGCTCTACACTAGGATAATATATGTATTTGTTAATTCATTCTATTGGTAGGTACCTTACAGAAGTACTATGGAATTAAATCAGAAAAAACTAGAAGCTTTTATAACAAAAAAAAAATACAAACAGGCCATAGTAAATCTAATCCAATTTTTCAAAACTCTATGATTCTATGACGTGAAGATTCTCAGCTTACAGACGCCATTTTGAAAAACAAAAAAAATGTTTAAGTCTTTTTGATAGGAAACTTAATCAACTTTCTACATTTTTTTATTTGATTTAAAATTTCAGAATATCGAACAGATTGCTTTTTCAAATTTTGCTTATTTACAAGAAGACGCAAGTACCAGGAAGTGAAGAAGGAAAACTTATCACCTCTCTAGTACTTAAAATATGAATTCTATAAGAAAATGCAACACACAAAAAAGAAGATCATTGAATTTTTTATAAAAAAGTTTCGAATAGTTTTTTTTGTACGGTTAATCATTCTTAAAATATTGGTTTAAGCGAGTTTTCAAAATGGCAGCTAAAGTACACAATTTATAGCTACCCCATTTCTTCGAACACTCAGGGCCAACCCATTTCAGTTCCGATCAAAATTTGGCCATTCATAATGTATGTTTTTTTTTTGGAAGAAAACCCCTCCACCGGAGCCAGGTAATAAGTGGGTGTGAATTTTAAATTCGTAAACAAAATGGTAGCTTAAGTACACAATTTATAGCACCTTAATTTCTTCGAATCCTGAGTATTGACTTATTCCAATTCCGATCAAAAAATTTGGTCAACATGTATATTTTTTTGCAAGGAAAACCCCTCCACCGGAGCCGAGTAATAATTGGGTGTGAATATTAAATTCGTAAACGAAAATAAATATATTTTGATATAAAATTGTAAATTGTGTAGAATAAAGATTTTTCAATGCAATTACCTTTATTTCGGCGCAAGAAATACTCACCGAAAGGGCGTGCGCTAGCAGAGGAGCTACAAACCAGATCTCACTTTCTTAAGTTACAATAGTGACCAAAGAACTCTCCAAACCAGTGGAAAAATCAGACCTATGTTCCCCAAGAGCCAGCCAGCAAGACCTGTTGTGTTCAGAACTGGCTTGCAGATTCCCATTCGAGCCCCAATCGATTGCTCAGCCGAGCTGCAATTTCAATCAGGCAGATGAGAAACATTTTTCGAAGGACCTCGATTCAAATATTTTCCTTTATCCTTTTACTAAGAACTACAAAGAATTAGGTCTTTCCGCAATCATCATTTCGACAGCACGTTCGTAGAGAATTCCATAAGGAATACATAGCTGAATGGTGTCAGAAAAAAGCCACCTGTCATATTTAGAATTCTACACAAATGGAAAACCCGAAACCGCAGACAAACTGCTAAAGTCTCTTGACAAAGCACGTAGCCTGGAGTCTCCTCAAAGAACTGGGAAGCAGCACATAATAGCCACAAATATCAATCAGTTTAACACAATTGCTGATAAAATTGTGAAGCTATCCAAGGCTGCTTCTAAAAAGTAGAAAGCAGAATAAACCAGCAGAGCGCTTTAAACTTCTGAATAGAAACTATCTACAAATGATCGAGTTTTCAAGACCTTTTACCCTTCAGCAACTTTTAGTTGCACTCCTTAAGCTTAATCCTGGAAAATCTGCTGAGGCATCTTCCCTGAGTTTCTCGTCCATAGTGGAATGCTTTTTAAAAGTTGGCTCACACGCTTTTATTCAGACGTTCTGAAAACAGGAATCTTTCCCAACGAACTGAAAAAATTTAAAGTCATTGCCTTGCTTAAGCCTGTGAAGCCCAAGGGCAAATGAAAAAAAACCTATCATCAACGCTGTAGCACGCTAGGATGCTAGAAACAAGCAGGCTTTAGATCTGGGCGCAGCTGTTGTGACCAAGTCTCTAACCACACACATAAATGCAGGATGCCTAGCCTAACTGAAAACATCTGTGGTATTCGTTCATTTCACAGCTGTGTACGGTACAGTCTGGAGGAACGGTCTCAGTAACAAACTTCCTCAGACCGTACCCTTCATCAAAATAACAACAACATGGTCAGCGGTATATAATTCCAAGTCTTTCTTGATGATGCAAAGAGCTGGCTTATTCCAGGGATCAGTGTTGGCACGACTTCCATTAAACCTCTACACCTATTATCTCCCAGACACGACATCAAAAAAATTTGCATATGCTGACGGACTCGCTATAGCGTAGAACAAACGGAATTAACTCTTAACGCAGATCCTAAGAAAAATGGAGGTTATGTCCCAGCATGAGCAAATCGGAGGTTACTTATATCAATCTTAGCAACAAACTCGTGAAATAAAACTCAAAGTTGGATTCAGAAACGGAGTTTCCTTGGACCTAGAGCTGTCATTTAAGGAGCACCTTTCGAATTCTCCAGCAAAACTAAAACCCAAAATAACTTCATCCAGAAATAAGCAAAACACTGTTTCGCCATTTTGGGCTTGTTTTTTTTCCGCTGCGGAACACCATTCCCCGGTCTGGGTCAATAGCGCTCACACAAATAGGATACTCTTAATAGTTCGACCTCTCTCCGTACTTACCAATATGCCTGTTAAGTTAAGACGTCAAAATGCTGTTCTTCGAGAATATGGAAAAATAAACTGCCTAGTGCATTTCCCGCCCACGAACGAGCACGAACTACGAGGCAGTAGAATACTAGAAGAACGAGTGGCAATCAAGTTGTTATAATTAATGATAACCTTAACCCGATAAAGGTTCTTGGCAATCATCTCTATAAAACAAATTTTGTCAAAATGTATTAAAAACAATTTTTAGATTATTTATTTCTTCAAAAAGGCATTTATATATATTTTTTTCTAATAGTGACTATTTTTTCGAAAAACTCGAAAATACTGGTTTTTTACTTTTCGCTTCTACACGGCGAATTTGTCGAAAGATAATGAAAACCAATTGTTACTGTAAAAATATCCCCTAGAAGAAATATCACAACATATATTTCCATGCGAGCCTCAGTTCCAAAATTTTACGACTGAAAAAATAGTCAGGTATCGTAAATACAGGTTTTTCGTCATACAACTCTTTAATATGAAGTTTATTCAAATGTTATTTAAAAAAAGTATGTAAATTATGTACCTGTGTTTGAAAAAAACTAACTATTTTCGTCTAAGAACGATCATTCAAAAAATATCATAAATTTAGCAATTTGTCAAAAATACCGGTTTTTCGCCTTTCGATATTTAATTGAAAAGTTTTCGAAAAATGATTTATCTAAATCTTTATTTGTAGATTATGGAATTCTTCGTAAGTATAGTCATGAAGTATTAATATAAAATACATATTAACAAACTTGTAGATGTTCTCAAGCGCATTTGGTATATCTTAGACGGCGGTGTCAGCTGTAGCTATCATTCGAAATCAGTGTTGAACATTATTACTTTCAATTTAAAAACTTTAAAAATGAGTGAATATTTTGATTTATAAAATCTTGAACTCATCAAATTGGATAACTTATTGGGGGCTATCGTGAATAAAATTTCCCACGGAATTTTTCCCATCGTCGAAAACTGGGAACGTGAATTGTGGTCGCAGTTTCTCTCGGGATTTATTGACATCGAAAATAAATATTCCATGGCCACTGGGCTACCATTTTGATCGACCAAATTTGAACCCGCAAGGAACAGTGGAAAATTTTTGGCATTTCCAATTTTAGAAGATGGGAGAAATTCCGTGGGAAATTTTATCCACGATAGCCCCAATTATTATTTTTCACTACTTGGGAATTTTTAAGAGTTAAAGCAAAAAAACAGTATTTTTTACTTTTGACAAGATTTGAGAACTATGATAAGCTTGAATGAAGGCTTTTAGGAAAAAAAGAGATAATGCTTTCTTGTAGAAGATCACACATAATCCCCATGAAGCACTTCTCGAATTTCGATAATATGCGCCGTTAAAGCGTTACACTCGAAAAACCAATATTTTTGTCATTTAACATTTTTTTTTTAAACTTGTGATATCTTTTTAATGATTAGTCGGAGGAAAAAATGTGTTAAGACCCTTTTTGTAAAGAGTTGCTTCATCTATAAATTTTACCTGAATCACTTTTCTATACTATTCATCTTTCAAAAGTTATATGCGAAAACTAATGGTTTCGAAACTTGCAATTAAGGCTTTTTTACTCACGTAGGTGAGCAAAATGCTAACTTTTTAAGAGTTATATTGAATAAAAAAGTAAATAGTTAATCAACTTATCACCTTAACCTTATTTACCATTTAAATGTCTTTCAATAACAAAAAAAAAATAAAATGAAACAGAAAAAGAAAGTCCATCTCTAGCTGCCTCACTTATTTTCTTGTTAACACTCCAATTACCCTATCGACCTACAAAGGTTCAATTCAAAACCGTTTCAATTTTCAAATCAAAATGACACAGCTGAATAAACCTACCTTACCTACAATGAAAGAAACAATCACATTTTGCCAAAACCCATCTCGAAGTCAATCACACAATTTATGGCATTTATCAAAAAAAAAAACAAATGATGTTTCCGTCTTGGTTGGAAAGTCAACCAAAAAGAAGCAGGTAAGAAACAAAAATCATCTCTCCTGGACTGTGTAGTGTAGTGTAATCACCTTCTGTTTAAAGCTATACCCATTTATCTTCATCTCTGATATTTTCAAAATAGTGGTTTTAACTTAAAAAGGAAAAGCACATCATATACACATCATCTCATAAACATTTAAAGTTTTTGTTTAATTCAAAAGAAAGAAAGATAAGCTTACTCCTATACTTCACCTCCCTTCTCTCCTACTCTCATCTGAACTTTGCAACCTAAAAACCAATGTTTTATGAGCCAACGAAGACGAAGAAGCCATTTGATGTTTATCTTGTACATAAGACAGCGCGAGGTACAAAAGAGTCAGATCCATCTCATTAAAAGTCTGGCAGTTGGATGACACTTGTTTAGAGTAAGAGAAAACCCATCACTGTATCTATCTACCTCCTCGTTAGGGAAGCCAGCGCAAGCATTAGAGTTATAGCGTTGCACAAATTGATCTGAAATGAACAATATGGCCCCCGAAGGAGAAAACAGTTTAATCTGCGCCTTTAATATAAAAAGCTGACAGGTGAGATGATGCTTCGTCTAGCTTTAGATAAATATAAACGTAACAAAATGAACGATCCTTAAATTATAAACGGGGTCCACAAGCTGCATAATATGGAGCAGTTGTTCTTGGGACGAGATGGAATAAACCATTTAATTAAGACTTTCCCACAAAAATAAAACACCCAAACCCTAGTCCGTCGACAACGACACACCTTCGCTCGCACTACCTATGTATATTCGTCTTAAATAACGGGAGGAATTACATCAGGTTTATAGGTACTTACACCGCTTCCCATCAATGGGAATCTAAGGTCAGGTTCGGATCTAGAATTTGTTTCAAAGGGGGGAGTTCTTGTAAATTTATTTGAGTTGTTGCTAAAAACTTAATATTTTTGTAAGTTTTGAGGACTTTTGGTAGAAATATTGGATAAGATTTTAAGAAAGATCATGGGAACTGCCCTTAGTTAAAAAATAAAATTATATTTGGTGTTACAAAGCTTGTGGGGAACCATCAGGGCCTAGTGACTTACAACTCTCAGCCAATCCCTTGTGCATGTTGTAAGTCAGCAAGAATGCCTTTGATTAGAAGAGGGTTTTCAGACAGACCTTCTAAGGGCCAGTTTTTCAGTCCGAGATCATTCTTGTCTCGGGGTTATACCTAAGTTAACTCCAGAGACGTGTTTTTCAGCCAATTTAAATCCTAAGTTCACTCCGATCTGACTCGCCGAATTTAGTGAGTTAGCTGAGGGAATAAATTGAGAGCAATTTTCACTTTGGCGCCATCTCGATATCAATAGTGAAAGTTATTGAAATCTCTGGATAGTGTAATTTTCATTTTGGCACCATCTCAACTCCGATTGTAAAAGGCGTACAAATGACATATCCACAGAGGCGCATATCGGTTTCAATAGATTTTTGACAACTGAAAGATAAAGTTAATTCTGAACTACAAACCGCTTCTACGCTAACGCAGGGTTATAATTTGTTTTTAGGGTAAGCTTATTCTTATTCAACTCAGAGTTAATTCAGCACTGGAAAACTGGACCTTATAAGATGGAAGGAACTTGAAGCAAATAAAGAGTTATTCAGGGGTTGACTACATTCAAAGCTTTCATTTTAATAGCGTCAGGGTCTTTCTGTTTAATCGATTTGACAGTGTCTTCTTGAATTTTAGATGCTACCAGCTGTATTTATTAGATATTCTTAGCCGGGTGACTACTAAATATGTAGCTCTAAATAGCTTCAAAATAAGGAACATTTAATTCAATCAAATGTCAGTTTAGTCAAGTTTTAGACAGCCGATTCTATTGTCTCAGTTAAACTTCTCTGTCAAATAGTTTCAAATTGTAAGAAGTACTATGCTTTTTTTTTATTTAAAAAATATCACTTTCGTCAAGCCTTAGGCAACCAATTTTGGTGTCTCGTAAGTCAGGCAGCTTTAAGTTAGGCAGCCTTTAAACAACAATAAACAATGTATTTTCATAAGCTTTCGAAGTTTCTAGATTATTTATTAGATTTTCTCGCTACTTAGACAGTGGCTAAATAGTTCTTAATCGTTGTTTATACGCTTTATTTTATTTAAAAAACCACTACTCAAGCTTAAGACAACCGATTCTGGTGTCTTAGTTAAGCAGCTCTAATTAAGGAAGCTCATTGACAACAATGAACAGTTTGTTTTTAAAGATTTTTTAAAGTTGGGTAGCTGTCTAAAGTTAGACAAGTTTTATAAATAAGGCTTTTATTGTCACTTAAAATTTTAAGCATGTTCTTGAGCTTGGTTTGGACACTATAGATAGCCTTGCTTGGCATTGAAACTCGTACAACTTTTTAAAACTTCATGTGTGTGAAGTTAGCAAAGCCATTCTGGATTTCGAAAAAAAAGTTGGGCTGTATTGTGTTCAACTTATGCTGGCTTGTGCCGTAAATATTTTTGAAAAATTCGCAAATTTGCAATTTTTACAAATTAAATTTTTGCTAAATTTCAAAATTTCTTAAAAAAGTTGTGCTGCATTATGCTCAAAAAATGCTACTAAGAGCCAAAATAAAAAAAAAAATCGCATAATTGCATCTGTTATGGCCAAAACTAAACTTTGCGAAGGGCTGTAGCGTGAAGTTAGCACCGCCATTTTCGATTTTCAAAAAAAAATGTGCTGTATTGTGCGCAACTTGCGCTGCCTTGTGCCGTAAATATTAAAAAAAAAAAAAAAAATCGCTAATTTTACGAATGAAATTTTTGCGAAATTTTGTATTTATTTAAAAGTGAAAGTTGTGCTGTTTTGTGCTCAAAATGCAAATTTGTTAAAAATATTTACAGGAGAGCACAATACAGCACAATTTTTTTTTTTGAAAATCGAAAATGGCGGTGCTAACTTCTCGCTTCGTAAGACTGTTTTCTGGCCGTAAGAGTAACAAATATGTGATTCTTTTGTTTTCTCTTCAGGATATGGCAGCAAAAATTGAACATTTTTTGCAAATTTTTTAAAAATATTTACGCAGAAGACAGCGCAAGTTGAGCACCCTACAGCACAATTTTTTTTGTTTTTTGAAAATCGAAAATCGAAAATGGCGGTACTAACTTGACGCTTCGCAAAACTGTTTTTTGGCCGTAAAAGTTACAAATAAGCGATTTTTTTTATCTATTCAGGATATGTCTACACAAATTGAGCACAAAGCAGCCCAACTTTCACTTTTTAGTAATTACGAAATTGCACATTGCAAATTTGCTATTTTTTTTAAATTTATTTTCGGCACAAGGCAGCACAAGTTGAGCACAATGCAGCATAACTTTTTTTTTGAAAATCGAAAATGACGGTGTTAACTTCATGCTACAGCCTTTCGCAAAGTTTAGTTTTGGCCATAACAGATGCAATTATGCGATTGTTTTTTTTATTGTGGTTCTTAGTAGCAGTTCAATGCAGAACAACTTTTTTGTTAAGAAATTTTGAAATTTCGCAAAAATTTTATTCGTAAGATTTGCAAATTTGCGAATTTTTCAAAAATATCTGTGGTGTTTGGTAGAAACAAGATAACTCCATTTTAAAATTTGCGTCTTTGCGTCCACTTTACATCGACCTACAACCTAAACGGCTGAACCGATTTTCTTCAAATTTGAAATATAATTTTTCAAAGGTTATGTTCATAAGTATTCCAAATTTGAAGAAAATCTGTGGCCTCGTTTACACTCTAGCTTGATTTAAAGTGGGCGTAAAGACGCTAATTTTAAAATGGAGTTATCAGGTTTCTACCAAACACCACAGATATTTACGGCACAAGTTGAGCACAATACAGCACAACTTTTTTTTCGAAAATCAAAAATGGTTTTGCTAACTTCACGCTAGAAAAATGGGTACCCTCTAAAAACCAAACCCATAGTACGATTTTTTTTTAATACGGTACATAGCAGCACATGTTGGGCACATTACAGCACAACCTTTTTTTTTGAAAATCCAAAATGGCGGTGCTAACTTCATGCACATTTAAACTTCTTCTTTTCATCAGAAACAAAAAGCTGCAAAATATTGAAAAGTCTGGCCGAAGTCCAAAAGACCTTCAAATTCCCCCCTTCCTATGTGCCCGCTCCTTACTCTTGTAAAGTGCACAATAAAATTCAATGTTTGCCCATAAACGAACAAAATTGGCAATGTTCGTTGGGGAGGAAGAATCTTACAAGTATCTCATCTATATGAGATACACACAATATTCGGTCAATTGCACACTTTGCATTTATATCGATCTGTTGTCCTGGTTTGGAATAGTGGACTATAAGAGACTCCCTATAATACTCCTCTATTGCAATAAATGAAATGCTAATCAGCACTATAGAAACTCACATTAATTGAGAATAATTTATGGTGAACAGAGAGATTCAAATGCGGGTAGAGATAGCGATTGCAAATGGAACGACCCATTGTATCGTTTGCTTATTTCTTCATGTACATATTATACTAGCAACGAATCCGAAATAGGACTGACTGCTTGCTAGATCCCAAATGAGAAAGTGTTACTTGACTAATTCCGAAAATTGGTATTGTAATTAGCAATTGGTGTATATAGAGCTCTATGGTGTGTCTGCTGCTGTGATTGTGAGCTACTGGCTTAAACGACCATGAGAAGGCTCCCACTGCCACCGCAGCCGCCGCCACTCACTCACTTCACAATACTCGGCACATAGTAGATACGATTAGGTGGTTAAATAAAATATCTTTCTAATTGGTCTGGTTTTATATTTCGTTTGAGGAGAGTGCGAAGTGCCTCTAGATTAGAGGCAAAAGAAAATAACTTTGATGATGGTGTTAGGAATTAAGTGTATGGGATGGCTGGCTGAGATTGTCTATTTTAGCTAATTGTTAGGTTGGAATTAAGGAGAGAAATTGGAGATTTAGGATATTCATAACGATAAATGCAATTTGGAGGAAGAATATTACATTTAAGGAAGAAATGGTGCTTCTTGGAAGAGACTCTTTGTATTATCACCGCAAGCTTATAGCAATAAGTTTGACACTTTTCATATGAATTGTACCATTTATTTCTCGACTAAGAAGTAATCTTTGATCCTTTCGGGATGAAAAGATATTTCTAAATTAAAGCTTAAGTCAAATAGAAGAATTTGGAGCGTATTCATTCTATTTTGAGAAACATTTGAATTTTTTCTTTGTGAAATGTACGATTTATCAATCGAAATAGCTTATTTACTTAAGGTGGCGCTACAATCCGGGTTAGATTAGGGCCTCAACCAACAAGCTTTTTCCAGCCGGCTCGGTTTATAGCCAGCTGGGTCCACCTTCGCACTCTAAGTTGGTTGAGGTCCTCTTCCACTTGCGTGCGCCATCTGTAACGCTGTCCTCCTATACTGCGCCGGCCGTCCCACGGGGTTGGATGCAGACATTCCGGGCCGGAGCACGGATGTCGATACGCTCTAGATGACGCAGCCATATCAGTTTATTTTTCACTTTTGTCGGTGTCGGCTAGGTTCGGTGTCGCTGTACAGCCCGTACAGTTCACTGTTCCATTCCCTATCTGTGCATATACGGGACCAAAAATCACTCGGAGAATTTTCCTCTCAAAACGGCGTTCTCATCCAACGTTAATAGTGTCCATGCCTCAGCACCATTCATTCCGGAGTGTCTTAAGGCCCCAACCCATAGAATCCGTGTCGTCCGTTGTGGCGGCGCATTAAACTGACAGCTCGATAAATACATGTTTTCTTATGGGAACTTGCCCATATGACGATCACATAGTGTAGCCAACAAGATTTTGTACGTGACATTTAGGAGACTTACTCCTCTGTAGTGGGAACAGGTCAGATCTTCTCCGGTTTTGTGGATACGGCACGCTATGCCAAGGTTCCAGTCATCGGGAAGACTTTCATCTGACAGAATTTTGCAGATGAGTTGGTAAACGCACCTTACCAAGTCATCCCCCGCTGCTTTGAATAGTTTAGCTGGGAGTCCGTCCGCACCAGCAGCCTTGTACGATTTAAGTTTGGGAAACGCTTACCTCACTTCATGAAGGTTGGATGGACGGAAATGTTGGTCCAAGTTGAATGGAATGCTTTGCCTAGCAGCGGAATGTTAGCTTTCTTCACCGTTTAGCAATCTAGAAAAGTATTCCTTCTTTGCATTGACTGTGTAGCTACTACCATGTTCCCATTCTCATCTCGACAAGCTGCCTTTCTGGCCTTGTAGGCTTGGGTAGATCGTTTTACACTTTGGTAAAACTTACGAACATCACCCCTGCCGTTACAATCCTCAATTGACTTCTCGTGTTCTCTCTTTTTCTTTCTGAGAAGTCGGCGCTCTTTTCTCCATTTTGCCCGAAGAACTCCCGGGCTTCTCTCTCAACAGTCTTAGTTCTAGACTACAGTATCATTTGGGAGGCCTCACTCTTAGCCGCATGCATCAACATCACCCCTGCCTGCACAATCCTGAATAGGCTCTACCTCCTAAAAAGTCGCCGCTCCTTCCTCCTTTTTGCCCGTAGAGCTCCCGGACTTCATTCTCTACAACCTGAGTTCTAGACTGCAGTATTGTTTAGTAGGCCTAATTCTTAGCCGCATGCATTACCCCTGCCGGTACAATCCTCATTAGACTCTACCTCCCCAATCTATTGCAATTTTAGATTTTCGACATCAAATCTTTTTACAGTAGATATCCGCATACGTACTTGAGATACTACCAACTAGTGGTCTGAGTCTATGTTTGCCCCTTGGAACATTCAGACATCCAAGATACTGGAAGCATGTTTAGCGTCTAGATTCAATTTGGTTGACTTTTTTTTTGTATCACAAGAAAGTGTGAGAAACGAGTGCTAGCTATGATGACATTTCGCCTGTAGAAGTGTCCCCACCTATGTCCGTTATCGGAAGTTTCGTCGTGCAAGCTTTCAAACCAAAGATGCCCTCTTTTGCTAATCTGGCTTTGAAGTTTCTCAGAATAATCTTGATGTCGTACTTCGAGCACATATCCTACGGGCTGTCGAGGAGATCGTAAAATGCTTCTTTGGTGAGTCTTCTCTCTTTTCCATTGGGGCGTGTATGCCCCGTAGAATTTTTTAAGGCAGCTGTTTCGATTTGACTTTTGTGTCATATGATTAAAAAACTACCTTGAATACAGGGGTTATATGCTAAGATTGTACCAAGGTTATTTTTGATGTTCGATACCCCCCCCCCCCCCTCCCCCTCCTCTCCTCCCATAAACCACTGTTTCGATTTTTCATCCTCATGTTAAATGAAATGTTTTCATCAAGCTTCGTGTTCCTAGCTTTGTTGGTTCATTTAATGTATACTTTAAGGCCATTCTTCCCCATTGTTCGAAGGCTTGAAACCCAGTCGATTTAGTAGAAGGAACTCAGAATACTCGTAGAACAGCTAACTGCGAAATTTTTCTATTTTTTTTATTTTTTTTTTAACCCAAAATATTTTAACTTTGATTTTCAAGTAACCTTTAAATATTTCTAAAAATGTTTTTTGGAGAGTAAATTTACTACAAACATCAGAAGTGGGATTTTCTTGATACAAAATCGAAAGCTTTGAATTCTGTTTTCTTCATTAAATGCGTAGCTGTTTTATTCATACCATAAGAATTAATAAATAATTATCCAATCAGTTGCAACTTATACAAAACTCAAACATAAATTTTCCACCTTTAGCCGATATGCGATAAATTTCCAATTATAGAAAATTTTCATTGTTACAAAACTTTGTCTAAACAACAGAACAGCCAGATCATCATTTTATCTTCGAAAGCCTTTTGAGAAAGGACCAACGAAAAATCCTCCTAATCAAATCAAAAGCTAGACAAACAAAACATACCCATAGTAAAGAGGTAGTGTATACTACCTCCAAAAAAGCCACCACATCTTGTAGGGCACCAAACGGTATAAGGAAAAGTACAGAGCAGCACCAGCGAAAGACGTCAGCCAAAGTTGATTACCAATGCGAAATGTCTATTTAATCAGCAATTCAATTTGCAAGAACTTTATCTGTGTTATCCTTGGTGGTGTTTATATATAGCATGTCATCGGATATAGAAATACATCCTCCACCCATATTGTGTCTTGTGTGTTGGGAGGACTTCTCTCGATGTCAGAAACAGCAACAGAATTTATACGACGACCAACCCACGACCGACCGACACGATGAAGACTAATTCTTCAAATGAAATATTATAGCAAAAATAGACGACCAAGGATATCTATCTCTAAACACAGCCATCAGGACCTGGACCAGGACCACCAGCAGAAGCGAAGAGGGCAAAGTAAACTTTTGCTTTTCTCATTAAGAACGAAACAATAGCAAAAGCACCTTCTTCGTTGTCCATCGTATAGTGTCTATGCATCCTTCAGAGATCATTTATTGAATGCCTTCTTTGCTTCTCTCAAATAAAACAAAGCATTTCAAGATATAAAATAAAGAAAATATAATCTAACTGGGGGGAGGGAGAGCTGAGTTATTGGAGCAGCAGATTTGGAATATTTGCACTTTTGTGCGTTTGGGAATATTATACTTCTATACCTATGTTTGTCTATTTCGACTCAACTTAAGGGACTCATTCGGAATCTATACCTAAGGATTTATTCTTTAATAACAAAAGTCTCCAAATTCGGGAAAGGGAGATGATGATTGTTGACATTAGTTCCTTTCGAGTGTGCAAAGCGCCTTTTCGATTAATATATTGTTTACACACTTTACTAATTTCATTTATATTTATAAGTAGGATATAACTGCGAAACACCCTTATTTCTATTTAAAAGGATCTCTCCACCCCTCGTTCCTTTTAAACAAAATTCGAAAATCTCAATCTCGCATCACATAATACATATATCTCTCTACAATAAGCGGATAAAACAACTGAATTCATTACACTTGAGTGGATTTTGATATCGAATAGATAGATAGAGAAGTATATATCTCACAGATACTTTTTGATTTGTTTCAAATAATACTCTTTCCACCAATTTATGTTTATCCTTGTTCTTGAAACATGTTCAGAGAGTCGAATAACGTCGCGGAGTTGTTGGTTTTTCATTTTTATATTCAGTGTAATGCATCTTAATGCTTTTCTTTTTTGCTGGTGGTTGTTAAAAGAAAAACCCCAAATGGCTTGTCTTTTACAGAAAAGAACTTAACTTTATTGCTTTTTAATATAACTACTACTACAATGAGACTATAATGTTAACGTATATACAGAACAGACATGAGAATACTATGGATATAGTGGATTATTGTTAAAGATACATTTTAAGTGAAGCAATAAATATTGTTTTTGCGTAAGGAAAAAAAAATAATAATAAAGGACGAACACATCCTTTTATACACACGAGTTATTGTGTTTTTTTCTTTTGTTTTGCTTAATCGAGAGTTTTAGAAAATGAATAGCTGTCGGATGCATTGAGTAGATGAGACACATAGAGAAATTATACTCAATATTAGATGGCTCTTAAGTGGAGATTAAATGATGTTAAGGCTTTTGACAAACAGATATACTTGATAATGAAAAGGACGCTATTATTATCCTATTATTCAAAACAAGTGGGGGAATACGAAAGGATATCAGAAAGAACTTTCAATTTATTAAAATGGATTATTTCTGTTTAAGTATGTAGAAAATTATTATGAAAGGTTTTTCAGTATGGACAGGTTGACAGTCTGTGGCGGACATGTTTTTTTGGCGGCGGTGCCTGATGATAAATTTTGCATGAATTGGATGATATGGATGTGAACGTCATGAGGTCATGAGGTTCTGTGTCTGTTTATTTGTGTAGGACAACCTGAAACCGTCAATTCCCTCAGTTTCGTCAAATTAGTTATTGGATCGGAGACCTCAACCAATCGATGATAAACAATTTTATTTCACTCAAATTGGATTATATGGATGTGAATGAAATGTGGTTCTGTGTCCATGAAAGTGTACAGGAGAACCCGAGGCCTTCGATTCCATCAATTCCTGCAAAACAATTAACGGAAACGTTTACTAATATATACAATTTCTTTTTGCTCAAATTGGATGATATGGATGTGAATGACTTGTGGTCTTAATGTCCCTGAGAGTGTGTAGAAGAACCCAAGGCTGTCAGTTTCGTAAATTTCCTCAAAGCAGCTAACTATGTCCTCCACCAATCGATGATACAAAATTACTTTTTGCTCAAATTAGATGATATGGATGTGAACGACAGGTGGTCCTGTGTCCATGAGAGTGTGCAGGAGAACCCAGGCCGCCAATTTTAGCGATTTCATCAAATTAGTTGTAAGAAATCTTAACCAGTCCATGATAAACAATTTCTTTTCTCAAATTGGATGATATGGATGTGAAAGACACTGTGTCAAGCATCCATGAGAGTGTGCAGGAGATCCCTTCAAATCAGTTAATGGAGGGAGACCTCTTCCAATCGGCGATAAACAATTTCTTTTTGCTCAAAATAAATTATATGGATGTGAAAGACATGTAGTCCTGTGTGCATGAGAGTTCAGGAGTACCCTAGGCCTTCAATTTCCTCAATTCCCTGAAATCAGCTAACGGAAATCTACCAATCGATGATTAACACTTTCTTTTTGCTCAAATTGTATGATATGGATGTGAACGAAATGTGGTCTTGTGCCCATGATAGCAGGCAGGAGAACACAAGGCCATCCATTCCATCAATTCCTTCAAATCAGTTAACAAGGACCTCTACCAATCGATGATAAACATTACTTTTTGTCAAAATCTAATTATATGGATGTGAATGACATGTGATTCTATATCCATGAAAATGTGCAAGAGAACCCGAGGCCGTCAATTCCCTGAAATCAGTTTACATAGACTTCTATCAATCGATGATAAACAATATCTTCCTGCCCAAGTTGGATGATATGGATGTGAACGACAGTGAAAACATGCAGAAGAACTCAAGGGCGCAATTTCTTCCAACCAGTTAACGGAGACCTTTATCAATCGATGACAAACAATTTCTTCCTGCCCAAGTTTGATGATATGGATGTGAATGACATGTGGTCCTGTGTCCATGAGAGGGTGCAGATGAATTCGAGGATACCAATTCTGTCAAATCAGTTAACGGAAACCTCTACCAATGGATGATAAACAATTTCTTTTTGCCCAAAGTGGATTATATGGATGTGAACGACATGTGGTTTCAGCAGAACAGCACTACGTGTCACAGAGCTGATGCCACAAAGGACATTCTGCCTGGACAATTTGATGGAAGAGTTATAGTGATCTCTTGTAGAGGTAACGTGTATTGGCCGACAAGATCATGTGATTTGACCCCGTGAGTCGCAGCTCTATGCCAATAAGCTGCAATCGATCGACCAATGCCCTCAAAGTCAGTCAACATAACCCAGAGGCCATTGCTCAAATTGAGCTGGATCTATGCGGTAAAGTCATTTTCTCGAATCCTTTCCACCTTAAGAAGCTACAGCGGATCGATGTCATTCCTGGTCCTTTCAAAGAATTTCGTTAATACCTCACACATAATATTTTATTTGTTTTATTCCATTTTAACATTGACCCGACGACGCCGTTATTGGAAAACCCTTTATATGATGGACACCCAATTCCCACGTCTTGGACAAAACGTTGCCATACTCATCTATAACTTCGAGGTAGTCAGAAACTTTGTCTACCTGGGGGCTTGGCTATCAACTTAGAACACAATACCAGAGCTGATATCAAAAGAAGAATTAAATTTTTCCCATCACTGCTCCTTTAGGGTAAGCAGAGGATGCTTCGTTGAGCTAAGAAGGTAATTGCGAATAGCAAAGCCTTATCTCGAGCAACAACTGTGCTCCTTATAAGGCCCTAATCTTCCCATTCCTGATATTTTGTGCATGGACACTTAACAGGGGATGAGAGCGCTGATAATGAATGAAACAACTGGGGAAGTTAAACTTTGAATCCTCTCCACAGTAGGAACAGTAGACAAGAAGGCGAAAATTAATTCTTGGAGTTATCATGTTTCTACAAGACATCACATCAGATATGTTTCTGTACATTTGCACGAATATTTGAAAAACTCTCCACTTTTTTCTCCAATCATCAAGAAATAAACTTATCATGGTAAACCTTATAGACCAAGAGCCGACAGCAGATTTTTGGAGTGGATGTATAACCAAAATCGGAGTAGGAGGGATTTTTTCTCAGCGTTTGGGGGGGGGGGGGGTGGGGTGCGGGGTTAAAACTAGCTAAGCTTCCTATTTATATGGTAGGGTCATTAACACATCAACCCACTTTGAAAAAATAGGAATTGATGCTCTGTCATTTTCCTGAATTATCAAGGCTTTTATATTGGTGATCCAATAAATAGGACCCATGATTTATGATTTTCAAGCAAACCTTATCGCGGTTTTTGTGGAGACTTCGATTTGTTTTTTTGTTTTGCTGAAAATCTCCAAAAAATTGTGCTCACGTAAAAGGGTTATATCTTGAGTTCTATCAAGATTGTGAAGTTTATGCTTACAAAAAATGACAGCATTATATCTGATTTTTTTAAATAAATTAAAGAGGTTATAACCCTGAAAATTAAAAAGGGGACCTAGCACTTTTTAACCCCTCCCAAAGGCTGAAAACAGATCCTGCCAGATTTGGTACCTATAATCCCTCCTACTCCAATTTTGGTTATATGTACTGTACATGCACCCCCAAAATTTGCTGACGGCTCTTAGACAATTAGGTTCTAATTAATTGTTCATTGTGAGACCTGTAAAACTAAGAAAAGCTTGTCTTTATAGAGGATTTTTTAAGCTGACATCCCAACAATGATGTGGGATTTTATTATTATTTCAATCCTGATGTATGTTGGGTATACTCGGTTAAATTGAAACGAACAATCGATTTACCACACTAAATGTAAATCCTAGTTAATCTGAGTCCTTGAGAGTAGCTGATAGCTGTAGGTACCTGATCAGAAGAAGATTTTTCGATTCCATTAGCTCCTTCTAGTTTTATTTTGTTTTTTTTTTTGTTGGTTCGTTTGAATTTTCACAATGGTAATACGGCTTCCTTTGACATACCCTTAACAGGTTTTTTTTGTGTATATCCTTTGGTTTTGGCAAAGACAACAAAAAACCCTAGAGATTATGGTAACTTGGCAGCATTTATTTCTGTCTGCGGTAAGAAAAATGCAATGACATTCTATTCAAATAAAGATTTTTCTACAAAAAAAGATTTTGCTATGATTTTTTCAAGTAGATTTCTGATGTACATTGTACAACTCGTAACCAGACAACTAACTTGTAGTTATTTTTGTTTTTGTATTTTTTTTTTTTTTTTTTGATGAACAAGTTAATATTAAAAATAAAAAAAATAAAACACATACGCAGACAACCAGAAAATCATATTTCATATAAAGTGCTGTATGAATATGAGAGAAATTTCCACAAAATGGGAAATTAAAAATAAATTCCTTTACAGGGTATGGCAGGTAGGGTTGCAAATGTGAATGAAAAACACCAAAAGAAAATATTTTCCTTTCTACACGTGTTCAGAAGTGGAATCTTGTTTTCCGATTGTTATGTTCGCAACACTACTTAAAGCCTGATTTTTTCACTGCTTTTTTGAAAACAGTTGATTAAAGTAAGTTGCAGTTTCATAATGGTTAGTGCATTGGACTCTCACGCCGGATGTTTGAGGATGAATTTCTTAGCCAATACCACCTAATACTACAAAAAAAATCAGGATATCTGCGGGGAAATGACACATTCTTCAAGAGTATCTCTAGTTTAGTAAATGTCTCTCATCTAAGCCATTCAAAATAAGCAACAAATTGTAGGTTTTAGTTATAAGTCACCAAGTCCCAGATTTTTATCTTTTGTTTGAAGTAAGTAGCTTGATTGTCACTCTTATTTCGTTGTTTCAGGAGAACAAAAAATTAAGACCAAGAATCCTTTCGCCTTCGTTTAAATTCTTTTAATTTTGAAAAAAAAAATATTTTTCAAACAAAATCCAACATTACTCCGCCGACCATCAGAAAAAAAAATAAAAAAAAAATATATAAAATATAAATAAACGTAGAATATTCTTGTTCTGTGAATGGCAAGCGAACCAAACAATTCATATTCAGCAACCGGAGATATCATAAATAAGTTTTATAGCTGAAATGCTATTTGATGTTGTTGTTTTTTTTTAACTTTATAGTCTTGCTTCTGGCTAAATCCTGTGCATATAGAAGAAAAAGTAGAAGACCAAGCTTATAAAAGGGTTTTTTTTTTACTTTGAACTTTACTTTAAGTTCAATTTCTTCCGAAAATGTGTCAATCTATAAAAGACCATAATACGATACCTTTTGTACAGACGGTCTAGACTCAATGATATTGGTCAGCTAAAGGACTTTGTTTTTTTGTTGTAGATCAAACTGAGTAAATTTATGTCAATTTTATTATGATTGGTGTGTTTTTTTTTTTTGTAAGATTCAGATGTATCAGAAAGTTTCATTTTTTTTTCTCCTTTGAAGGTAAAGTTTTTCAACAAATTTACGTATTTATCAATTCATCACGTACCTACAGAAACATATCACATGAAATAACTAAAGTTTATTGTGATGAAGTTACCGAACAATTCCACCTGACAGTTGCGGTGGTGAATTTATTGAATTGGAAAGTTTTCTTTTTCTTTTTTGTGTTTGATGCATTTTTGGGTTTTGATACTTTTTTTTCTCTCAAAATGAGTATTTTACTTGAAAAAGAGGGCAACTACTATCGTTTTGAAGAGTTTTATATCATTTCTTAAGTTTTTTATATTAATAAGTAATCTTCATATGAAATTATTCTCAAGGCAGCTATCAAACATGTGCCAAGTTCTTGTAGAAAAAATACTTTTGAATGTAGCATGTAGTTGTTTAAAGGTGTTCGAAGTACTGAATATGATGTTCGAAGCTTTGGAAATAAAAGCGAGAGACTTGACTTTCATTGTTGCCATACAAAGATCTGAGAGTCAATTATCGATCTGTGGAACGGTGTAGTGATAAATGTTTTCAAAACTTGACGCCTAACTCAATTCAGTATGTGCGAACAATTAAACTACAATGTCAAAAACTTCTTCTGCACAGAATATAGTGATAACTCTTGAAGGGAACTATGTCAAAGAAAAATACACAATCGCGAAGGGAACATCACTTCACTGATTAAGAATTGAGACCTTGATCACTTTTTCTAAATAGTTGTTGGTACTGCAACTTAGAGCCGTACGAAACTTAAATATTTATGTATGTTCATGTCCTCCTTTTTCCCTAGCGTAAACTGTCACATAAGCGCTTTTTTAGTTCAAAAATATTAAATTTTAGCTTCAGCGAATGGGCCTTACTTTTTAAAGTTACGCTACAGTCTTGAGTGGCCCAGGGTCTCAAGCTTCCTTCAGCCAGTATGTCTCCAGTTTCAGACGCCATGTTGGTTGAAGTCATCGTTTAGATGTTTTATTTCTATATTTTATTTTTTTCTACGTATTTTTTGCTTTAAATTTAATCTTATGCCGTTTAAGATTGAATGCTCGGAATACCCCTTTTGCACTCCATTTCCACTCCTACTACTCCAAAAGCCTTCGATTGGCTATTCCGAGTAATGTTTTCAAAGTATTTTTCTGTTCCCGATTTCAAGAAGGAGCAGATTTGGAACGCACACATACATATACAGCCTCTCGTCGGATTACTCGGTCGGTAAATCCTGGAAGAACCCATTTTGTGAAATCGCATCCTTCAGTAGTATGTGTGTAAATTTGAAAACACGATGTTTTCATATTCGATTAAAATCAAAAAGAAATGGAACAGTCAAAACATCCAATCGAAAACGACTTAAATCTAACAATTGTAACTCAACAAATACTTCATCTATCTTCTTCGCTTTCTTTTGTTTCAATAATTATTTTTGTGAGTTTCTAATATTCCTTTATACAACTTATAGCTCGAGTTTAACCTTCACTGGCTTTTCTACTTGACTATGTAAACGCTTGCTCCTTTTTTTCCTCTTTCTTTGGACATAAATTTTGTTTCTATGTAATTCTTCTTGTACTGGCCTTTTTTCTACTTTTTCCTCTACTTCTTGTACTTGCCTTTTTTCTATTTTTTCTCTCCTTCGACTTCTACTTCTTCTGCTACTTATACCTTTATTTACTTATACTTATACTTAAACTTATACTTATACATATACTTATACTTATACTTATACTTATACTTATACTTATACTTATACTTATACTTATACTTATACTTATACTTATACTTATACTTATACTTATACTTATACTTATACTTATACTTATACTTATACTTATACTTATACTTATACTTATACTTATACTTATACTTATAGTTATACTTATACTTATACTTATACTTATACTTATACTTATACTTATACTTATACTTATACTTATACTTATACTTATACTTATACTTATACTTATACTTATACTCATACTTATACTTATACTTATACTTATACTTATACTTATACTTATACTTATACTTATACTTATACTTATACTTATACTTATACTTATACTTATACTTATACTTATTCTTATACTTATACTTATACTTATACTTATACTTATACTTATACTTATACTTATACTTATACTTATACTTATACTTATACTTATACTTATTCTTATACTTATACTTATACTTATACTTATAGTTATACTAATACTTATACTTATACTTATACTTATACTTATACTTATTATACTTATACTTATACTTATACTTATACTTATACCATTTTTATGCCCGATTTATTCATAGGGTGGAAAAAGTCACACACGTAACAAGAAAGTAAGGGAAGAATTGTGTTCAACACCAAAAAAAATTTCCTTAAATATGAAAAGTTCACTGAGTCCAAATTAAAAGTTTTAAGGTTGTGTCTCATCGGTAACTATTTTCAAAACCAAAATTGTTCTTAAACTAATTTTGAGTTTTGTTGTTCTTATATATAAAATTTACAACTGTCAATGGTAGTAATTCCAAGCAAATCCGAACATTCTGCGAATTAAATCCATTGTATGTGGATATCTTCTCAACTTGGGAACAGGAATTATTTCTTTTTTAGGTAACAAAAATTTCACGTTATAAGGACAAGTTTTTCCCAATTCTTGTGAGGAAAAATGACACTTCTAATGACTTGCTCGTACCTGTAACATAATAGTTGTCACAACCGTAACAATATGAACCTTAAATTTTGGACCGTGATTTTTTTATGTTTCCACCTTAAAAGAATCATGTTTTTGTCAGTTGTTTGGCTTGAGCAAGGAATCATAGAAGCTTACCAATAAAACAACACGCTACATGTTGAGACTTATAAGTCCTTAATGCCTTGTTTTCCACGAAGTTTTGTGCCACCAAATATATATTGTTAATCAGTAGGTGTACCAACTTATTTAACAGACATCTTTTACGCTTTATTCATGCTTAGTTGAATTACTAAGAATATTATGTGTTAAAAGAATCAGTGTCACATACGTAACAATAGAAATACCCTTCATCTACTTCTTTTTTATTTGTGTGATTCTTATTTACAGATAAGGTGGGCTCTTAATTTTTTTTTGTAAACTAAGAAGTTCTCTGATATTAAGACATTTTAAGCAAAAATAATCTCAGTGTTTCAATCTCAGACAAAGGCTTAAGGACGAACTCTTATCTCCCTTAGTTGAAAATCTATGAATTTCTCGCAAATTCTAATAAAAACCTTGATAAAGTTCAAATCGAAAAACCCTCCTCTCTATCCACATTAATACCGAACAGCTTTTAATGCACTCATAACGTAGTGAAGGTAACCATGGGAGTTATAAACACCACATATCGCCACATAGTGTGTGTGTGTCTCTGTCTACATTATGCCTGTCTCTTGGAATGCGCCTTCAGAATTTCAGAATACCAAATGAACCATAAACTGCAACTCCTACCACAATTGTCTCGTGTGTGTGTGTGGATCTGTGGATAGGTTTTGTTCCAGAATGGATGATATAAGTAAAGAGATATTCCAGGATTACTAGCATATTCATTGTGCTTTTCTGCACAATGTCACGCTGCCAGTCGCATCGGCATCGGAACAAAATGAAATTCCCAAATCGATAATCAATAAAGTGAAACATGACCGGGACTTGTTTTCTCGAAATGAAAACCTCTTTATTCCAATCGAAGGTACCTACCTACTTTTTTTTTGTTTTTTGTTCAATATAACAACACACTCGAATTATAGGTACGTTTCGAGATAGGTAAAGGTACCTACGTTACATTCGTTAAAAGGACATGAAATACAAATAGCTTGTTTGTTGTTGTTTTTGGTTCGATCTAGGTATATAAAAAAAAAGGATATTTCTTTATTCCAGGCGGCTTGGCTTCTTCTTTTTCTTGTTTTGTTCATTTTTGCTGCAATAGTTTATCGTATGCTCGCTTGTCGATTCTCCCCTGCACTCCCAGATGTCTTTCATTTTTTCAATAATCCAAAAGGACCATGTCCTTTCTATAGAAAATGGATATCCTTTTTCTTTGCCAATTTCAGCTTAATATGGTACTTTGTTGCATACGTGCTGTTCTGTCCTGTTCTGTTATGTGCTACAACACTGATGTGTGCATGCATTCACCTGTAATGTGATATAGAGAGAGAGAATTTCCCGTATCCTAACGACACGATGACGACGAGACGGGATGGACGACACGAAGGACGAACGCCTTTTAACCGTATATTGACTTTTGTGCACGAACGAACGAACAGGACATTTATCCATTTGAGAATTATTATTCGGACTTTCGCCAAAAGTAATGGCTTCAGTTGTTAAGGTACCAATACAATTGGCATTTTGAAAATTGACCAAATGAATTACTACTAGTAACATCAGTTGCACGAACTTAAACAAAAAAAATAAGAGACAAATGTCCTGGTGCAACCGGCGACATCGACGAACAAAAGTTCCGCTTGGAAAGTTCAACTGGTTTTGAACTCGATTATATATTTCTTGCAAACAATGGCAGAAAAATGTCCTTTTTATTTTTGTGTAGCTATCCATGAATTCTCGACTTATAAATGAAATTTTAATTTTATAAATTTTTTTTATTTACTTACAGATCGAGGATGAAGGAAACCATGGCAACGATGAAACACGTCTGTTCATTCTATCATCATTGGCACAAAGTCAAATGAGCAGAGTTGCATGCATTTTATGTGAAGAACCAATGTTGGTATTCGATCGTTATCCATTGGTTGATGGGTCGTTCTTTTTAAGCCCAAAACAACATTCAGCAGGATGCATTGAGGTAAGTCTCTTTATATTTTTATTGTATACAATAATTTTTGTTTTTTTCATTTTATTGGAAAATGTATCAAAGATGCCATAACTCTTTCTATATTCCACTGGGAAAAGCTTTATCTGTTTTGAATAAACACGATAATCCTTTTTATATCATTCATTAAAATAATAGGCAATACGATGGTGACAGGGGTGGGATGATATGCCTTCATTTTAAATGCAAATTTAATTATCTGAGAATCTTGAATTGATATTCATTTACTTGTGATTCATCCCAGTTAAAGGTTGGGAGATAAAGTGGTAAATGTCAGTTGATATTTAAGAGTGGCATATCTAGATTTTCTGTTCAGCAAACAAGTAACTGATTTTAAGCCAGAGGCTTTTTGGGAGTCTTTCAAAATTAAATTCTCTAAACTTTGGTTAAGATATAATTCAATTTTTCTCTGGGAAAAAGTTTGAATAAAATTATGTATAGAATTCTACACTTAAAGAGAAAATGTACTCAGAACATTAATATACAATTGTATGTACTGTATACTAATTCTCATAGCTTAGATTTATGTAAAAATAATTTATGTATTCATTTTATGCTGAATTCTGTACTAATCATCGATGTAGCTAGTAAAGCATTCGGTGGACTCATATCATAAATATGTTTATGTCGATTATCTGTATTCTGTACATGATTATGCACTTTCCAATGTGGCCATTACATGAATAGAAAAATACCATGAACTCATTTTATAATATTGTAGGGATTCCATATACATATGGATTCATTACCTGAATATGTATTGAGTACATATACACTGTACTCATCACAATATGTATCGTGGGCTTTTTGTCAAGACCTCATTAGTCTTAAAAAAGCAATTAAATGTATTTAAGATACACAAAATTCACTAAGTTCCAAAATCATGGTTTCTTTTGGTTCCAAGGTTCTTCAAAATTTAATTTCAATATGTTTCTTGTTTCTATTCAACATATCTTCATTTTTAAACTACATTTATAAGGCTTTGACAGAAAGGCAATGATATGGTGTTTTAATTCTAGATAATACGTACACATTTTCGTACTTTTAGCAATTTTTCGAATCTTACCATATTAGTTTGCTGCTTGTTGTGAAGATGTAATAGGTACACGATACAGCTCATTGTATTCACTACATATTCATGAGTTGTCTTTATCTTAACTTCGTTTCTTTTCGGACAGCTCATTTCTCCTTTTTTTCTTCTAATATTTTGTATAGATTTTTTTTTAGATTAGATAGATTTTATTTGTAATTGATCAAAAATTAAAAAAAAAAAATATTTATAACCATGTTCTTGTACATATTTAGATTTTAACTCGAATCCTTCCAGACATTGAAAGAGCTAGCGTCCACTGGCCAATTAAAAACACAAAATACTTGTTGATGAAATTAATAATTTTAAACTCAAGAATACACCATGCAGTTTACTCAGACATGTACTGAGTGCATGTTTGATTGACTTAATTAACACGTTACTTGTAGCCATCACATTGATTTCTGTAATCAATACATTTGTCTACTTGAATGGCTGGCAAGTTTTATATGTTCAAATTGTCATTACATTCATATTTCACTCAATCTCATCCACAGTTGTGTGTGTATTGATTACAAAACGCCTGCATTTAAAACAAGATGACGTTTTTTCAATATAGGATGACCGAATACAGACATTTTACTTGATTGTACCCAGCACAAGTATTACTGTGTATTTTATGTAGCTATTACAATAACTCGTCGCAAAATAGAAATTGCGTTGGACTGTCACGCTGAAAGGGTGGGATCAATTCCCAGCAGCTACCACCAATACAAACAATATGGTCCTGTCTCTTGAGAGGAACTTTCAAATCATATAGGAGTATCCGTTGTCATGAATAAATGCTTCTCATCTAGCCGCTCGGACTCAGACAAAACCTGTAGGTCTCCCCATTCCTGCCAACAACTCGCACACAGGAATGGTTCAGAGTTGTAAGTCACTAGGCCCTAGTTCTCCACGAGTAGTCGCGCTATCGAATTTATTATTTATTTATGTAGCTATTACAATGTATTCATGTATTTAGTACATAAATATATTTTTCATTAATTTCAAGTAAAAAACTTTCCTTAGACTGTCCACATATGTATGTATTGAAACAATCAGTTGGTGGTGGATTGCATTCAGTACATAAACTGAGATGTAACCAGTACTTTTCACTTTAATTTACTCTACAGAGCTTGTAAAGAAATTCCATTTAAAATTCAGTACGTAGATTATACACAGCTTTTCCCTTGGTGAATGAAAGTGCGGAAGTGCATTATTTAGCTCAGTGAATTGAGACTAACTATGGTATCCTTTCGGAGGAAATTGGAGACTTTTACTATATGGTATTTATAATACATACATTTCTTTGCCAAAATTTAAGTCTAGCCCTTCCAAAAATAATAGCAAATTCAAATTGTAGCAGCACCGAAATACCTAGCAAGGGACGTGTGAATTGGTCTTAAGAAAACTCAAACCCTAAACAAAGCCTCAGTGTGGCTTAAAAAAAAAGAAATGTACTTGTCTTTATCAATATATTGATACAAATTATATGAAAAGTTTGTTCAGTGATATAGAATTTAAGAATGGTATCTCTCAAGGGGCAGCTGTGGAGACTTTTTAATAGATGTCTTTTATAAAACAAATTCTATATGCAACTAAAATAAATTAGCCAATTAAAGAGCTTGGCATTATATAATTGGACTTGTTAAGCTATTTTGGTAAGATCACCGGACTAAAACACCCATTTTTCTGGGCTAAAAGCCGTTAAAAGCTATTTTGGAGACTTTTTTTTAAGTTAAGAAGTCAATCATAAATGATTTTGGCTATATCGTCACATTCATTTAAATCGAAAATGGCAAGGAATTGAGAATTTTTATTTCTCTCCTTTCAGCTCTATAATTTCTTTTTCATGCAGTAACGAAAAATTAGAGCTCAAAACAGATGCTACCGACTTTCGAATAACTCTGGCGTTTTCCTTTGCATATAAGAAGTACTCCTTTTTCAAAACTTTAAAAACCTTCAAGTATGTAATCCGATTAATATTTTTGGAGACTTTTCTGATTTCATGAAGAAATCCACATGAATGCTTGAAAAAGGAATTTAGTTGAAAGTGTGTTTAAATTTAGGAAGATTATATTCGATTTGAATCAAAGGGAGTGGTACTTTTCCAAAACGACTTTGAATCAAACAAGTTTTTTTGTTCTTAGAATTTTTCAATAAAGAACTAGTTATTCATACAGTTTTATAATTTCTTTCATTTTCAGGTAAAATACGAAGGACGTTCTCTCTTCCTTACCTGTGTTTGTATGGGTTGCCTTGATGGTTCTTCATCAGGACGTATAATCAGTTGCAGGTGAGTTCAATACACTAACATTTATTTTTTGTTTACTTTTATAAAATAAACATTTTCAAAACTTTCCTATTTTTTTCTTAATTTTCTTTAATTTTACTGAAATCTAATTCACACTGTTATCGTTTCATTTAAGATTTTGTGGCGAACTGTGGGATGGTTCCAGTCTCGTTCTTGGCACAATGTATGCCTATGATATCTTTGCTGCAATGCCATGTTGTGCTGAACGACTCAAGGTTGGTTGAGTTTCTTTGATTTTATTTCTATACAAATCTACACATTCACCAATTTAAATTTTCATGTCATGTTTCATGTTTTTATATTTTATTTGCAATTTTTTTTTCAGTGCAACACTTGCTTAAAACTACTTCTTCACCCACAACAACGATTGAACTTCTTCAGCGACTACTCACACTGTGTCACATGCCCATATTGTGCCACTCAGGACACCCATTTCGTTAAGCCACTCGGCTACTGCTACACCAAATCTGTCAGCAAGTTTGCATTGAACCTCGCATAACATGAGGCCCCGTTGGAGTCTCCAAATGGCACAGCAGTCACCAATACTTCGAATACCATAGCAACATCAATGGTATCATCGGGTGGGACTCCTGGCGGGGCATCATCGTTATTGAAGAAAGCAATTTCTCTCTATTCACCACTGATCGACTATTCGGCACCACTGCTACAACAAACACCGGAATCTTCCAATAGCAGTGCCATTAATCAGATAACCTTGCAACAGCAACAACAACTGTTGACCCAGGTAAGACATCATCGATCGGTTGGGGTAAATGTTTCTCAACAACAACAACAACAACAAACAACGCCACCACCACCGTTGCCGTCGTCGTCGGCAGTAACATCAAATCTGCTGCAGCCACAAAATCCATCTTCAACTTTGACCAATGGTAATCATCATCAACTACACAATCAGAACAACAACAACAACAACACTGGAAACTCTACAACCCTCAACGAATGTAGTAATAATTTTATGAATTCTGTAGTACATGAATTGAATGCAATTAAGTTAATAAGCAATAATAATAGTGCATCAGGTGTAATAGGTCAAAATAGCCATCCCACCAATACTGCTCTGAATATCAACTGTCGCACGGCCAATTCTGTCGTCGATCACAGCTTGCTATTCGGAATTCAAAATGGTGGCGGTGGGATGGGAGTCGGAGTAGGAGATTCCAACAACAGTATTAGCAGTTTAAGTAGCAATAAACCACACAATAACAATTTATGGGGCCAATTGCCAACGGCCAATAATATTAACACTAACACAACCCAACTATTGTACAATCAAACATCAGCCACAAACATTTCCAACCTCTGGGGATGTGCACCCGCAACTGCAACCTCTTCCACATCCTCATCCTCGGCTGTATCGAACAATAATAACCATACTAACGGCAATAATAATAATAATAATAATCAAACTAACTCCCATCCATCCCTCAGTCCCATTTCCTCGTCGTCTGTGCGCTCATCCCAGTATCATAGCGCCAGCAGCCATCGTAGCAATAGCAAGGAATCCCTCTGGACCTCAAGTCAGTCCTCGCCAAATAGCAATCTCAGGGAAAGTTTTTATTCAATTAAGAGTAATGAATCGCCAACATCATCCAACACATCATCAGCTGGATCAACATGTTCTTCGAATGGAGGCAATGCAGGAGGTGGAGGAGGCACTTTAGTGTCACAAAATACAAACTTATGGGAGAGCCCTCTGATGGGGTCGTCGTCGTCGTCAAAACTCGCTATGGATGCAGCATCATCCTATGCCAGTCAATTGAACAAAATCAGCAACATTTGGGAGATACCAAATCCAGCAGCAAATGCTGCCAACATCTGCAACCCGAAGCCACATCAACAACACAACCAGCATCTACAACAACAACAGCAGCAGCGCAACGGAAACTGCTTAAATTCATCGGCATCATCATTTATGGGACAAACGCGCGATCTGCTATTCAATGATCTCTGGAGCAATACCGACAATTGCTCTGCAACACTCAATTCCTCCGATCACCATCAACATCAGCAGCAGCAACACAATCAGTATGCTGTTGGTGGTGTTGCCAGTGATAGTAAACTTCAAAGTGATACAATTGGTTCAATCTGGCGTACAACAGCAACCCCATCTATCGGTTGTGGTGCTCATCAGCAACAAAACAATATTGTAAATCGCAACAAACAACCATCAGCAACATGTGCCCAGACAAAACAAATTCAACAGCATCAGCGTCCCGTAATTGGTGCAAATGCTAGTTTCTTTACCAATGCCACCGATCCATCTACGGCCTCCTCCCATTCGTCATCCTCAACAACACCGTCATCAGCAGCTGCAACAGCAGCATCAGGAACAGCAACGGCGTCATCGGGAAGCTCCTCGTGTATGCAACTTTTTTCCGAGGAGTTCCTCAATTATCTTAATATGATTAATTAAACAAAAAGATTAGCTAATTTTTATTTTTTATTCTTCATACATATAAATATATTTATATATATAATTTTTTTTATATATATAAAATTACAAAAATTTATAAACTAATTTTAATTATGAGTTTAGTTGAGTTTAGTTTATTTTTTTCTGGCATTTTTTATAGTTTTTTTTTTTATTTGTCATTAAAAAAATATATATATAAAATAAATAAAGCATTTCTTAATAAAAAAAAATACATACAATCGAATAGATTTATATTCTTTATTTTTTGTTAATTAGTTTTACAATTTAATATTTAAAATAACATTTATAGATTTTTTATTGAATAAAAAAAGAACACATTTTTTTTATTTTTATTTTATTTTAAAGTTTCTTTTTATTTTTAGCTCATTTTTTCCCTTTGACTTTCTCACAGTTTATATACTTTTTTTTGTATTCTATTTTTGTCTGCATTTTTCTAACTTAATATTTATTTATTTTTTTTTCTCTTATTTCATTTAATTAATTTTGTTTGTTTTAGAATTAATTTTTTTTCTCTAAGTAAAAAAAAAGAAAACATCACAATTAAAAATAAAATATAAATAAAAACAAAAATAATAAATAATAAAATGCTGTGTTTTTCAATAACTTAATAAACAAAATACAAAATTTATAAATTTAAAATAAAAAAAAAATTGAAGAATTTTTTTGTTGTGTAAGTTAAAAATTACAAAAAAAAATGATAAAAGTAACAAATTGTTTTTCTTGTGAGAAACTCACACACACACATACACAAAGCATTTTGGAACTTTAAAAAGAACTAAAATGTTAAATTAAAAAAAAAAAAAAAAAAAATTTATAAATTAAAGGATAGTTAAGATTTGTTGCAGTTTGATTTTTTTTTGTTAATTTATTATTAATTTTTTTCTTCTTGTTTTAAAATAAGTTTGTTTTGGAAATGTTTTATTTAAAAAAGAAAAATTGTACTCGGTTGGGTGGCATTGTTGTGGAATTCAAGGAGGAAGGAAATTGATTAATTGAGAGTTTGAAAAGCGTGAAATAATTGTTTTTTTTTTTTATTTACCATGTTGGAAACACTACCTCATATTTAACTCTCGTTTTTCACGGTAAATCAAATTTATTTAAAAAAAATCAAACAATGTGGAGAGATTGCGAAGATATTGGAATTAATTTTAATTTAAGTATCTTTTTTGGGGTGGGGCTGAGGGGACTTGTGACAATTCTGTAGCCAGTATTTCAGTCTCCAATCAAAGACTAAGGCTTTGGCAACTACTTGCGTTGACGAAACACTTAAAAGCTTATGTTTGCTTTACAGCGAGAAATCGTTTGATCTCTGAGCCTTCTTGTCTATATGCACACATCGTGATTTCAGCTATGAGATAGCATTTTTATACAAATATTTCGTTAGTTACTATAAATTTTAGTCCAAAGTATGTCAAACATTATACAAACAAATTAATAAGTGTAGAAATATAGAGTTTTGCACAGACGCACGGAAATACTAATTTATCAAATGTCCTGGGCCGTCCTGTCGAAAACTTTCTAAACAAGCTTTCATAAGTACTGAACACTGAATATGTTAAGTTGTAAAAAATCTCTCCCTCTATGAGAATTCTAACTAACAGTTAATATTGCTTGCAACTCAAGGCAGCTAGTTGTTTAGAGAACTTTGTTTTGCTCCCAATCGCCTGCATTTCGTGCTGAAAATTGTTCTGACAACAGTGGAGAGTTCCCAGCTTTTATGTAGCTGCCATTACCTATAACCGGAAGTACCTTAATGATTAATCGACATTTTTGGTGTACCTATGTCCTAAAGGGAATAAAATAAGTCGAGATCTCAGAAGTCTCCACAATCTCAGAAATTTCTGGGCTCATATTTTGGAGCACACTGACAAATTTTTTTTTATTTAAAGCGTTTAGAATAGGAAATTCACTCAAAATTCCAAAATATAAACTGACCAACATATTAAGAAAATTAGCCAGCAGGTTTGACAGTCTTACTGTCAAAAATGGTAACAAAAAAATAATTCAATTGGCTTAATATTTTTAATTAGTTTATTTTTTTAGTATTTTTCCATTTTATAAGTCAAAAGGCGTTTTTCATTTTATACACTGATTAGAGCCAGAAGCAAGTCGAATATGCTCTGATCAGAGTATGATTAGAGCACTCCGTATTCAAAATGAAAGACCCTTGAGCACTCAGTCGTCGTATGAGAAATGGATGAATGTAAAACCAAAACCTTGAGAAGCCCATTTCCCCCTCATATGATTATGAATCTGTCAAATAGTCTGCAAAATTTGATTAACTTACTCCCGCTCTTAACTTTTCACTCCAGCTTCTTGTTAATTTTATTGTGAGCTTCAAGACCATGATCTGAGCGAATATGGAAGATTTGACCTGCATTCACTCCTAGGTGTAAAAATTAACGTCAAAATCAAACTCCAAAATGTAAATGACAGCCCATGTCTCTTGTTCTAATGAAAAACGTGCGGAAATGTTTCTTTTAAAGGAGCAATTCTCGATTTGGAGAGCAAATCTTTCAGTTTTCAATGAAAATTGTCATAAGTTTCCCCGTCTGCTTGCGAGTTTGGCTCTCGAGAACTCTGCTTGGCAGGTGCTCTATTTACTCTCAAATAAACAGAAAGCTTAGTTAAAAAAAAAGTTTCTTCTAAGTCATGTAATACAATTACTCTAAAATTTATTTTGTTCTGGAACGCCCCTAGCTTTACTACCCAGCCCAAGAGTTAACTTTCCAACACTAAAAACAGAAATATTTGAAAATTAAACCTTTTTTTTAAATTACCTTCGCAAATCTCCTCGCCTCTTAATTCCAAGAAAAAAAAACTTTCAAAAATAACTTTCGATGTAAATACTTTTTTTTTTAAATAATAAAAACAAAATACAACTAAAATTCAAAAATACTTAATTTAATTTTAAAAATTAAATTTAAACTTAAAAATGGAAAAAACTATATAGCTATAGGAAGAACATTATATGTGATCTCTAAATTTTTAAGCTAAATTAGATTTAAGATTTTTTTGTTTTTGTTTATTTACAAAAATATTTTGTTAAAAACAAAATTTTATCCAACATGCCACCATTTCAAAAATTAAAAGAAAAAAAAAAAGAATATTATAATAATTTCTTGTATACAAAAATTTGTATATTATATACATATTTAATAAATACCAAATAAATTTCTAAAAAAAAATAAATAAAAAAAAACAAAACAAAAAAGAACACGAAGTGATAATAAAACTTAAATTTAAGAAGATTTTTAATAAAACTGAGGAAAAAAATTCAAAATTTTTTTTTGTATCGTATTAAATTAAAGATAAAAATATTTTGAAAACAAAAACTAAGAAAAGCAAAACGATGAAAATAAATAGAAAAATACTTCACATTCTATTTTTGGTTATAATTTCGTATAATTGAAAAAAAAAAACAAAAATTGGCATAAGAACTTCTTAAATTTAAAAATACAATAATTAATAATTATATTAATATTTTTTTTCTGTTTAATAAAAAAAATTAATTATAAAAAATATAACAAAAACTTTTAGCAATTAAGATGTTTTCATGTACATAATTAAGTCAGCAGCCCATGTTGTTTCACACAAATTAATTGTTTGTTTTTTTTTTATTTCTTAAATTAAATATACGTTATGTATACGTTTTTTTGTTTTTGTTTTATTAATAACATCTACCTAAATCTTAACCACATCCTTTGGCAGCATAAAAACAAAATCATTATTATTATGCATTAAGTAATATTACATTTAATATTAAATTAATTTAAAAAAAATACTTTGAACTAATACCTCTTTAGCAAAAAATGATATAATACAAAGTAAGTAAATATTAAAAATAAATTAATATATCTTTAATAATAATTAATATAAATTTATTATATTAAAAAAAAGAAAAACTAAATAAGTTTTTTTTTTATAAATAAATACAAAATTCAAATATATCTATTATGTGTATATGTAATATGTTTATGAATTTATCATATATATTAGTTACTTTATTGTTTACTTTTATGTAATTTAAAAAATATCACTCCCCCTTCCCCCCTAGACAAGATCAATTTTAATAACAAAACAAAAACACAATCTTACTAAAACTACAACAACATCAACATAAGAAAAAAAAATAAAAACATAATATTTTGTGAGAAATAGATTATGTTTATTAAAAAAAAATATATATATAAAAACAAATAAATTCACCGCAAATTGCTTATTTTTAAACACTAAATAAATTTTTCTTTTGATAGTCGCCGGTTCCGAAAAAAAGAAAACGTAATAAATAATATAAATAACATATAGTAAAAAACAAAACAAAAAATAACATAATTTTTAAATTTGCTTAGACAAATTAAATATCAAAATAATGCAAATTAATTTAAAAAAAAAATACAATTTAAGAACATTTTCAAGGAACGGACTCTCTCAGATCATCTGATGAAAAAATGTACAAATAGAAATGAAGCAATTTGTGTATGTGAGTTTGTATTTTATTTTTTTAAAATTCTAATTTATTTTGGTTTATTTTTATTTATGGCCAATGAATTTATTATTTATTATTTGTAAAAAAAATCTTTCTGAATATTAGTTTTTTTTTTGTATTTACTAAACGGTTATGTCAATATGCTGGTACTATTTTTTTAGATAAAGAAAAATCACAATATATGTTTACTGCATTTTTTTCCAATACCAAATTTAAATATTTAAATTTAAATTAAATATAATTTAATATTCCTTCGCAAAAGATAAAAATTCTTTTTCTCACAAAAAATTGTTTTTTATTTTTTTTTTTTTTTTGTAAATGCAATAATACACAAGTTTAATAGAAAATTAAACATAACACTAAACTAAAAATAAAAATCTCTTCAGATAAATATAAAAACAGAAAACTAACCCAACAAAGAGAATAAAACAACAATTTTGTTTAAGAAAGGAAAAACCAGGAAAATAAAATATATTAGTTTAATTTTTTTGTATTATTTTGTTTTATTATTATTCTAATAATTTTTCTTTATCTGCATTTTGTTTAAATAAAATGATTGCTAGTTCCTTCTTCTTATGTTACTTTTTTTTGTTTATTTAATTTTTTGAAATTTTGTAGTTACGCCAAATTATGTATTTTTTTTTTTTTAACTTAAAATTACCAAATTCCTGCATTTTTATTTTCACACAAACAAACAAAAAATAAACAAAATAAGCCTACACAAAAAAAAAAACAGAAAGAAACAAAACATATATTATTTTTTTTTATTAATTAAATGTAATTTAGATAAATATTTTAGTTGATTTATGTAATAAATATATATAAAATATTATTATTATTATTATCATTACTCAATGTGAATGGAATATAAAAAAGAAAAAAAACAAAAATGCATTCAAAATAATATAAAGTAATTAATTAATTTTGTTGATTATTCAAATGTTTTAATAAAAAAAAATACATACATTTATATTATAATTTTGTTTGTTTTATTTAATGATTATTATTTTTTTAACTGTTTTATATTTTTTTTGTCATTTTGGGTTCTTCTTGTCTTTGTGTTCTGTTTTACTCTTCTTTTAGATATTCGTTTTCTTCTGTACAAATATAATTATATAATTTAATATGTAAACTTTAATTCAAAAGGCAATTATTATTATAAACTTCCTTGTATAAATGCGTGTGCGCAAGAAAAATAATAAACAGTCTAATGCTGACCATACACGACCGAGCCACACCGATCCATTTTGGTCGTTGGCTCTGTCGTGTATAGATAGCTTGAGGAAGCTTTATAAAAGTTAAAGTAGAATAACTACGAAATCAGGAACGTAAACACCCAACGAATCAGTCAGTCTTATAAATTTCAGTATGTTTATTCAACAGGGGGTTGTTTTTTCTTGTATCTGTACCCACCCTATTTAGTTTCAATCATAAACAAAAACTAGTTGCTTATTGAAAAAAAGGAGAGGAGTCCATTTAATGGTTGCACTGCGATTTAAGAAAGGGAAATCGTTAATTTTTTTAAAATGAAACTACCACCACTTAGCTAAAGGGTCTTTTTTCTGCTATCCGTAAGAAGGGGGTATCATTTTTGATAAATAAAACTCAATTAAAAATGATAGTAGGTATTGATGACTCCGGGCACCTCATTGGATGAACAGAGCGATTTGGCTTAGCTCATATCGGGTTTTTTAATAATAATCAAGTCCTTTGGGATTTTGATTTATCATTTTGTACTCCCATTCGGGGCGCATCGAATTGGAATCGACATAGTTGTGATAATTAAAGCTGTTGTATCAAATCTTTAAAGAAATTTACTATCAAAAATAATCCATGAATTCTTAAAAACAGTACTGCAGTGCATTATAAATTTGTATAAATATCGTCGGCTTACTGTCAAATCCTTGGAAATCCTTAATAGACATTTAAATTTATTTTAGGCAAAATAAAATCACTGAATCCAAATATAAATATGCCTCGTGACTGAATTAGGGTTCGTTTTTGGTTCAATCAGCCAGTTACAAAACTTTTTTGGTTGTAAAAACTTCATTTAAATACTTTTTAAATTGGATTTCTTTGTGTTTTGATCAATTTTACTTTTTGATTTCCTAGGTTTTGACAATAAGGCGAAGATATTTACCTTTTCACTGATATTCAATATGCATTAAGGATAAGACTCGCAACTTGTATGTTCATTTATCGTATTAGATGTGTACAAAATTAGTAAGAGTGTATGATGCGCTGCAGTACTGCAGTTAGGAAAGCAGCTTTTTTTCGTTTTCGACTAAGATAATTCATGTTTTCAAAGTTTTGGAAAACATTTATAATTAAAAAGTATAGATAGCTGAATAAAGGGCCCCATATAAATAAAAGTAAGCAATAAATCAATTCGATTCCCAGGTAATGTATTATATCAAAGTTATTTTCTGTTTTCTTTCTTTTTGTTTTTGTAAATATGTAAAAACATAAATCAGTGAAAAAAAATATCCTACGTTTAAATGTTTGAAATAATATTTAAAAAACAAAAATAATATAATGAAACTGCTGCCAAAGGTTTTAACAAAAAAAAAATAGCAAAACAATGTTGTAGAACTAAACAAAACAACAGTGAAGCTGTACTCTATTTCGTTGAAAATAAAAGTAATAATAAATAATAAAAAAGAAAAAAATAGAAAAATCTGCCAAAATATAAGAAAATGAATATTAAAATACCTCAATGATGCTAATTAAGATAAAAAAAATAATAAGCAAAAATAATATTTTGTTTATTTGAAAGAACAAATAAAAATCTTATATCATATCAGGATGCGACGCAGACAAAGTAAATAGCATAAAACAATAAATAAGATTGTGCAATTTTAACAAAAACAAAACAAAATAAACAAACGAATATAAGAGGATTAAAGTTTTTAAATTTATGTAAATACTAATATCAAATTTTTTATTTGTATTTCCTCATTTTAAATATAAATTAGAATTTGTTTTGATTTTTTTAGTTTTATTTTATTTTATACATTTTTATTTGTTACATAAAAAATAATAATTTGTTTTTAGTGCCGCGCAATACCTCAAATTAAAAAAAAAATACAAATACCCAGCACTTTAGACAAATTCAATAAAAAAAAAATATAACTCAATATAATAGCATTATTGCACCGCAATTTCATTAAATTAGGATTTAATACAAAAAAAATATCACCGATTATTAAACAATAAAAATAAATAGTATATCTATATTAGAAATTGAGCAATAAAAAATAAACAAATACATACAACATACAAACAAACGTAGGAACAATCAATCGCATTGTGTAGAATTCAATCTTCTTAAATTTTTGTTTGCAAATATATTACACGCATACGAAATATCTTTTTTTTTAAATCATCACTTAAAATTTATTATTTTATAGAAAATAGATGTTTATTGCAGTTCTTCATTAAACTTACAAAAAACAAAAAAAACATTAACAATAGATATGTAATTTTAATCCTTTTGCCATTTAACTACAACAATTTTTAATATATTTTTTTATTCTAGTACCTACCTACATATGTATAGTCCTTTGATTTTTATTATTATCCACGCAGTAATATATAATTTATTATAACATTCAGGGAAAATTACTAAATGCAGTGCTGCAACGCATTATCTTTTCAATACAACCCAAAATGAACTGCTTCAATGCATTGAACTGTGGCAAATGTGGCAAAAAAGGATGCAGATTTATTATGCGCTGCAGTATTGCGTTAAGGAATTAAAACGCAATTATTTTTTGTTCTTCCTTTAAATGAGTGAAAAAAGAAATGAAAAATAAAATAAACAATCAACTAGAATGTAACTGAAATACATTTTATGACCTGAATTATTAATCTTATACTATTAGAACCGGCTATAGGAGATATGGCGTAAGGACATAAGTCCTAATATCCTAATATTGGTTTGAAACGCATGTTTTTGTAGAGTTTGTAATTTCACGAATCGTAATTGAGTACTTATCCACCTTGGTGAGCCAAAATCCCATATAAAATTCTTTAAATAGTGTGTCTCAAGTTTTTTCTACCCTTGTCGTCGGATCGCCGCCCATCGGCGTTTGTCTCCACCTGGCCCTGGACAATTCCACGCTACCAATGTATGGGTAATAAGAGCGCTACAAAAGTTTTTTAAATAAAACAAAAACGGTTTTGAATATCAATGAAATTCTTTATTCCTGTGAAAGTACGTTCGATGCCATTATGTATGGAATTCGATTTCTTTCGCAGGGCCACCACGGGCACGCTTGCAGAAGTCTAGACGCTGAACCCAATTTTCGACGTTTTCAAGCATAAATCGGCCGATACTGCTGCAATTTCACGTTCGATATTCGTACGAAGTTCATCAATCGTCGTTGGCATAGACCATAGACTTGACGTAGCCCCGCAGGAAATAGTCTAACGGCGTCAAATCGCACGACCGAGGCGACCAAGCGACTGCACCATTTCGTGAAATAACACGTTTTCCAAACTTGGTTTCCAATAAATTGATTGTGGCTTGTGGCGCCGTCCTGTTGGAACCACATGTCACATGAACCACATGGCTCGTATATCTTTCCATCATGAAATGGCAAACCTTACTGAAGAGAAATGTCAAAAGAGCGGCAAGAAATATGGCGTCGTTTGCTGTCCCTGTCGCTCTACTTTTGTAGCGTCCCTGTTGAAAAACCCTTTATTTTTAATTTTTTAACTACATATGTTCTTTTGACAAAATATTGGTTTCATTTTTGTCTGAGTCAGAAATCTTTCCCCTTCTGAAATATTTGATTGCAATAAACCCTGCCTATGTACTATGAAATTCCTAAGAAAAGTTGTGGACTTATGGCCTTAACCCACCCTTCTGGGTCAAAAATTAATTGTGGACTTTGAAATTGAAAACTTTTGTGATCTGAAAATATTTACCTACCTTTTGAAAGTTTTATCCACCTTTCAAATAATTATTGTCCGTTATTTTACATTTTTGGCAACTGTTTAGGTATAAAAGTATTTTCTTTCCAGTTAAGATATATCCTTCTATGGTCTTATCCGGTCTTACGTAATCTAAACAAACCCTGCAGCCTGCACTAAAGGCCTACCAGCACATAATTAAGGAACTATGGTATATTGAACAACGCACGGTCAACTCTCGATTATACGGCATTGGATCTACCGGTGACGTGGTTATTCGGGATATTTTTTGCTCAGCAATTTATATACTAATCATCGATTATCCGGACTTCGCCCAATTATCCGTGATATTAAAAATGTCCACTATGGGTCTATCAACACACAGGATATCATATTTTTTCAATTGACTTGTTTATCCGGGATTTGACTAACCGGTGACTCTATTATCCGGGATATTTATTCCTCAAATATTTCTATGTAAAAATGAGCTTGTTTCCGAACATCTCAGTGATATTGGACATTTATACCAATTTCTTCAAACTTGCTAGATAGATAGATGTTGGATTAGTGTTACTTGACAGTTCAAGTTTCTTCAAGTTCAAGTTTCGTCCGTAAAAAATATTTCACCCGAAAATTAGTTTCGCCTGAACTTGAATTTACTAAAAATGAACAAAAAACTTGGGCGGAGGGTATAAGTGAACCTTGTAGTGAATTTCACCTGCAAAAATTGACCTGTCACTCTTTGCCTACTGTGGATTTCTCCCGAAAAATAGTTAATGTTCAAAAATTCCCCTTTTTTGTCAGTGTGTACTTTATTTTTATTTATTTTTAATTAAGAGCTTAAATTTTCATTCAGCCTTATTGTGAGTTTCAAGTGAACAACAATTCACTTTTCGCCTATTGTGAGTTTTACCCGAAAAATTAAAATTCCCTTTTTTTGAGTAGGTACTCATTTAGGGCAAAATGTATTGTAAGTAAGAGCTTAAATTGTCACTTGTTTTTTGAAGGCGAACGAAAGAAAGTTTTTTGTTTACTTTAGACCAAGGGCTTTTAAAACTCCGGGGGAACAAACATTTTTCGCGTGAAACATTTTCGAGGGAGACCCACAATAAAGCTGATCTATATTTTGGTGGCGATCGAATGAAAAGCAATGGATACCGGTGCGTTTCGAGAAAGTTTTTTGTTTATTTTAGGCTTTCAAAATTCTGGGTGAAATATTTTCAGCTTAATAACGACACCATTCGCCCGAAATATAAATTGAAGGTACTCACAATGAGGAGAATTTTCGAGTGAAACTCACAATCGGCGAAAAGTGAAATGTCAATTTTTAATGTTGTCTGGGTGAATGTCACAAACACAATAAGGCGAAATATGTCCTTCCGAAAATTTTTCAACTGACTAATTGATTATAAAGGGTGTTTTTCTTAGAGCTAGGTTAACAACTTGAAAACAAATAATAATGCTGATGGAAATGTTTTATGGCTTTATTGAAAAGTAAGGCAGACGTAAATGTAGTGCAAACAATATTTTTTTATTTTATTAAAGGTTAACTGGAATAACCAACTATGCTCCTTGAAAATGCCCATAGAGCTGCTTGATTTTCAATTTCTTTTTAGGATTTGTTCAAATAGGTATAATATCTGCTATAAAAGGATGGAAATGTCTAAGAAACATTTTCTCTGGTCGTGTCAAACTATTTTACTACTTAAAACAAAGGCAAATGAGACATTTGTTCAGGTATACGAACCATAGTACTATCATGGAAGCAAGTAAATGAGATGACATCTGGATTCAGTACGCGGAACCTTGGCGCATTTATATGTATATGCAAAGATTAGACTAAGCAATTGACTGGTTCATTAAAAATTTAAAAAAAGACAATGTGTTCTCAAAATGAGAGCTTCTAATTAGTTCACAAGCCGGAAGCTTCGTATCCATTCTTCAATTTAAATCCGACTTCTTAAATACCGATCAACTCAAGCCTCACCCCTGAAGTTTTTAGTGAGTCTCCAGAGTCCCATCTGTCTCTATTTCAAAATGCATCATATTTGATTCAGCGGTTTAGATGTGAAAGCGTTACAAATAAACAAACATACTCACTTTCCTATTTATAATTTTATTAATTGGGATATAAAGTAGGAACATACCTTCAAAAGAGATAAATCAGAGGTCAGATTTTTGCTCAGTTAAAGGAAAAAGTTAACAAAATATTTTATTTCTACCACTGTTATCATTGATCAGGTACAAAATCAAAATAGTTCATTGAAAATTGCATTCTTGTAATATGAACACCTTACGCATACCTTCCTATGTAAATCCTACAAAAAAAAAACTTAATCCCGGAAAAATAAATAAAAATCCATTCGATAATTATAATTCTATAAGTAATTTTAATTAAATAAAAAAACAAGTTACAATTTAACAAAAAGAAAAAAAAATAATAATTCCTTAGTTCGTTTTCTCTTACAGCGTTACCTGTCCTTAAGCAAAATATATTTAAATTAATTTTTTTATACCATTGTTCTATATCTTTGAAAATTTTCCTTTTAAATAATTCTTATTATTATATTAATTATTATTATTAAAACATAATAAATAAAAAAAAAAAGAAAATTGTTTATTTATGTGTTGCTTTTACTTAAAAAATATTTATTAGAATTTAATTTTTTAATTTATAATTGTAAAAAACAAAAAATAAGTAGTTTACATAATCCTATTATATTGATATTTAATTATCTACTCTTATTATTATTATAATTAAAAATAAAATAAAATTTAAAAGTACAAATGTAAAACAATTTTTCTTCTTCTTTTTTGTTTAAAAATTTCTTTACAAAATTATTAATTATTTTTTAGTTTATTAGTTTTGATTTTTTTTTTGTAATAAACTTTCGTTTAGTTAATTTTTTTAGTTAAATACCCTTAGACAAACAAAACAATTGTGAACAAATTTGAACTAAGCAAACAAAAACAAACTATACGAGGTTAAAATTAAAATTATAAAATAAATTAAATACATTTCTGTTGATCAATCGAATTCTTTCGCTAAATGGTACTTTTCTTTAATTGTTTTGAAAAAAATACAAAAAAAAATAAATAAAAATAATAATTAAAGTTAGCTTTGTAAGATTTTTTAATTAGGTATTTATAGTATATAAGAGAACGTTTGAAGATTCAAGTTTTTTAAATAAGAGTGAAGAAGAAGAAAGAAAATGAAAGAAAGCAAGAATTAGTTGGTTAAAAGGACCCTTTAATTAAAAATAAAGAAAAATAAAATTAAAAAAAAAACTACACAAATAAAAAGTAGAAAATATAAACTTAACAAAAAAAAATAAATATATATAAATATATGATTAATCCTCATAATTATTTAAGCACTCTCTCTGTCACTGATAGTTTTTATTAAAATATAATGTTTGTTTTTTTGTTTGTTTTTAATTTAAGATAATTATTATTTTACATCATTACTATTATTACCTGCATTAGATTAATTGTTGTCTGTGTTTTTTCATTAATATCTATATATATATATATTTGTATATGTATATTAAATAATATTGAAGTTAGATATAAACATTTAATTGAGTGAGTTATTGTTTAGTTTAAATTAAAAAATATATATATTAAATACAATATACTTAAATTTAAGATCATAAATATTAAATATTGGGCTGCAAGTTAGGTTTTGCTATAAAAGTACATAAGTTTAAGTAAGTTTTTTATACTTAAAAATTTATTAACAATACTCATTAGTATATAAGACATTGTTTCTAGTTATAAACACATGAAACCAACATCCTTTATAATATTTTGTTTAACAAAATATTTTGATTTGATAAGTTTTCTATTTAGTACATTTTGTTCTTTAATTTGAATTTTAACACATTGGTCTCCAGGTTTTAAAAGAAACGAATTTAAAAATATTTAATTGAGAAAAACGAAATTTTTTTTAACATGATTAAGTAAATTTAAGAAATTTTTAACAAAAAGAAAAATAAAACCGATATGGTCACAAAACAAAAATCAATAAAAAAAAGGATGCGTGGGCAAATGTCATTTTTATGATAACAAAAAAATATAAAATAAATAAAAATCAATTGTTTCAAAACACACAATACACACCGAAAAATTCCTCTGAAAAAAAGAAAAAAATACCTCAATGAGATGACACTACGCAAGGCTGGTGATGTGGACCAAATCGGTGAAAAAATATAAATAATGTAATTGCAAAAGAAAAACAAAAATCACAATTAATTATTTCATTGGAAATAATTTATCACAAATTTAGTTAATAAGTTTTGTATAGACATTTTAAATATGCATTTGAAAATTATAAAAAAAAATATGAAATATTAAATTTACAAATGCAAAAGAGATTCAGTGTTATTTAAGCAATATTTAAATTTTTGTATTGATTTTTTCATTTTTTTTCTTTCTTCAGAATTAAAATGAAATAACATACAAGTAAGTACATAAACATATTTCTAATATATAAAATTAATCTTAAAAATCATATATACGTATAAAATAGACTTTTTAATCAATTTGTTGTGTTAATTTTTTCTTCTTTTGTAATTTGTATTCTTTTTATTTTTTTTTTATTTAATAAGAAACAAAACAACAAAATAATATTAAATGAAAAAATTGGAATTGTCGAACAATCGAACACAGAAAATTTAAAATTAATTAAAATTTATAACATTTAAATGTGTGTATACTCAAACATTTTTTCCATATAAGTGATAAATTTATTAAAAAAAAACAACATTATAACAATAGATTAAAAATAACTTGGAAAGAGGGTATTTTGTGGGGATATTCGACTAAAAAAAAGTGAATTTAAGACTGGATATGCGAAAAAAGTGAATAATTTTACATAAACAAATAAATTTAGTTTTTAATTATTAATTACTACATAAATATTAAATGAAACTATATTATACTATAGTAAAATGTGATGATTTTATTTTATGCAGTTTGCATTAGAAAAAAACAAAAATTAAAAAAGCAATAGTAAGACTTCCATGTTGTGTACTTATTATACACCACTGCCAACAATTACAACCAAAACATAAAGAAAGCACAAAATTTCGAAACATTTTTAAAATGAACTGAATTTTAACAAAAAAAAATTCCTACCTCAATAATAAAAACAAAAAAAAAATTGTAATATTATATCTTGAACATCAAAAATCATAGCTGCCACAATTCAAAACAACACTACACCAATAGATACGGATATACCAATAGAAAATGCTACTTTTTTTTAAATAAATTTTAGTAGAAATCTTATATAGAAAAGCTTCTTATTAGAAATTTTATTAAAACAAAATGTTTAGAGGCAAATTTCTACAAAAGAAAAAGTAGTAAAAAATTAAATAAAAAAAAGTATATTAAAAGAAATTCTGTGTGTAGTGTTAATTTTTTAGATTAAAAAAATAAAAATATGAAATTAAAAGGAAAAAAAGACATCATTTAGAGTTACATAATGTTCCTTAAAAGAATTGTTGAGGCAGTTAAGTTCTTATTTTTTTTTTAATAATTAAAGTTGTGAAAATTTTATCTTTCTATCAAGGACTCACTTCTCAAGAGTTGCACTTTGTTGGATTAGAAGTATCTTACATTCAAACATTTTTTTCAAAACATGAAGTGCTCATTAAAACAATCATTACAACATTATCATCATCACTACGCATATTAGGTCTGATCCTTTACTTTGGGTTTCTGTGATTTTTAGTCCAAAGTAGTGTCAAAATATTTTTTGTATATGAACTTTGACACAACTTTGGACTGAAATGCGCAGAAATGCACAGAAAATCACAGAAATTCAAAGTAAAGGAACAGACCTATTATAATACATCATTGAATTTACTAGTCTATAACTAGATTTGTTTAAAACCTTACGCATGTAATTTCACAGTGCTGTGCAAAAATTATTTTCAGATTTGACTGATTTTGTTTGAAGCTCAAATTTAAGGCATTTTGTACAGTTAAAATTGTTATTTAACTTCATAACTTAATCAACCCTTTTCGGGGCTAATTTTTAAAATAATAATATCATTAGGCGGCAGTTATAGCTATTAACTAATTTATGTGGTGGTTTACACCGGAATAAAATTTTTAATTTACTAAAATATTGATTTACTGTGGGAAAGTATTGTAGCCCAATAGCTGTTGCCCGGCGGCGCCATAACACTTTAAACAGTTATTAGGCTCACACTTTGCCTGCGCGAGATACATACTTTCTTAAAGAAAATAGCACTCATTAAGACCTTTTTAATGATATAGGTCAGAAATGTAACAATACTCTTGGTGGAACTTGTGCATGGAAGGAGTTATATTGCAGTGCAAAAGTTAATAGGCTACAACAATGTCCTTGCACGAAATACAGCTTATGCCCATACAAAAAGTTATAGTACCCATTACGACCTTCTCAATGATTAACCCCCAGTTTCACAGTCTCGTTTAAACCTTGAACTAGGTTCAATTGTTCTGCTGAACTTAAGTTTAAACCAAAAGTGGAGTTTAAAACCTTGGGTAAGTTTTACATACATACATCGATGGGATGCACCTCATACAATTATGCCTATTCTCCTTTTCAAATTAGTTTTATTTGTATTTATTACTTCAGAGGAATTGAGAACCTCTCAGTCCAAATTGTGGTGAACTTCGCGGATAGATTTAAGACTACACTTGGATACAAATGTATCCAAGACCTGAAGCCTCGTAATCAAAAGGAGGAAGAAAGTTTTGAATTTGATCAACAAAACATCGTAATCGATAAGACTCATTTCTTAGATCCGTTTGCTGATACGAAACCAAAGTTCTTATGTTCTACTTATTCTTCTGACTAAACTGTCACATAAGCGCTTATGTTCTACTTTAATATTTAAGTTTCATATCAGCAATTGGGCTTTAATGGCTTTGCTAATAAGGGAAATATTTATGTTACTGGGCAGCAAAAAACAGAAGGAAAGTGACCCTGTGGTTTGAATTTTATACCAGAGTTATGATTGAACCGTTTTATTTAGCAACAATTTATGTCGAACCATTTGTCATTTCCGATTGAATAGGAGACTGGGCAACACTATTTAGATTTAAAAAGGGTATTCATGGAACGCAACTTGGTAAAACCATCACAAGCATTGTAGTGTGTCGGAAAGCTTACGACGCACAGTGATTCAAGATGTATGGAGAGGAGAGGTCTTAAATCTATGTAATCTTTAGGAGATAACCGATTAAGATGAAATTTTCAGGAAAGATAAAGGATAACATAAGACATCATTGGACCAAAATTTCCACCTACTGACTCGCCCACTTTTTGAAATAGGTCATCTAATCGTCGAAATTTGATGTAAATGAGGAGTGCGTTCCTTAGAAAAGTTGTAGTTAATGTAATAATAACTCTTCCATACAATTTTTTTTTTCCACGCCCAATTTTGAGGGCTTTTTTGACAAAAAATTTCTTCTATTTTGGATAATTTCTACGAAAACAAAACGAATTGGCTTAGTAACAGGTTAAGAACAAAAAATTATGCAAAATGTTTGCCCCGCCCACTATTGAGGGTATTTTTGACTAAATTGCTTTTTTAATCGTTATCTAAAAAAATGTGAAAATACTTACATGGAATAAAATGTGTAGGAAGTGCCTGTTTTTTAAAATTAGGTCATACAAAGTTTTTTGCCACGCCCAGTTAAGACTAAGAGGTGTATTGGAGAAAAGTATTATTTATTAAAACTAAAAAAATTAAACATTCTTTTTAGGGTTTAAGGCGTTAAGGAATTGGATTTGATTTATATAGTCCCTTAAATATCTTCATAAGAAGATGTATTGAAAATGGTACTAATGCAAAGATTTACCTTCACAAAAAACATACATACACATAGTTTTTTTTTCAATAATTTAGAGCAAGAATTTGAAATCACATGAAAAAAGTCATTCCCGAATTTTTTGTTTTTGGTGGTCTTAAGACAAACCCGATGCTTTTGAAGGTTCGCAGGTATTAGCAGCTATTTTTTTTGCATTCGATACATCATGGTTCAGCGTTGAGTAATATAAGTCCGACCGGGGAAGACCAGGGAACATAAGCTTTTTCTTAGTCGAGTTTTAAATTTGACTTAAATAAAAAGTATGTAGGTACTAATTTTAAAAAAATCGCACAAACAAATTCTCCAACTTTATTATGATTTTTTTTATAAAGTTTAATTTGTTTATACATGCTTAGTAGAGGAAAAATTTCAAAAAAATCATAAAACCAAAAATAATCGTCTTTGAATTATCCTCATTTTTTGCTTCAAAATCACTAATATTTCATTCATCAACTTTGGACTCCAAAATTTTATAGTTTAAAACTGATTTTATAAAAAAACTCTACTTCATCAAACTGCAATGCAAAAAATTAAAATATTCAACAGTCAAAAAAATGATGTTTGCCCGCCCCTGAACCACAATGCGACGCGAAGCACACCTTAAGCGTACCTAGGTACTCTCAACAACGCCTAGGCCGTTTAAAATTAAAAATAAATGAAATCGAAGAGAATCAATAATAGAAGCTTTTGTTTCTAAAATGCCTGATATTTTTTGATTTTTGTACGAATTTCAAACCATGTAAAAAATGAATATCCAGACCGTATAAATTTCAAGTTCTTGGTTTACCACATCTTTTACGACATTTACGCAAAAAGTTTTTTGGGCCGTCCATGAAATGTTAATGAGAAATTGATGTTTGCTCAAGCTGCTGCCCAACTGTCAATCTAAAGTATCCCAAAAAGTTTTGTTTATAAATTTTAATGTGAAATATTGCAAGATCTCTCAAAATAAGATACTTCACAAATATATTGTTGAGCTAATAATATCTGTCCAAATCAAAAAAGGAAAGTTTTTAAAAATCTTTGATCTTCAAAAAAATTTTAAAAAAGGTGCTTCCAAAATATTTGAAAAGTGATATACACACTTGGAATTTGTAAAACGATAGCACTGATCAGTGATATGTAGTACCAAGAAGATGGTGCCTGATTCCACACCGTTGTTGGTCAAACAATTGATCTATTGAAGGAAAAGTTCAGTAATCGTGTAATTTCGGTAAATGAGCCGGTCGAACCTCCAGCTCGGTTTTGTGACTGCCGGTCGTTGGATTGTTTGTTTCTCCAAAGAATCTATCGCTGCAATCTTGGTCGAAGCTGTCATATCTAAGCGGATGTTTCACTTTCGATACCACTCTTTCCAATCCACATTCTTCCATTGCCTCTCGTATACTCACGAATTAGCTCGAACTTTTAAAGCACCGCACCGAACTCGTGTCTATTGGGGGATGCTCAAATAGAATTCTAACTTCGAAAAAAAACGATCTAAAATTTAAAAAAAAAAACAGTGCTTAAACAAGCTTAGACGAAAGTCTGTTAAACTCGGAAATTCTTAAAACTGCCAAAATATGAGAATTTTTGTTTCCGCAGAGCTTCGTGACAATTTTCAGAATGTGCGAGCTTAAATCAAGAGCCAAGAACAAACACATTTTATAGAAACAGAAAAGTAAATGACTTGCATTTGTAGGGTTTTATTTCAATGTTAGCAGCTTTTGTATGGTTTGTTTTGTTCTGCAGCTGCTTCTTAAATGTAGGTACACAATTTTATTTTACTAAAAAAAACTTATTTTTCCTACTTTCTCTGCTTGCCAACCGAATACGGTTCCACTAGGCAAAATCTGTGTATTTGCATATTTAAAATTGTGTTGGCTTATTTCAATAATGAATAGCCAAATCTTGATTTAAGACAAGATTTCATATTAAAATTGAGCAACTCTAATAATTAATTCAAAAAATTATTTTGTTTAAACATTTCTTGGGCGTATGTTTGTTCTGAAAAAAATTAGGAGCAATTTAGTAAAAAATTATAAATCTTGGTTGGTTTTTCTTTACTTTTCCTATAATTTTTTTATAAATTTTTTTAAATCATCAATTTCGAAAAGATATAGAACTGGGTCGAAATTGCTTTCAAGAAATCGCTTTTAAGAAAAAACCCACTGGTACAAATCACTTTAATATTTATGATTTAAACATGATTTACAAATTTTACAAAAATTATTTGCACAGCACTGTGTATGTACATATATTCAGGGTAGAAAAAAAAAACAATTTATCATCATTAAAATTTACTCACAAGTTGAATTTCGCATCATCATTGTCATCTCAATACATCTTTCCACAAAATCATCAATATTTCCATCATTATATTTCAAACATTCATATTAATATTAAATTTTAAATGTATAAACATTATTTAAAAAAAAAAACATATTCTTCATTACCTACATTCAATATTTATTATTTAAAACTTTTTTTTGTATTTTTTTAAAACTTGTAAATTTCAAACTACAACTGTAAGAGGAGAACACCAAAACTTTATTAGAATTAATCGTATTTGTACGAAAATTAGTTTTAAATCAAAAACAAAAATTTTATTATAAAAAAAATATATAATAAAAAACTAAAATAAATAAATTGTATATAATAATACTTATGCACTTAGTTTAAAATTAAATCATTAGTTATTTATATCTTAAACCTAGTTCCTTGTTTTCACTATCCTTTCCATTCATGAAATTAAACAAAAAAAAAAATACAAAATTTAAACAAATATATTAATATAAATTTTTGGTCGATTGAAGCACGATTTATATTCCTAAAACAAAACAAAAACACAAAACAAAAACTTCCTTCTTCTTTAGGTTATAAATTGGGTATCCTATAAAAATCCTATACATTAAAAAAAAATCCTTCTATTAATTATAACTATGATTATAACCATAACCGTTATATATTATATATCACGTTGATTTCTTTGTGTTGTATAAAATAATGTATGTTGTGTAAGTTTTTTCTCCAATAATGTTTTTTCCATACATAGATTAAGAGTGTTAAAAAAAAACGTTTGTGTCTATATTAAAATGCCACTTAAATTAATGAAGAAAAAAAATCATCATTAAAATAACTTTTAACCCTAGAAATTTTAAATTGAAAAAAAAAAACAAAAACAGCCACAAAAGTTGATATTAATGTCATAAGAACTCCCAAAATATTTGTATACGTCACATGTATGTGTTAGAAAAGGAAGGCTTTCTAAAAATTTGTAAGTGAGTGGTGTCTTCCTATTCTTACTATCTCTGTTCTTTTTTTCACTCTAAAAGCAATCATTTTATATTTTCTTACATTTTTCAAAATTGATAAAAATTTTAAAAATTATTGGCAAATAACTGTAATATTTTTTCTTAAAAAAAAGTAATAATAAGTTCTTACTTATATATAAAAATAAAATTGAAAAAAAAAAATAAAATTCAAATATTTTTATACAAAATTTTGAATACAACAGAAGAGCTCCAGATATGTGATAATGAAATTGACGAGATAAAAAGTTTAAAGTAAAATAAAACATTTTTGCATGATTATTATTCCTTTGTTTTCTTTTTCTGCGTATAGTTTTATTTTTATTTTAAAATTTTACAATTAATAAAAAGAAAGAAATTTTTAAAAAGAAATAAAAAAAAGCTCATAAGAAAGCAGCGTGTTTCACTTTTTTTCTTTAAAACGAATAAAATTTCAATTTTAAACTTAAAAAAATTAAATAAATAATTTTTTTATTTTTTCTTGTTTGCACTATAACGGTAAAGACTCGAAACTGTGAATTTATTGTATAAAAAAGGCATTTTGTGCGTTAGCAGTAGGATTGGAAACATTTTGTATTCATAAGAAAATTTCAAAAAAAAAAAAAACAAACAAACTAAAAATTAAAACTAAATTTAAATGAAAAAAAATAGATTATTTGAAAAAGTCTGCGAACTTTCAAAAATAAAAATTATTGGTTACAAAGCTTATTTTTATAATCAGGCTATAAAATATAATAATTTAACTCGTATCTGTGAGATTTGGAAAACGAAATTTAATTTTTTTTTTAATTTTGTATAAAAAGTGACTTCATAAAGTCGGTGAAATTTAATGAATTAACGATTAATGTGTAAGAGTTGCGCTCAAAAAACGCACAAAAATGTAAAGAAAAAAAGAAAATCTTTTAATTTTTTATGTGGTGAGAAAAAAAAATAAAAGTAAGCAAAATTTAATTTGTGGCTGAGTTGAGTTTTGTTAAAATAAAACAAAAAGACATTAATATTTATTACCTTATCCTACCCCAAGTTAGATGACAGTATTCATTCAAAATCGTGCGATTGCTTGACTTTATAAAAAAAACTAATTTTAAATTTATTTTATTACTGATTAAAAAATTACAAATAATACAAGAAAACAAAAATTTAAAATAACCTAAAACAAAAAAAAAAACATTTTTATCACTCAAAACTATACTCAAGATAATAACTCATAAAAAAATATTTCTTTCGAGCAATATTTTAAAATAAATTAAAAAAGAAAAACATACATACAAAAAGAAAATATACCTCACATAGAAATTTAGATAAATTTTCATAACAAAAAAAAATAAACTGCGCAAAACAAAAAAAAAATAAATAAAAAATATAAATTAAATAAAATTCTAATAGTTAATTGAGAGAAATAAACATTAAAAAAAAACTACATATTATTTATGAACAAACGAAAAAAATGTTAAATATCCAACAAAAGTTTTAAGTACATTCTGTTTTGTTTTATTTATTTATTATTAATTTGTTTATATAAAATAATAACAAAATATAATTATTATTTCTTGTAAAAGGGAGATTGTGGATTATAGAAATTTTGAACTACCTTTATTCACACATCTCTATATAATAAAATAAACAAATATTAACCACATAGAAATATATACATATATTTATATATTATTAAAATAATTTATAAACTACTCTCGTTTAAATATTATTATTAAAATAATATTTATAATTTTTTTTAGTGTTATTTAGTGGTTTCCTTGATTACTACATTAATTAATTTTTGAAACAAAAATCGTAATCTTTCCTATATATCTTTGTTATGTTACAAAACAAAAATAATACAAATATTAGTCTAATCATATTTTTGTGTTTAAATAAATTTTGTTTAGATTGTTTTTTATTTATTATTATCTTTATATTAATATAATTACAAAGTATATATTATTCCATACAAATATATTAAAGAAAATATAAACTTAAACAATCGCAACTAAGTGTAAATTATACATAATGCATAAAATATATTTGTTTGTTTTTCATGAACATTATAAAATTTTAAATACAACACAAATAATAATAAATGAATATTAGAAAATTTAACCATTTCAACAAAATGAAGACAAACTTATATAAACAACCATAACTTTATTGCTTAATAGTTCTAATTTGTTTGTTTATTTTTTTCTCATTATAATTTCATGAAAGATAATAATGAAGCAAAATAAAAATCTGGCAAATATACACAAAACCAAAAAAATCCTCCTCACCCCTTTATAAATGAAAAAATAAAAAAAAAATATTTATTATTAAAAAAAAACCAAACAAAAAATAGAAAAAAAGTTTAAAGTTTAAAAAAAAACAACAAAAATAAAACCAAACACCTCCTCCCCCTTTTCGAAAGTACAAATTGTTTTTTACTAAGAATTTTTAATAAATATAATTATATTTAACGAAAATTAAAAAAAAAAGTAATTTTAAACAGAACAAAATTATTAAAGTAAACGAAGAAATTATATTGATTGATTAAAGTATTATGGAAGTGAAAATGCAAAGATTAAGAGAAGCATGATGAAGTCATTTTTTAATTTTAAAAATGTTTATTTAATCGTATAATGAATAAGTTTAAGAAATTCGCCATTTTTATTCCTAATTTGCACGAATATAAAAATATAAAAAACATTTGTAGAAATAACACCAAGAACAAAATATAAATGAAAAAAAATTCACAAAACTTTTGTACAATTTCAGAACATTTCTACCTACAAAAAAACAACATAATTAAAAATAAAGTTACAACAAAGTATATTTAAAAAAACAAAACTAATACAAAAAATGGTTAAATTTTACAAAGACGAAGAAAAAAATATGTAATAGCAAACTTCAGATGAAAAGATAATAGAAAAAATATATTATACATAGAAAATTAGACAAAAAAAATTAAACACAAATTTTTAAATACAGCAAAAATAAATATGCAATAACAAACAAAATCTATTAACTAAAAATAAAAGAAAGCAAATGAAAAAAAAACAATAAATCTATTAACATCGCATTCAAAATAAAATTGCAAATGAACAACAAAATACATTCATGCTTGAAAAAAAAACATAAAAAATAGTTACAGATTTAAATTTGACAAGAAAAAAAAAAAAAAAATTTACAAAAAAAGATTTAACAAGAAAACAAAAAATATTAAATATATTATATATACTACAGATTTAAGGGCTTTTTCTACTTTTATACAAACTAATGTTAATTAAACAAACAATATAAGAAAAAAAAAAATATTACAAAACTTTAAACAAAAACAAGAAAAAGAAAAATTGGCAAAAAAAGAATTATTATTATTATGTGTATAATTATTCATTATTGCAAAAAACATAAATTATATTATTACTTATTATAAAACCTATTTGTATCTCTAATTAGATTGTATACAAAAAATATTATAATTATTTATAAACAGAACAAAAAAATACGAATTCGCAGACTTTTCAAGTTCGGAAATACAAATATTATTATTAAAGAAAAAGAAAAACAAAAAAAAAATTATGAAAACATTATAAATGGAAAAGAAAAGAATATTTAATAAAGTGCGGTTGAGAAAACCGTTTGAAAATTTTAATTATCGTGTTTTATTTAAAGAGGATCTTAATTGTATACAAGTTCTTTCGTTAAGGATCTAGTAATGGTTATTTTTATATCTTTTCTGGCTGATGGAAACAACCATAGGGAGCATCTCGGTATTGTTGCTTTGTGGTACCTACTGACTGTTAACTTGGCCCATTAACGTCTTATTGGAAGCGTATATGAGGCAGTATCGATTGGCTATACGTATGTTATATTGTAAGTATCGGAAAAATGAGTTAAGTTTTTTCTACATTCTGGAATTATGGAGTAAAAACAAACAAGAGGTGTCGTTTCCATTGCCACGCTAAATTTCAATTCTTAGCAGTCATCGCAGCGATGACTTTAAAAAAGTAAAAACTATGTGGATATAAGTTGCCTGGTGAATTTAAAAGGGCCCTCTCTGTATATGTTTGTAATCTCCCTTAAGGATTTATTTGCTAGATAGTGGCTACTTTGTAGCGATGTACATACAAAAATGTACGAAATTGAGTGTTCAACAAATAGTCCAGTAACCTTGTAGTTTCATAGTACTGAGACTTTGCGTCAGGTCCGGTAGTTCTGATTTTTTGCTGAGTTGTTTATGATGTTGACCTAGTATTAAATCTGATTTTTCGACCTCGAGCGCCAAACGCAACATTGGTAAAAATCCAAAAAACCGCGAATCTTTCGCGGTTTTGTCGCTTATTGGCTACTAAATTTGCTTCAATTTAAGTCCAAAGCCGGTTCTGTAGACATAACGACATAACTTTTTATCAAGGGTTAGAAAGCAGAAGACTACCAAGTAAAGAGTCACTGAAACTCAAATTCAAGCAGCCATAAGGAAAGTTACCAATGATCGTCTATACGACCAGTGTTTCCTTCCGAACGTGGCACCTACGCCCCCCCAGAGAGGAAAATTCTTTTTTGAAGGGAAGACATTTTACGCTCAGATGCGTTAGACCCGTTTAAGATATCGAAATTAAATGAATGCGAAAGAGGCAAAATAATCTAGCATTCGAACTCATTCAATTTCGAAATGAGTCCGGGCATAATTTTCCCATACTAAAGGGTGTTGAAGGGTCTCTCCGAGAAATCTATTAAAGCTAGTGCCAAATGTGAACACTATTTCGTGAAGAAAAAAAGAGATTATGGGCCCAATTATTCAGCAAGCACTATGTAGCCGTGGCGGTCATATGCCAGAAATTATATTTAAATTATAATGCCAGAATATTATCTTTCGAATAAAGTAAATTTCATGTCAATTTAAAAAATTGTTTTATTCCAATTCAAAGTTGTAAACCTCTAAAAAAAAAAAACACCCTTTATTATGGGTGAATTGTCTGAGAAGATGCCTAACCCTACACCAGCGTTCGTTTTAGAAGCGTCTGTAAAGACCGATAAATGATTTCCGCTAAGGACTCGATTTTCCCTCCATAATTCCCTTGTCGGGATATTTGTTAGTGTGACTGGGCTAAAACCTATGTGGCACTTTTCCTATTTTTACACTCTTTAAGTCGTAGAGCACTTTTCCGGTCGGCGTTGTTCTCATGGCACTAGTCTAAATTTTGGTCCGGTTAATAGTCCAGTCATTTAAGCATTTTGCTTCGGAAAAAATGGCGGAAAGCTGAATTTTGGTATATAGTCTTCTCATAGTATTCTTAAAAAACTGTAAAAAGTCCCCATCGATATGAGCGCCGCTAACAATTTTACGGGGGGTCAAAGGTCCCCCCAAACGGTTTTTAAGCAATATCTCCCGAATGGTAATTCTTACAGAAAAAATGTCAAAAACAATGTTGTAGCTTAGAAAATTTCCGACAGAAAATGTTAAGTATCTTTTTTTCGTAAGAGTAACCGTTTTCGAGATAGTTCAATCCGTAGAGTTACAGACTTTATGTTTCTGTACAAAATGTACTCTTTTACGCCACCTTTGAGGTAGAGTGCCAGGTGAGTTTTTCTTGCGTTGTATCCCCTTGGAAAACTAGAAAACAGTTCCAAAAAATATACACAGGGATTTATTTAAAGTTTTTGGGAAAGTTCCCCAACGATTCGGGCTCCACCACATTAATCATAAGGGGTCGAAGGTCACGAAACATGATATTTCATTTATACAGGGTGATTCGTATAAAGTGTGACAAAAAGTTAGAGCGCGAAGGGGCGGTTGATAAGGACAAAATCGTACAGGAGGGGGGGTTCTATTCACCCCCGTATAGCCAGGAGGGGCAATTTTCTAAGAAATTTACTTAAAACAGAAAAAAAAATATTAAAAAATAACGGTCATACTTACAATGCCATGCTATGCTTTTTTGTAAAGCCAAAAATCTCTTCTTTTACTTTTATTTTAAATAAAAATGTTTAAGCCAGCAATTATTTTTCAAACTCTAAATTTTGAAATAAGAATAGATAGATAGATCTTTATTTTCGTATTAACAATTACATTTGGTAAGCTACCGCACAGTTTACATACAGAGATTTGATATACTACATTATGATATCTTTCTACTGAATAAGTATATTAATTTATTTTGAAATTTTATAAAGTAAGGATATTAATTTTGAAGGAAAATACAAACAAAACCTTCAATTCAAATTGAAAAGGGCAGGTACATTTTGACTCGGATAAAATTTAAACTTCAAAACTATAGTTTTGAAGCAGGTTAGTAAAATGAAGTTAGTATGAATAATAATAAATAATAGAATTTAGTATATTAGTAGATGGTTAGTCAATAAATAAATCAATAAATAAATAATTTGAATAAATAAATAAATCAATAATAAAATAATATAAATAAATAAATAAATAGACGAATAAATTAATAAATATATAAATAAATAAATTAATAAATAAATAATAAATAAATTAATAAATAAATAAATAAATTAATTAATTAATTAATAAATAAATAAATAAATAAAGTAATGAATAAATAAATATAAATGTAAATAAATAAATAAATAAATAAATATATAAAGAATTAAATAAATAATTAGGTACATAGTGAATAAATAAAACATGAATAAATTGACCATTAAACAAAACAAAATAAATATATAGATAAACAAATATATAAATAAAATAATAAATATCAACATGAATAAATTAACAGTTATATAAATGAGTAATAGATATCAGAGTTAACAATTAAATAAACAATAAATATTTAAAACAAAAAAAATAATTACAAATTACATCAAAAAAATGGTTAAGGAATCAATTGATTAATAAGTGGATTATCAGAGGTTTCACAATTCAGCAAAAAAGCGCTAGTTAGTTTATTGATTCTTAAAGAAATCATTTCAACATTCGCTTTCTCGTGTAAATCTAGGGTGGAATGGTATCGTGGAAGGTTAAGCATCATTTTGAGTAGCTTGTTCTGTGATACTTGCAGTTTTTTAATGTGACTTTTTGCACATTTTCCCCAAACCTGGCATCCATATAGGAGTATTGCTTGGAATACAACTTTTTGGATTATCATTTTGTTATCTTTGCTAAGGCACGACTTCCTATTTATAAAAGGATATAGTATATTAATAGCAATGCTTACTTTTTGCACAGTTTTGGCAATATGCTCCCTAAAAGTTAGTTTTTGATCTAAATAAATACCAAGATATTTAACACTTGAGTCCCATTTGACATTTACACCATTTACGTTAAGCTGATTGCTTGGAAGATAACAAGACTTCCTTTTTCTACTGAAAAAGATAGCTTGTAGTTTGTCAGCATTCAGCTTTATTTTCCATTTTGTATAATAGTTGGTCATCAAATCGATTGCATTTTTTAAATTTGTCTCAATGTTAAGACTAAATTCATGCGATGAAAAGATACCTGTATCATCCGCGAATATGGCTATTTGACACTCGGGTAACCTGGGAATATCAGCTGTGAAGATATTGTACAGAAAAGGTCCTAGTACTGATCCCTGTGGGACACCTTGGTTGACATGATAACAGTTTGACGGACAGTTATTGACGAAAACACTAAAGTAGCGGTTAGACAAAAAACTTTGAATTATTTTTACGAGATACATAGGAAACCCGAAACATACCATCTTGTGCACAATCCCATCATGCCATACTGAGTCGAAAGCCTTTTCTATATCGAGTAGAATAAGACCAGTCGATTTACCAAGAGAACGATTTTTTCTTACATGTTCACAGACTCTTAAAACTTGATGGGAAGTACTGTGATGCATTCTGAATCCAAATTGTTCATTTGGAAATATATTAAACTCATCAACGATACGTAATATTTTTACTTTAAGAACTTTTTCTAATACTTTACTCATACAACTAAGCAGACTTATTGGCCTATAACTAGTGGGGAGTTTCGTTTGCTTTCCTGGTTTAGGAATTGGAATAACCTTAGCATACTTCCAACTAATTGGAAAGTATTGCATTTTAAGGCAAGCGTTAATCAAGAACACAAGGAACTGAATCCCTGCCTTCGGTAGTTTTTTTAAATAAATATTTTTAATGTTGTCTAGTCCATCTGACTTTTTAGTTTTTAAGTTTGATATAATATTTTTCACATCCCCTCTAGTTATGAACTGATCTCTAGGAGTTTCAATGATTTGTGAGCTAACTGTATTTAAAGTTTGATTCACAAGGTTTTTGGTGGAATCATCACTAAGGTGTTGCGACACAGAATGACTTTTCAAAAATGTTGATGCAAAAACATTAGCTTTATCTGAATTTCGATACACTACTTCATTACCATTTTCAAGATTAGGCACTTGTCTGTTTTTATTTTTAATAATTTTGGCTATGTTCCAAAACGGTTTGGCATTTTTTTCCAACTTACTAAGTTTTTCATTCCAATTTTTATTTCGAAACTTACTAATTTCCTCCGCAATCTTTTTGTTGTAAAATTTAACTTCAATGCGGTATTGTGGTAGGCGGTAACGTTGCCATTGCCTGTTAAAAGAATTCCTTATACGAATGTATTCTAGTATATAATCCGGCATTTTAATAAAAAAAGGTTTTTTTGTTTTTTTTGGGACACAAGACTGTACTGATTCTAGAATTTTGCTAGAAAAGAACTCGACGTGAACATCAACATCTTCTTTTGAAGACACTCTATCCAAATCTGTAGGAGTTGAACTTAACTTGGATCTAATATCTGACCTAAAACGACTCCAGTTAGCATTTTTTAAGTCCAAGAAGTAATGCCTCCTTGTTTCAGCTGACTCATTCATTTTACAAAAAACAGGAATATGATCAGAACTTAATTCATTAATAGTTTCAGGCTGACTGAAAAACGAAGGAACGTTCGTTATAAAAAGATCAAGGACGGAAGGTGAACCTCTCGACCCGGAAGGAAAATAAGTTGGACTAAACGGAAACAACATTGAATACGGAAACAAACAAGACATACTAGCAAGAACGTTACCCCACGAGTTCGCACGAATACATCCCCAATCCCTATGCCTGTTTGTGATTACATCTACCTAGTTATGTTCAATATTTAAATTTCGCAATTGTACAACCTTTTATGAAAAATGATCTGACTCACTGTACTTATTGCGCGTGCCTTATGCATTTACTGTGCTAATCTTAATCCTCATCCAAGGCCAAGTACAAACATTACATATGTTGTGTACTATTTTTTGGCTGCTTGCAAGTCGATGCCTAAGATAATCTTCCCTTTTTAGTTCAACCAGCAAAGCGAGCGGATCATTCTTCGTAAGGTTAAATCTTGGTAACATACTCTTTTGAATAATACAAATTATAATATATATATAGTTAAATCATCATTGAATTTTATTTGGAATCTCAATCAACGTACTGGTCCTTCTAAGCCTAATATAAATTGAACTAGCTTGTGTGTTATTCAAGGTTTTCTGTTCTTAATTAAAATAATTCATCGTCGCAATTTAATCGCAGTGTAATCTTTTTTTTATCGAAATCAACTTCTTACGAAGAAACTGAATAATTTTCCCTCGTGTTCATAGGTTGTCCTAATCAAAAAACTTTAAGATTCTTGAATTAAATTGAAGAAAATCGTGAAGAACAATTTAAATTAAAATGACGTCGATAAAACAGAAACGTGGTAATGCAAAGGGTAGGCTAACTCGTGCGGCGGATTTTATAGCCACAATTGACGAATCTACAACAATCGAAATGCTTGAAATTCGTATCAAGACTCTCGAACAGACATGGGAAGAATTTTCTTTTTTGCACAATGAACTTGTTGCTAGTGCAAATGATGAAGAATTTGTTAATCTAGAGGTAGAATTCGGTACCTATGAAGAAAAGTTTTTTCGCGCGCAATCGTGTCTTATGAAAGCAATTCGGGAAAGACAATCCGTTGCAAACCAGGCTGATAAAACAGCTATTGAACAGCTTGCACAACAGCAGTCTTCGTTCCTCGAAATTCTCAATACGACACCAAGAACAACGTCATCGTCGGTCAAACTCCAACCCATCACCATTCAGCCATTTACGGGAAGCTATAAAGATTGGCCAACGTTTCGCGATCTTTTTACGAGTACTGTAGATTCCAAAAATGATCTCACAGCCACTCAAAAATTCCACTATCTCAAATCGTTTTTACGAGACACCGCGTTCGATCTAGTAAAAACAATTCCGATTTCAGAATCGAATTATATTGAAGCGTGGGAAAGACTTGAGAAAAGATACGATCGGGTGAATATAATCGCACAATCATACATCCAATCTTTTTTATCTTTGCCCACTATTAACGTTTCTAATGTTCAGTTGCTCCGAACAGTTATTGATGGAGCTGATGAAATTATTCGGGGACTTAATTCTATTCATCAAACCGGGCGCGATCCATGGATCATATATTTACTGCTGAACAAACTCGACAACGAATCCAGGCAAGCTTGGGCTGAGGAGGTAGGGTCACGCGATGACTGCTTCTTTGATGAACTTTTAAACTTTTTACAATTGAGGTGTGATGCTCTTGAATCGTCTCAATCGTTAGGCCGTTCAAGTACGACACGGCAAAAACCATTAAGAGCTCATTTGGCCGAATCAACTCAAACTCAGATAAAATGCCCTAAGTGTCAAGGTCCTCACATTCTACCTCAGTGCTCTGAATTCGTTGCATTAGATATCGGTGCGCGTAGAAACTTTGCCAAAACCAAATCATTATGCTTCAACTGCCTTCGCGTTGGGCATTCGTCGTTCAAGTGCCGGTCCACATTTCGCTGTCGGGTGTGTAATTCGCGCCACCACTCTTTGGTTCATAACCACGAACAAGAAGGTATTCCTCTTGCATCCATGGCTCCTAACACGAGTCCAGCTTTTTCATCTAATCCCTTAACTGCAACAAACTCCACACCTTCAATCGTAAACAATCATTCGCTTGATTCTGGCTTTCGTCAAACAATCTTACCAACTATGGTGGCCAGGGTTCGAGACAATCAGGGAGCGTTCGTGAACTGTAGGGTTTTGCTTGATTCAGGGTCGCAGGTATCCTTTATTGTAGAATCTTTTGCACAAAGGCTTGGTCTTACTAGGAAGCATGCTCGTATACCCATTCTTGGGTTATCAAAAACCGAAGCGGGGTTTACAAAAGGATATATTCCCTTGCAATTAGTTTCACGAAACAATTCAGATTCTCTTTTCATGGATGCGTATATTCTTAAAAAGTTGACATCTCAGTTGCCTTCTCAGCTGATAGACATTTCTGGTTGGTCTCATGTTTCGAATCTGACGTTAGCTGATCCACAATTCAATGTGCCAGGACATATAGATATGTTATTAGGAGCAGACAAGTTATGGAGTATTTTGAGGGGAGAACAAATTCGAGGTCCGTTAGGAACACCAGTGGCGCAGAATACGTTGTTCGGTTGGGTTATATCCGGAGAAGTTGTCGAACCTAGCAAACTACCTATCTCTACAGTTCACGCCAGCGTTGATGTTGATGTAATCCTGCAAAAGTTTTGGGAACTCGAAGAAGTCAGCCCTTCAAAAGACCAAGCAGCTATTAATGATCCAGCAGAAATTCATTTTCGTAATTCCTTCTCTCGTTCTCATCAGGGAAAATATATTGTCAAACTTCCGTTCAAAACCTCTTCTCCTTCTTTCGGTGATACGCTTAAGTCTGCAGTTTCTCGCTTATTGTCAATGGAACGTCGTTTTAAATCTAATCCTCAACTGCACCAATCCTATACACAGTTTATGCAGGAGTATATTTCATTAGGACACATGGAAATGATTCGCCCAGAGCAGTTAGAGACTCCATTTGACGGAAAACAATTTTATTTACCACACTATGCAGTATTTAAACCAGATAGCTCATCGACGAAGCTGCGAGTTGTCTTCGATGGGTCAGTTAAGGATTCACTAGGTCAATCATTGAATTCTCAGCTTATGATCGGTCCTCCCATTCAGCGTGATTTGCTAGGGGTTTGTCTTCGTTTTCGTCAACATCGGTATGTCTTCACGGCCGATATAGTAAAGATGTTCCGACAAATATGGGTCGATGCGCAGCACACTGACTTCCAGAGAATCGTGTGGCGAGAAAGTCCGAATGATGAAATCAAACACTTTCGTCTTTTGACCGTCACATATGGAACTGCCTCCGCTCCATTCCTGTCCGTAAGGGTCCTGAGACAGCTCGCTGAAGACTATAAAATGATGTATCCAACTGCTTCGCGTGTCCTCTTGAATGACGTATACGTAGACGATGTAATGACAGGGACTAATTCCGTTAAAACTTTATTAGATCTTCAATCCGAGCTCATCGAGTTATTATCCAAAGCTGAACTTCAACTTCGTAAGTGGACATCTAATTGTTGGCCACTGTTAGCTAAGCTGCCACAAAGTGAGTGCGATTTCTGTTGGTCAGATCCTGAACAATCAAATTCGTTAGTAAAAGTCCTGGGAATGTTCTGGAACCCACGTAAGGATGAGTTTTCATTTAGAATGGGTCAATTACGTACGAGTTCTGTCCCAACCAGACGAACGTTGTTGTCTGAAATCGCGCAAATCTTCGATCCACTTGGGTTTTTAGCTCCTTCTGTAATCCTCTTTAAAATTTTGTTTCAAGAGCTCTGGTCCTCTGACGTAAAGCTGGGCTGGGATGATCAATTACCCCCTTTGATTGCTAAAAAATGGATGGAATATAGATTAGAGCTTCATTGCTTTGGGAGAATTCGGGTCCCACGCAATATTACTAGGAGTGATCAAAATAGTATTGAACTCCACGGCTTTTCTGACGCTTCCTTGGCCGCATATGCAGCGGTTATTTACGCCAGATACAAAATTGGTTCAGGTAAATTTAAAACGATAATCGTAGCTGCAAAAACAAAGGTTGCTCCATTAAAACCAGTAACCATCCCACGCCTAGAACTATGTGGCGCTGTACTCCTTAGTAGGCTATTCACTTTAGTCAAAACCTCGTTCACGACCCAAATTTCTAAAGTGTTTGCCTGGTGCGACTCAGAAATTGTTCTGCACTGGCTCGCATCTCCACCTCGTCGTTGGAATACTTTTGTGGCTAACCGCACCGCTACAATCCTCGAAACAGTTCCACTACAATCTTGGCATCATATCGCGTCGGAATATAATCCAGCAGACTGTGCATCGCGTGGAATACGTCCATCACATCTACCCGATCATAGCCTTTGGTGGAACGGTCCATCATGGCTTTCAAAAGTAGAAACATTCTGGCCTAAATCTAACTTTATCCTTGAAAAACCTGAAAGTGAAACTCCATTCCTTGAAGAAAAACTAACAAGAACAGTGACACTCGCGAGTACCCTCGAAACCAACTCTTTGCAAACCCTCATCGAAAAAATCTCTTCCTGGTATCGATTACAAAGAATCGTCGCGTGGTGTTTACGAGTTCTACCGAAAGGCCGGTTAAAAAATGTTGTGCCGTATTCGTCGACACTCAGTTTGAGTGAAATTCAAAACGCAAAAAAAATCATAATAAGACATGTTCAAAATCTCGCATTCGAAAAAGACATAAATTATCTTAAACTCAACAAAGAACTTCCCCTTAAATCAAAACTTACTAAGTATTCACCTTTTATTGACATCGATGGAATTCTTAGAGTCGGTGGTAGAATCAAAAATTCTATTTGTTCCTATAATATAAAACATCCTATTATTCTACCCACTAATAATCATGTCTCATCCTTAATAGCTTTAGAAACTCATAACAACTATCTTCATACTGGGGTCTCTGCAACCTTTGCTATTCTAAGGCAGCAGTATTGGATACTCGGAAGTCGGAATTTGATTCGTAAAATCGTGCATAGCTGCAAACCATGTTTCATGCAGAGGAGGGCAACAACAACTCAACTCATGGGCGACTTACCTTCAGAAAGAATATATGCATCCCGAGCATTTTCAAATACGGGTTGCGACTACGCTGGCCCTCTGACTATAAAACTTTCTCGAGGACGTAAGCCCAGGCTTTCTAAGGCATACATTGCGCTTTTCATTTGTATGTCCACAAAGGCCATTCACCTGGAAGTAGTAAGTGACCTGACTACAGATGCTTTTCTCGCTGCCTTGAGGAGGTTTGTTTCTCGCCGTGGTAAGTGCAGCAATATTTACAGCGACAACGGCAGCAATTTCAAGGGTGCCCGTCGGTGCCTAGACGAAATGCACAAGGTAATTATGTCTCAGGTTCATAACGAAGAAGTCAGCACAGCTCTTGCGAAGGATGGTATAGCATGGCACTTCATCCCACCATTCGCACCCCATTTTGGTGGACTTTGGGAGTCTGGCGTTCGATCTGTTAAGCTGCATCTTCGTCGTGTTCTTGGGAACTCAATCTTAACATTTGAGGAGCTGTATACTGTCCTCACACAAATTGAAGCAGTTTTAAATTCTCGTCCTTTGTGTTCTTTATCCGATTATGATTTCAACCCTTTAACCCCAGCTCATTTTCTTGTAGGTGAGCCCTTAACCGCAGTACCGGAGCCTAACCTACTAGAAACACCACCAAATCGATTGACTCATTGGGGTCATTTGCAGTTCATGGTCCAAGGGTTTTGGAAAAGATGGCAGATGGAATATCTGACTTCCCTCCAGGAGCGTCCTAAGTGGCAAAAGGACTTAACCAACTTGAAGCCAGGTGATTTAGTTGTCATTAAGGAGCCCAATCTTCCTCCAACCAAATGGCTACTAGGAAGAATTGAAAGCGTGAATCCAGGAGCAGATAATCGAGTACGAGTGGCCACTGTCATAACCAGCAAGGGCACAAGCACTCGCCCCATTACCAAACTTGCCGTATTACCAAGGTCCTGAAACATGTTCCAGGGGGGCCGGGATGTTTGTGATTACATCTACCTAGTTATGTTCAATATTTAAATTTCGCAATTGTACAACCTTTTATGAAAAATGATCTGACTCACTGTACTTATTGCGCGTGCCTTATGCATTTACTGTGCTAATCTTAATCCTCATCCAAGGCCAAGTACAAACATTACATATGTTGTGTACTATTTTTTGGCTGCTTGCAAGTCGATGCCTAAGATAATCTTCCCTTTTTAGTTCAACCAGCAAAGCGAGCGGATCATTCTTCGTAAGGTTAAATCTTGGTAACATACTCTTTTGAATAATACAAATTATAATATATATATAGTTAAATCATCATTGAATTTTATTTGGAATCTCAATCAATGCCTACAATTAAAGTCACCTCCAATTATATAATTTTCGTTTCTAATAATCAATTTTCTTAAATCCCTTTTAAACTGCATTCTCTTTTCTACAGATGAATTTTTTCCTGGAAAATACACACAAAACATTTTTATACTTGTATGATTCCTTAGCTTTATTTCCACACCAACATTCTCAACATATCGAGTCCTAACAACGGGCAATAGAGAATGCTGAATTGATTTTTTTATTAACATTGCTACACCCCCACCGATTTGATCAATTCGATCTACGCGATGACATGTATAATTTGGTGTAGAAAAAGATATATCTGAGCTTAACCATGTTTCCGTTACAAAAGCCACATCAATTGCATTTTGATACAAAAAATTCAAAAATTTTATATTTTTATTACGAATGCCTTTGGCATTCCATGTTATAATATTTAAATTATAATCTAGCATATTATTTGAAATCATATTACTTGACATTGGAGTAGAGAAACTTAGTAGCTAACTGTGCGATAGCTTGAAATTGATCTTGTTTTGTTTTACATGAACTTAGTTTATTAATCATCTCCATTACAAGTGTATTTAATTCTTCCATTGAGAATAACTCACCAGACGTAGATGACGCTGGTTTGTTGATAAAACACGTACTTGGTTGAGTATCCACCACAGGTGTTGTCTTATCCCATGTACTTGATCTTGTAGGAACATAAACGGTGTTGTTCTGCACTTGCCTTCCATGCATACGATGTGGTAAAGATGGGAAATCGTCCATTGACAGATGAGAAGAGTTGAACTTCTGTATGTTGATAGAGTTTATATTCTTTGGCTGAGAGTGAGCACGATGACTTGCTTTATTTGAAAGCTTCTCTCTCATTTCCAAATATCTTTTTCTGATTGCGCATGCGCTATCTGTTGATTTATGCTTCTCATTGCAGTTTGCACATTTATGAACTTCAGTATTAGTACATTCTTCCGTCTTATGAGAAGCCGCGCATATAGAGCAGTATGTTTTCACATGACAATTTCTCTCACCATGACCAAACAATTGGCAATTTCTGCATTGGGTTAAACGATTTTTTTGTTTTCGTTGATATGACCAGTTAATCTGAGTGTGAAAAATTGAACGATAGTTTTTCTTTAGTTCGAACAATTTTACTGAACCACTTTCGAGAGATACTATATAGAAAGTATCTGTATATTGATCATATTTTTTCGTGATCTTCTTAACTTCTTTGCACAACAGTCCAAGTTTAATCAGTTCATTTTTTAGCACAGTAGTGTTTAGTTCACTTAAGCCATACAAAACAACTTTAAAAGCTTTTTCACTCTTGAGTGCATGAGTAAAGTATTGACAGTTGTCCACATTTAATTTTTAGAGCACTAGGTTATAAGAATTTAATGATTCGCACATAATTTTTATACCTATTGACATTTTTTTAATTGAATAATCGGAAACTTTAATTGATTCCATCAGTGTATGCACAAACTCACAAGGTTTTTGTAAAAGTTTTATGGGAGGAATTTGCAATTTTTTGGTGGGCTTATCTGGCGATGTAGAATCGTCCATTTTTTCAATTTCATTTTCATTGTCGGTGTCACTATCCGGCAGACATTGCAAAGGACTCCAGTAGTTGCCTCTGGAGTCCCTTTTATTTACGTTCATAGTTTTAGTTTTGGGAAACTTGCTACCCGAGGACATTAGATTGTCCTCGGCACTAGGGGATCTTGCACGTTTGCTAATAATGACAAAAAAAAAAAAAATCACGATCAGAGATAAATATTGCTCAACTTGACGTCTCGCTCTATTGAAAGCTCCTATATGACTGATGAAATAAGAATAAAAAAAAGAAAATATTAAAGTATTTTTTTCGAAATTTTATGTAAGTAAGTACTCTTTTTGATTTCAAAATTCAATGGTTTTCTGTTTTTGAATAGATATAAATAAAAACATTGAATTTTGAAAACAAAAATATCACTTGATTACGTAAAAGCAAGTTTGAAATTTTCTTTGATATTTTTCTCTTTATAATTTTGATTTTGAAAATTAATTTTTCAAAAATTGTTCACTCAAACAATTTTATTTAAAATTAAAATAAAAGAAGAGAGTTTTGGCTTTACAAAAAAGTATAGCATGGTATTGTAGGTGTTACCGTTATTTTTTAATAATTTTTTTTCTGTTTTAAGTCAATTTCTTAGAAAATGACCCCTCCTGGCTAAACAGGGGTGTAAAGAACCCCCCCCTCCTGTACGATTTTTTTCCTTATCAACCTACCCTACACACTCTAGTCTTATGTCAGATTTTATACGAATCAACCTGTATAAAAGAAATGCCATGTTTCGTGACCTTCGACCCTGTATGATTAATGTGCTGGAGCCCGAATCGATGGGGAACTTTCCCAAAAACATTGTATAAATCCCTATGTATATTTTTTTGAACTGTTTTCTAGCTTTCGAAGGGGATACAACGCAAGAAAACTCACCTACCACTCTACCTCAAACGTGGTGTAAAAGAGTACATTTTATACAGAAACATAAAATCTGTAACTCTACCGATTGAACTTTCTCGAAAACGGTTACTCTTACGAAAAAAGGTGCTTAACATTTTTTGTCGGAATTTTTCTAAGCTACAACCTTGTCTTTGAAATTTTTTCTGTTAGAGTTACCATTCGGGAGATATTCCTTAAAAACCGTTTGGGGGGGCCTTTGACCCCCTGTAAAATTGTTAGCGGCGCTCATATCGATGGGGACTTTTTATAGTTTCCTTGGAATACCATGAGGAGGCTATATACCAAAATTCAGCTTTCCGCCATTTATTCCGTAATTTGGATGATTTTAAGGCTTATATGACTGGACTATAAGCTTGATTGCCTTATAATGGCTACTGCATGTGTAGAAAGCTATTGCAGATTTTTTCCCCTTTGCTTTGATGTTCTCTCCAGTAAAGTTTACTTAACCAGGATACTTGGCCGTGCCAGTTATATGGAGAGGCAGCGCGTGTCGTTGCATTTAGTTTAATGCTTGTGCAGTGCCTAACAAATACAATAAACTTTTACACAGTGGCGTAGCGTAGGGGGGGCGGAGGGGGCGGTCCGCCCCGGGCGGCACTTTATGGGGGGCGGCAAATTTTGCGGCACTATATACGGGGCGGAGAAATTAAATAACTAATAGGTAAATTTTGCCGATTTTGCAAATGTATTCATGTGAATTACTGAATTTGCAATCCAGGCGGGAGTTTACGTGATCAGAAAGGCTACGCCTTGAATTTCAATGACTACATGAAATGAAGTACCGATTCGCGAAACTATATTGCTGATTACCGAAGGTGCCCTGCAGTTCGCATAGTTATTAAATCTTGGCTCCCTAGAAAATTCTGTCCAAAACTTTTGTCGTAAACAGAAAATTATTCCCAAAATTCTTTTGAACAATAGATAGGTACAAAGGTAGAAAGTAAGAAAATAATGATTGAATATTCAAAATATTATGATGTTCTTAAGAACTTTGCAGCTACTACGGCGGGTATATACAAAACAACCATTCAATAAAAAGAAAATACTTATTCCCATTAAAATGTTTTCAAAGAAAATGTACTTTTTGAACTTTTTCTTTTAAATTTTTAATTAAAATCAGTCACAAAGTTTTCAAGAAAACCAAAAATCATTGTTGTTGAGCTGTTTTTGAGAAAAATAAGATTTGGTACAATGGCTACAAAAATTGGGTTGGGGTCAAAATTCTGTCTGAGGAAAAATTCTGTTTTCAAAATTCTATTTTTCATAATTCTGCTTTTCAAATTTCTGCTTTTCAAAATTCTGTTTTTGATAATTTTTTTAACAAAATTTTGCAAATAATGAAAAATTTTCCAGACCATTTTTTTTTGTTCATTATTTGCAGAATTTCATAAAACAGAATTAGGAACTGCGAGTTGTACCTAAGCATACTGGAATGAATAAAAATAAAAACATTTTTGCAGCTCGAAGAGGCTTGCATATTTCGTCAGCTTAGACGTTTAGAGTGAAAAGCCACTGAATTCACATTTGTTTTGATAGTTATAGATGGTTATTAAACTCAAAAATCTTTAAAATATTTTGAATTTGATTGAATTTTAGAAACAACGAGAATACATTCAAAATTCTGAACACTTTTGGGTGAGAATTTTTTTAATGAAAAAAAGAGTTTACAGTTTTTCTCTGTAAGGCGACAATTTGTTTTATGTCAACTGCACACGCTGATAGTTAGCGTCAATATTTACTTAAGCAAAATATTATGGCCTTTCCCTTAAAATCATTAAAAAACCCACAATCATAAGATTTGTATGGCCTTATCTGGAACCTTATCTATAAAAATTTCGTAACACAAAACTCTTCTGTATTTTGATCTAGGTTAAGCCCTAGAATAGATTCTTTTCAAATTTGGGATTCAGCTTTTTAAGGTTTGGCTAGAAGGAACATTGTATTTTTAGCTCCAAAAATAACGGTATTTGGCTTAAAAACGACTAGGTTAATTTTGTTCATGAATGCTGTGTCCAAAATAAAAACAAAAAAAACAGAATTTACAGAATTTTCTTTTTCTTAAAATTTTGTTAGGCAGAATAAAAAAGCAGAATTTTGAAAAGCAGTTTCTTTCTTTTAACAACAGAGTTTTGAAAAGCAGAATTTTGAAACCAAAATTTTGACTTATTTTCAAGGAAATTGTGTGGCAAGTGACAGGTATCGTTACTTTTGGTTAAAGAAAAGTGAAAAAATATATGACCAAAAACCAATATATACCAAGTGTAAGGAAAATCCTTCCAGCCGTTTAGGTTGTAGCGAAAGGGACAAACAGGCAGACAGAACTATGAGACCCACTTTTTCGTCTTCCCTATCAATCAAAATCTCGAGATCGATTATGAGAAATCACTTGAGATATTTTTTTTCATAAGCAAAATTTTCTTTGGACCAAAATTTAAAACAAAGCATTAATTAATATTACTATACAAAACTCATTCGGAAAATGAGACATTTTTAGAAAAAAGTGTCTTCTTAAGCTTTTCTGTAGAGAATCGTAAGATCTAGAAACTCTTTTATGCCCGCTATTACACGTTGACGCAAGCGTGGTACCTAACTGAGTTTGAAAGAAGTGGAACTGAATAAATAATAAATTTAGCTTTACGGAAAAATTTTATTAATTTTGTTTTGTTTATATTAGTCGATTTTTTTTTAATTTGAATATTTACAAATTTGGGAGGGGGCGGCAAAATTTTCCACCGCCCCGGGCGGCAGAAACTTACGCTACGCCACTGCTTTTACACCATCAATCATTAGGTTAGTTTCGTCAATCTTTCTAGATTTTATAAGAGGAAAAAAAGAATGCTCAACTTAAAAAATCTTGTAGCCGAAATCTGACCCAAAAATGAGTAAACAAAATGGTAGAAAAAACAGCTAAAAGGTGACTGAGAAACGCTGTTCAAAATTCCATTGCCGTATCTCATTTAATATAATTTCAGTGAGTATCGGTAATTCTGAATATTTTTTTAGGCACATGGATTAAGCAGCCCTGGGACCTGCCACCCAGGCACAGACCCCGGTTTGTCCCCACAGATCCAGGGCTGGTACTGGTGCACTCTGTCTATCTTACCTTGAGGCCACACGAGCGAGTAATCGCTAGCGAGTTACTCATACATCGAAACTTTTCCTATTCGCTAGTCAACTGGCTTGCCTTTTTCGAAGCCAGTTGAGAAGCAAGTATAGCGGCGCGGCGAGTGATTTGACAATTAATGTACCCAAATCGCTAGCGAGTACTCGCTCGTGTGGCCTCCGGGTTAGACAAAGGGGAGTTCAGGCGCAACTTTCAATAACTTTTAAAATTCCCGCGGCGAACAAAAATTGTCCGGGTGATACATTTTCCGGGTGATACTTACATTAAGGGATAAGGCTGAAAAATTTTGTCTACACTTCTCCAATAGTTGAAATTTTTCTAACGACCCACCCCAATATGTTTGTATTTAATATGACTACTCTACATTGCCTGTTTGCTGTCTTGTATGGAGTTCTCTGAAAAAGGTACTTGATTTTGTTTTGATTTCCTCAAATTGCGTTGGTTTTATTTTAAGACTTCTTGTGTTTTGAATAATGTTTTTATTGTTGTATCTATTGATGGCAACAACACAGGGAAGTTTGTTTTAATTTTTAATGATTGGTACTTGAAATTGATTAAGATAATTATGAAAGCTCTCTTATATTTTTACGTTGACACATTAATAAAATGCTCAACTACGTTGTTCGCAATTTATAGCTTTGATTTTCTTAGAAATAATATATTTTCTAGACTAATTTTGGGTCACTGAATACGAAATCCAAAAAAGCGTTTTCGAGATATGCACAAAAAAACATTTTCTCAGCTATTTTTTCAGATATTGCAATAAATTTCGCTAATGGCTTAGCCCAAAATTTTGTAAACTAGTGTAATTTTATTTGGGTTTTCTGTATTTGCATTTCTTAATCTAAATACACCGTACAGGGCAAGGTAGGTCGGTTTATTGCCAATGAAAAAAAAAACATAATGGCTGAATTATAATCCGTCGTTGGGCCCTGTTTTTAAGTGCAGCGAAGATAAACGCTTAGAAAAACGTAGCATGTTAGATACAACAACAATTTGGTATAACTCCGTTTTGTTATTGTATTTAACATGCTACTTTTATCCAAGCGAAGGTAAAAATGCACTAAAAAACTGGGCTTCTGGGCCCTTATTACGTAATACGATTATTGTTCAAAATACCGCGTTATCGTTAAAATGCGATTACGTTAAACGATAATCGTTAATGTAAAAACGATACTCGTATTCTTCTACGACTGGCCATTGGCTCTCGTATAGCTTTCGTTTTGATTTCAGTGCTATAAATATTTTTCTTTCTTTGACTTCCACAGTATTTTTCATCAAAATAAAACAATTATACGTTTAGTAAAACAATTATAATCATCATCATCATTCATCAAGTCCTGTAACCCCGGTTGGGGCATAGGGTGCCAACAAATCGTTTCCATCCTTCACGGTCTGCAGATAGATATTTTAACTGTGGCCACGTCTTTCTCTGGGAGTCTGCTTCTGCTAGAACTGTTGATTTCCATGTTATTCTTGGTCTTCCAACCCGCCGTGCACCCTGAGGATTCCATTCAAATGACTGCTTTGCAATTTCATCGTTTGGTTTCCTCAGTGTGTGACCAATCCATTGCCATTTACGCTTTCTTATGTCAACGTCCAGCCGCTCTTGACTTGTCCTGCGCCACAATTCCTCGTTTGATATAAAACAATTATAAACAAAAATAAAATTTTATTAATATATTTGCCACCAACACAAAACTAAATAAATCCACATATAACATACAAGTTAATTTTAAAATTGAAGCTGATGCATTTAACTTCTTGTAATATGATTTTCTTCTTCATTTATTTTCATTATTTCTAACATGTAAATTAACTAATCACTGAAATTATTCAACTTTCCACTCAAAATTTATTCACTTTTTGACAGTTCTTAATACTGAAGACAGTGCTGGGGGGGTAAAGAGAAAAATCCCTTTATGTGGGAATTTTTTTCTTTAAAAATATTTTATATTTAAGATTCAATACGATGATATTCCAACGAAATTTTAAGTGCTAAAAGTTTCACTTTGTCTAATCAAACTAGGTAATAATAATAAAAACAAACGGACTTCACTTTTAAATCACAAAAAAAAATAGCTAAAAGCTGAATGCTGATCACTTTCACATCCATTTTTATTTGATACCACAAGCTAAGGCTCCAAATGTATTACTGAAAGTTCAATAGGAAACAAATTTTAAAAATCTAATAGGGAGTTTTCGGTTCCCGTTATAACTATAAAAGCCATTACCTTTCAAGTCTAACAAATAATGCAAAATTGCAAACTGAAAATAAAAGTAGCTTTTTTTTAAATAGAGATTTATTTTCAATTAATCTTGTTTTTTTTTTGTGGATAAAAAATACAGTCGACTCCCTCTAAGTCGAATTTTCACGGGATATCAAAATCAGTTCGAGTTAGAGAGAGTTTTGCGAAAATTCGAGTTAGAGAGAAATATTATATGGTTTATAATTTGAGGGGAATAAAAATTAGGACGAAAAAGTTCGAGTTAGAGGGAAATTCGACTTAGAGGGAGCCGACTGTATGACTATTTATCCTCAAACAATTTGAAATATGTACTAATGTTCACACAAGTGATGATTTTAACTTTTGTGAAAAAATTAGAGAAGGATTGAAATTTGGTGAAAGAATTTAAAAGGGAATTTTCTGATCTCTTGATGGGATTTTTTTGATAAATACGAACAAGCACTTGCGTGAAGTTAGATGTGGTTGAAAAAAAATGTTTTGTTTCGTTTTAGCTGGCAACATTTTCATGGGTCCATTATCGTTTTTCATAATCGGGGTATGTCGTGACTTTCGTTTTCGTGACTATCGTTTTTTTGCCTTTCGTTTCGTTTTACATAATAGGGGCCCTGATAGATTTGTCTTCTGTCAACGTATAAAGTCCAGACATAGGAATTTCTGTTTAGTGTTGCCAGTAACCCTGTTTTTTAGTGCATTTTTATCTTCACTTCAAAAAGTAGCATGTTTAATACAACAACAATACGTAACTAAACCATATTGTTGTTGTATTGAACATCCTACTTTTTTTCAAGCGGAGATAAAAATGCACTAAGGTGCAGCTTTTGACATTCATTAATAGGTACACAAACTAAAGTAACATAAATTGCTGCAACGCAAATAATGTTGAAATTATTCAACTTTTTCGTGTGTTTTGAGTTTTGACATTTTGATTATTAGTTCAACGTATGTAGGTATGTAACCATCTTGTGTTCTAAAAAGTTTTTAATGTCTTTAACGCTTTTAGAATATTTTGGATAAGAAACATTATAAAATGTTCAGCATCCATCTTTTTTCCAGATTCTTAGTTGTAGTGAGCTTACAGCAAGCTGCAAAATTTTCGGCAAAACGTCGAAAATATACATAGGTAATCGATGATTTTCTTCGCTAGGATCACAACTCGTTTTGTTTATCAAATCTCCACTATAAACACACCTCCTAAGATAATTTAGGAGACTACCTATAGGGTGTTGGATGGTTTCCACTAAAGCCGAACTGCATATGGGGGCGATGATGTAGTTCCCTTTTTAATAATTGGCAGAACACACACTACGGAAAGTCTGAGAAGGAAATAGGAAAGTAAAAAAATCTCTTCAAATCGTTGACTGGGGAGATTCGCATTGCTTCGTGGTTCGTACCCTTCTCACCTAAGAACAGTGGCGTATTTAAAGATTTGGCGTAACGAAAAAAGCTAATATCACTTCATAATGAAAAAAGGCATACAAAACAAACACAATTTTAATATTTTTGACAACGCATAAATTGGTTGACACATTCATCAATGGCACTGTTATAATTGAACGATTTTGCTAATTGAACGATTTGGCTTAACTGACGACCTTTATTTTGGCGAACACTTTTCGGAGGAATCAAATTACTTTAGTACCTAAATTTGTATTATTAAATGCACATTTTCTGAGCAAGCCATACATTTGTAGCCTGAGAACTTTCTTTCTGCTTAAGTAAGTCTGAAGTTCACGGTGAAAACTTAAAATATAAATCGAATATAATCTTGTATTTGCCATATGAATTTAAAGCAAATTAAACGCTTACTTGTTAGCACACACCCCGATCTTACAGCTCCAAACTTTTTGAATATTTAAGTTTCTACATAACAATGAAGTTACCGAACAAAATAAAAAAACTATGATTCTCTTCGTGCACAAAATTGCTAGGTTAATTAGATGTTTTTATTCAAAAATGAGCTTTGTAGCTCAAATGGATCGTTATTTTCAATATTTATTTTTTTTTTATTTTGTTCTGTGGGTTGGTGAAAAACCTCCGAAAGGCTCTAGGAGGACCGAAAAACACGTGCTCATGAGTGTGTGAGATTCTTACTGCACTAAAAGCACCTCCACTTTCTGATTGCAACTAAATTGAAATTTATTTCGCTTTTTATTTTTAACAAAGTTAATTAACGTGTTGCCGGTAACTTTTCGGTGAAATTTTCTAATTATTCCGCGATTCTAAAGTGATTTTCCGTTCATCGCTGCTAGTCTGAAGGTGTAGATCTTTGCAGGGAGCATACTAAGTTCGATTCATGAAGAATGTCAATAATCGTTGAGTTAGCGTGCTCGACTTGCAAAATAAGGGAAGGGCTTAGCTGTTCAAATGTGCTTCGCTTATACGGGAGCGTTATAATTTGTCTGTTTTTGAATACGGGAAAATGACCGTTCTTCACTGCAATTTTTCACTCTAATCTTCAGAGACATACGTAGGGTGTAGGCCTGTGAACAGTGAGACACCTGTTTTTTTTTTTAAATTAAAACATCTCAGAATGCTTTTAAGCAATCTATAATAGTATTTTAAGACATACATATATGAATTTATTGGGCTGTGTCGAAAAATCGAAAGGTTTTTTTTTATGGTTGGTCTCAAAATTTCTATAGAGGTTACCAAAATAATTATCCTCCTTAAATTTGAGCTTTTCATATTAGGTCAGTCTCACTAAATAATATCTCACTGGGCACTCAATGTAAATTTGGCGGAGGCAGGATGATCTGGTGGAACCAGCAACCAGATTATCTACTGCACTTCGTACTGCACTTCTGTAGGTAAACTAAACTTCAACTTTACTTAAAATATTTAACTGTTAAAGCACAAAATTTTATAAAATGAATGAAAAATAATAGCATATTCAATTATTAATGTAGCTATTTTAATTTTTCTAAACATTCGGTCTTTATTTTCTATTAACATATTTATCGTTTTCAAATTTGCGCACTCTGAGCGCTCTAGTAATATTATTGAGACGCGCCTATTGAAGTTGGCTCATCGCAATTTAATATTTTTCCTGTGTTGCGTTCCTACTTTGATATCTCTAAGGCTGATTATTCCAATTGAAAGTCATTATAAATAAATATAAATTGGATGGCGCAACAGCTCGTGAAGAACCAGAGCCTGGTGACTTACAACTCTCAACCATTCCTGTGTGCGTGTTGTTGGCAGGAATGGAGAGGACCTACAGATTTTTGACGAGTCCAAACGGCTAGATGAGAAGCACTTATTCATGACAAGTATCTCTTGGAGGATTTGCCAGTTCCTCGCAAGAGACTGTACCTCGCATAGAATATTTCTGTTTTAAGGTGTCACGGCGGGGAAAGTCATTATATTAGCATGGTAAACAATTTGACGTTCTAAAAAAATATATTTGATTTAAATTCACGTAGTTACCTATTCTATGTACTTATATCACACCATTTTGACGATATTCCGCTAGAGCCTCTACGCTTTACTTTTCCCATAGAAATTTGTAAGGGAATTTTAAATTTAGCATCGAAAGTTGAATGCCGCCCTTCACAATTTGCCGCCCCGGGCCATGGCCCTTATGGCCCCTAGGGTAAATACGCCACTGCCTAAGAACCAAAATTGCCGACATAAAAGTCTCCTTGTCTAAGAGGAGTCTTTATAATAGTATGTCAATTGGGTCACTCGCAGTATTTCTACCCAGGTTAGGCAATAAAAACTTCAGGATCAAGTAATTTCGTAACGTGTTGTTTCAGTTTGTCCAAACCATTGAAATACGGAAAATTTGTGTCTACAACTCTGGTGACGCAAAGAACAAGGAATTTCTTAAAAGAAAATGTTAATTTTTATTTGGTTGTGGGTCTGATGGAGTACGGTCTGACAAAAGAAGGTCCTGGAGGTGGGTCTGGAGCTGGGACCAGGAAACACCTGTTTTAAGTAACTTTCATAGATTTTTTTGGTGGTGGGCCTGAAGGAGTAGCTTCTGGCCGAGAGACTGAACTGGGAAAAAAGAACCAGACGCACCTGCTGATCTTTTTCCGACAGGTTCACACACTCCATCTGAGCCACTACCAAAAGAAATCTTTGAAAAAGCTATTTAAAATTTTGTTCTGTTAAGTGTAGGTTAATAATACTTCTAAGCTTTTGAAGTAATATTGGTTCTCAATTTAAAATAAAATAAATATTCATTAATACAAAATAGGTATATTAAAATGAGTTCTTTAATTGCTTTTAATTTCCGTCAAACTTTCTCCTTTACTGTCAGCAATGAATAACTCAAAACCATGACCAAAATTCTTCAATTCTTGAACCTCAAGTGTAACTTCGTGCGATCTTGTCCTTCGTTTTATTCTCAAATTAGCTTTCTTAATGAAAATTGAGTACGTATATCCATTCTTGATGCCGTTACAGCTGCTCTGCTTATTTTATCTTTTTTATCTTTCTTTTTAAATCAAACAATAAAATCTCGAGACAAGATCCGGTGAATCCCCTTAGAGCTTAGACGCATGTTGAATTCTAAATATTTACCCACTTAATAAGTCATATCCCTAGCCTTTCAATAACTACGTTATTGAATGAGGTTTTTTAATTTTTATCTCATACCTACATACTATGTAGGTATGTACCTTTACAAGCCAATAACAATTAAGTGTTTATAAATATGAAGTTATCTATAAGACTTCAATTTATCAGAGAGAATAAGATAAAAAAAATCATTTAATGGAATCTTCAGTTTGTATAAAAGCCCGAACAGCTATGCTTTTATAACATTGTTAAAAGTTTTCGTTTAATTTATAAACAGGTTACCAATTTATTGTTTAAAAAAAATCAATATGAAGTTTTTCAAATATTTCGCTCTAATTGCAATTTTGATTCTTTGCTTGACAGCTTCAAGTGAAGCTGGATTTGGAAAGAAATTCAAAAAAGCTATTGTAAGTATTCATAAATCATTGTTTCTATACAGTTTAATAATGTTTATAACCGTTTAATAATATTTATAATAGTTTAATAATGTTTTTATATAGGTTTCTTATGTACATAACTTATAATTAAATGTCTGTTCATGTACCTATTTTCCAAAAGTATTCTAATTTCTATAAGTTTAAGTTCTGCCAAATTCCAAAAAAAAAAATTAAATTGTACCTACTTAAATTCGTTGAAATTCGTAGATTTGGGAAGTGCCACGAACACACCTTTTATAGCAAAAAACTTTCAACTAGAATATGTAATTAATTATTTATTTTTTATTTTAGAAAAAAGCTGGACACAAGATTGAACACTTAGGTCAAAATGCTGTTAATGCAATACATAAGACAGCAGGAGCTGCTGTTGATGCTGGTAAAATTGCTGCAGGTGCAGCTGCTGTTGGAAGCGTCTTACCATAGAACAAATACTATACAAATAAAGATTTAAAATTAACAGAAACATGCATTTTAATTTAAATGAACAGACACCATTACACCAATAGATAATACTGAAATGGAAAGACACTGGATAAAAAGAGGTACAGAGGAAGTTGTTGGTAAAATTTAAATTAATTGATGATAAATGGAGCTTGAGAATCTCTTGAAACAATAATGCTCAGTTTTGACGAAGAACGCACTTACCTAACTTGCCAAAAGCATGTGCAACATCTGGCCTTCCCTCTAATAGATTTTCACACAATTTTATAACTAAGAACAAATTTTTGTCAATATTAGTCGTGTTTATTGGGAAATGTATAGCTAGCACAGTAAAATTTCCCTTGGCAAACAACAACAAAGTGACATTTTTACTGACTTATTTATCGACACTTTCCAGGATTTGTTGTTGTTTGCTGAGGAATAAAACACGCCTATTGAAAGTAAGTCTCATTCTCAAGTCTGAATTCATCCTGCTTAAATGCATCGAGTTTTTTAGTCCACAAATATTGATGTGCGTGGATGTAGTAAGAACTGCATTCCAGTTGTTGAAGTTTCCCACGCTAATTCTAGATGAAAACTTATTAAACATATACATTTTGAATTCCTTACAACCATTTCAAATCGAGTTTAATTTTGGTTGCAAGTAACACACAAAAAATCATTTTTTTTCCGGTGGGATTGTGTGTGTGCCATTTGACAGTAGGTTTGAGGCTGTAAATAAAAGAACTAATGCGCATACAAATTAATTACAAATTTTCCAAAGTGCACTCAGTTTATTGTGTCGATTATATGAATAGATTAAAAACAACTATATTTCCGAGAGAAGTTGCAAAAATAGACAAAAACAGTTGCCATTAAAAGCCGTTTTCCTTTGGAGGTGGCGAAGTGCTTGCAAGTACTAACTTTTGCTAACTTTTTTCAATGGAACACATCAAATTGCTTTCCCATGTAAAATGTATCTACTCGCACATGAGAGCATGTGCAGTTGGTAGTACTAGATTAGGGTTTTCATCTACTCATAAGTACTTTGCTACCTCCAAAGGAAAGCTGAAGAAAAGCAACCCTAATACAATCAAAAAGTACATCAATCGAGGAACACATCGGCGAGGGCGAGCTTTATATCTTAAATCGACTATGGACACTTTGAATCGAAATTAATTGAAATTTGATAACTTCTTTTAACTATTCACTATTCTTTGATGAATTAAAATTTGTTTTAATAATTTATTTGCTTTAAATCTATTTAAATGAACGACGAACACTTTAGAATATTTGTTAAGCCCGCCGCAGAATACATACTTTCAACTGAGAAATGTCAAATCTTACTAGTGATGTGAAATCGATCTCAAATCTAGCTGAAAATGCAAGATTTGTTTTGACAGAATAAAATCGATTTAGTTTAGTAAAAAATCAATTTTTGGGTTGTAAAGAATTCGACATTAGTATGCCAATAAAATAATTTGATATGTATATCCCCGTGAGCAGATGACCGGAAATGGGGCGAATGTGAAATGGTGGGATGGGGGTGCGAAAACTATTTTTATACTATTTCTGTCAAAAGTTAAATAATATGTAAAAGTTTTGTAGATCATTGGATGATTTTTTTCACATAACCTCGAAAATATTGAAGACAATACCAAAATACAATTTTTTGGTTTTTGTTTTTATCTTCGGCTTGTGTTTCAAGCAAGCTGTAATATGAATATAAATTTTTGAATTTTTTGTGAATTAAATTTGACATAAATGGCGTAATTTTCAATGAAAAAGTTGGAGTAAAAATGTTTGATATTTGAACATTGTAGGACGGAATTCTTTTTTTTTGGAACCTCTGCTTTAAGATGATGTCAGAAAATCATACTGTTATTGTGAAAAAATATTGTCAGAAATTACAAGAAACAAAATCGTTTTTTTTTTATCTAGTCCGATTTTTCTGTAAATGCAAGTAATTTTTCATTGTTCATTTAAATGAATTGTTAAAAGTAACGCGAAACAACAATTTTAATATCATATATGTATATCTATTAAATAAACCTTAATTAAGCGTTTAAGGTTAGGAATTCTTAAATCTCAACGTCTGTGAAGTTAGCAGGGCAACTTTCACCCACGCAATTGGGACCTTGACAGGAATTTGGAGTTTTCTTGCATATTTTTTGCATTTCTATTCCCGATTTTGCAGTTCGCCAATTAACGGTGTAATTTAGTGACCTGCTAACTTCACAGTGAAGTTAGCAGGTCACATGGGGTATCTCAGGAACCAGGCGTGCTAGGAACTTGTAGTAAGGCTCCAAATTTGCAGTTTTTTTGCATTTCAAGAATAGGCTAGGTCAGAATTTTGAAGTCCTTTTTTTAAAAAAAATTTCATACTGACGTGCTAACTTCACAGGAAAGTAAGCAGGTCACATGGTGTATCTCAGGAACCAAGCATGCTAGGAACTTGCAATAAGGCTCCAAATTTGCAGTTTTTTTTGCATTTCAACGATAGGCTATGTTCAAAATTTGAAGTCCTCAATTTATAAATTTCCCAAGTTTGACTTCAATATAAATTTTTTAATTGAAGACTTTAAATTTTGAATATAGCCTATCGTTGAAATGCAAAACAAACTGCTAATTTGGAGCCTTATTGCAAGTTCCTAGCATGCTTGGTTCCTGAGATACACCATGTGACCTGCTAACTTCGCTGTGAAGTCAGTATGAAATTAAAAAAAAAAAAAAAGGACTTCAAAATTCTGACCTAGCCTATTCTTGAAATGCAAAAAACTGCAAATTTGGAGCCTCATTGCACGTTCCTAGCACGCTTGGTTCCTGAGGTACACCATGTAACCTGCTAACTTCACTGTGAAGTTAGCAGGTCAGTATGAAATTTTTTTCAAAAAAAGAACTTCAAAATTCTGACCTAGCCTATTCTTGAAATGCAAAAAAACTGCAAATTTGGAGCCTTACTGCCAGTTCCTAGCATGCTTGGTTCGTGAGATACACGATGTGACCTCTTGCTTCATATTGAAGTCAAACTTGGGAAATTTTTTAATTGAAGACTTTAAATTTTGAACATAGCCTATCGTTGAAATGCAAAAAAAAACTGCTAATTTGGAGCCTTATTGCAAGTTCCTAGCATTCTTGGTTCCTGAGATACACCATGTGACCTGCTAACTTCACTGTGAAGTTAGCAGGTCACTAAATTACACCGTTATTTGGCGAACTGCAAAATCGGGAATAGAAATGCAAAAAAATGCAAAAAAAACTGCAAATTCCTGTCAAGGTCCCAATTTCGTGGGTGAAAGTTGCCCTGCTAACTTCACAGACGTTAAATCTCAAGTGTTTAATCAATAATTAATTTTTAAACAAATTGCTAAAAATGACAATTTTTGGGCAAGAAATCTTATTTGTATAAACATAAGTTTATGCGTATACAGTAGACGCTCGATTTAGTGAATCTCGAAATATTGAACGATCCACTACAGTGAACACACAACATTTTATAAAAAAACGTATTTTGTATACAAATTTCGCGCAAGCATTTTACTTAGTTTGAGAGCTCTGAGGAATTGTTTCTGTTTTTTGTTTAAACCTGAGTGAAAGCCTTGTTTAATGCTTAGTTAAAATTAAAAACATTCACATCAAACGAAATGTGCATTTTGGATCAAATTCGCCTTAAGAAAACCTTAGAAAACTCCCGCTCGAAAAAGCGAACAATCTGATAACTTTTATTTGATGATTGTTTTGACCAAATTGAATATAATTAACAATTGTTGGTGGATGCGATCTTAATTCATCCAGTGACCAAAAAAGCCGAAGGATGAATTAAGATCGCATCCACCAACAATTGTCAATCTGATAACATTTACCAGGCCTGGTTTTTATTACTTACTTCACTATATCGAGCGTCTACTGTATATTTGTTTTGTTTTTATTAAAAAAAAATTTTTTTTGTTGTTTTGTATTTTTTTTTTATTTTTCATACCTATATGCTGTTAACAGTTTATGATTAAACAGGAAACTATTCTAACTCTGAAATAAAATTACATAAAAGACTTTAGAAGATGTATGACGAAGCAGCACAAAAACAATTAACATACAAAATTAAAATTTCAAAAAATATATAAAAAAAACTATGAAAAATATTAGTAAAAATTAACGTTGTGTAACTGTATACAAGTAAATAAATAAATACAAACAATTTGTCTTACCCAAAATTTGTCATTTTTAACGAATTCTTAGATAATTTTATTGTTTAAGCATTTAAGATCTCAGCAGTCTGAAAAATTGTGTTTTTCCCTATTTTTAAGGCTTTGTGAAAAATTATTATACATATAAAGCTGGAGGTCGACTTTTCTCAGAAATCGTAAAAAACTAACCGTTATTACCCCCCCCCCCCCCCCACCCCGCTCACCACTTTTTTATACTCCCACCCCACTTCCGGTCATCTTCTGTGGGGCAATTTTTATTTCCCCTTTTGTATACTATTGATTCTATATTTCCCCAGCACCAATTTATTGCTTATATTTTTTCCAAGTTGTTGGCCTTTGAAAACCGGGGTCACACTGGTCTATTAATGATTTGGGGACGATGAATCCACTGATTATGCCTATTTTGTTCTTTTCCAAGTTTGGGCTTCACAATTTATTGAGGTCAGAACATGGTCCAAAATCCAAAAAAATTATTGAAAAACAAGAAAAAATATCAACGTTATTAAAGCTATTATGTTAGATTATTTCTGATTTTTTTTGGAGTTTTTTAGTAGTTGACCTAAAATTTGATTGGAAACTGCAACTTCCAAAAGTCAGTTGAAATGCAAAAAAAAAAACTGCTAATTTGGAGCCTTATTGCAAGTTCCTAGCATTCTTGGTTCCTGAGATACACCATGTGACCTGCTAACTTCACTGTGAAGTTAGCAGGTCACTAAATTACACCGTTATTTGGCGAACTGCAAAATCGGGAATAGAAATGCAAAAAAATGCAAAAAAAACTGCAAATTCCTGTCAAGGTCCCAATTTCGTGGGTGAAAGTTGCCCTGCTAACTTCACAGACGTTAAATCTCAAGTGTTTAATCAATAATTAATTTTTAAACAAATTGCTAAAAATGACAATTTTTGGGCAAGAAATCTTATTTGTATAAACATAAGTTTATGCGTATACAGTAGACGCCTCGATTTAGTGAATCTCGAAATATTGAACGATCCACTACAGTGAACACACAACATTTTATAAAAAAACGTATTTTGTATACAAATTTCGCGCAAGCATTTTACTTAGTTTGAGAGCTCTGAGGAATTGTTTCTGTTTTTTGTTTAAACCTGAGTGAAAGCCTTGTTTAATGCTTAGTTAAAATTAAAAACATTCACATCAAACGAAATGTGCATTTTGGATCAAATTCGCCCTTAAGAAAACCTTAGAAAACTCCCGCTCGAAAAAGCGAACAATCTGATAACTTTTATTGATGATTGTTTTTGACCAAATTGAATATAATTAACAATTGTTGGTGGATGCGATCTTAATTCATCCAGTGACCAAAAAAGCCGAAGGATGAATTAAGATCGCATCCACCAACAATTGTCAATCTGATAACATTTACCAGGCCTGGTTTTTATTACTTACTTCACTATATCGAGCGTCTACTGTATATTTGTTTTTGTTTTTATTATAAAAAAAAATTTTTTTTGTTGTTTTGTATTTTTTTTTTATTTTTCATACCTATATGCTGTTAACAGTTTATGATTAAACAGGAAACTATTCTAACTCTGAAATAAAATTACATAAAAGACTTTAGAAGATGTATGACGAAGCAGCACAAAAACAATTAACATACAAAATTAAAATTTCAAAAAATATATAAAAAAAACTATGAAAAATATTAGTAAAAATTAACGTTGTGTAACGTATACAAGTAAATAAATAAATACAAACAATTTGTCTTACCCAAAATTTGTCATTTTTAACGAATTCTTAGATAATTTTATTGTTTAAGCATTTAAGATCTCAGCAGTCTGAAAAATTGTGTTTTTCCCTATTTTTAAGGCTTTGTGAAAAATTATTATACATATAAAGCTGGAGGTCGACTTTTCTCAGAAATCGTAAAAACTAACCGTTTTACCCCCCCCCCCCCCCCCCACCCCGCTCACCACTTTTTTATACTCCCACCCCACTTCCGGTCATCTTCTGTGGGGCAATTTTTATTTCCCCTTTTGTATACTATTGATTCTAAATTTCCCCAGCACCAATTTATTGCTTATATTTTTTCCAAGTTGTTGGCCTTTGAAAACCGGGGGTCACTGGTCTATTAATGATTTGGGGACGATGAATCCACTGATTATGCCTATTTTGTTCTTTTCAAGTTTGGGCTTCACAATTTATTGAGGTCAGAACATGGTCCAAAATCCAAAAAATTATTGAAAAACAAGAAAAAATATCAACGTTATTAAAGCTATTATGTTAGATTATTTCTGATTTTTTTGGAGTTTTTTAGTAGTTGACCTAAAATTTGATTGGAAACTGCAACTTCCAAAAGTCAGAATTTTTAAATTTCTTTCAAATTTGATTAGATTTAATCTTAAAATTAGTAAAATTAGTTCTATTACCCTGGAAACATTGCTAAACCTTTTGAACTTTTCTTAATTTGTTTGGAATCACTTTCATATGAATGCATGCATTTTAGCTTATGTTTGGAGATACTTCAAACAATTTTTAATTTGAAGAAAATTATTAAATAATATTCTTCGGTTTTAGTGGAACGAATGCATTAAGTTCAAAAAGGGAAGTTTAAGTGAGCTCTACTCCATGTATTGCAAATATACATTTGACTAAGTTCCTGACTTAAGCCTTTGTTTTTGTTAAATTTTGAAATATTTGACCAATTTCTGACCTAAATTGTGAAGCCCTCACTAAAAGCAAAAAACTCGGCAGTATCAACACTCGGAGAAAAAATAAGATTAGTTATACCTGATTATCAGGTTATTATGGACATTCAACACGGTTGATCAGGCTTACAAGTTAAAACAGATACCTGACTTTAATGTCGTGTCAAATTAACGTAGGTTGCAGATAAAATCAGGATTACACCTTGTTAATTCAACATCTTGTAACTTTTACATGAAAATCTTGTAAATTTAACATGATTCTATGTTGAATCAACCCTGTATCCTGTACTTATGTCATAAATCCAACTCATTTTGCATTATTTTGAAAGTATAGAAGTCTGTGTACATTAGGGTGATCGTTAAAAAAAAGGTCATCCCGGATGGGCCCACATCGGCTTTAAATAAAGAAAAAAAAATCCATAATTTTTTCAGATTTTTATTTTCTTCCCCTATAGTCGCTGTAGGGGTTAACTAAGATCTGCCACAAAAAAATCAGAGCATGTAGGTGAGAACTAGACAAGAAAAAATTCCTATTTGTGGGGGTAATTTCCCCCCGCTTGGACGGGAGGGGCAATTTAATAATATAAATAAAAAAAAATAGAAAAAAAAATTTGTTTGATACGTATTGAACAAGATTGAAACACTATGGAGTTATTCAAAGGAATGACAAACACTACAAAATAGACAATCGGTTAATTTTGTCTCACCAAAATGGAATTTGACAGCTAAGTAGTATATATTTGAAAGAATTTGTGTGTTACAAAAATAATTGGGATTTTGAATGCAACGCTCACCAAAGAATTTCTGCGCCTGCGACTTAAGTTCGTACATCGTTCGCCGCATCATTTTCTCGCATGTTTTCCCTCGAAGGCCTTGGGCTTGGGGTCATTTTTTCTGGAGTAGGTTCTACGTTGGCTGTTGGACGATGAGTGACCAGCTCACATGGAACAATTTGAGATACTCTGCCAGGACCCCTGTGTTAAAAACTGTGAAAATTATCATCTGTACAATGAGCATTGGAGGTGCTTGATCAAACAATGAAAGATTTGTTGAAAAATGAGAGATGCCTCGGAACATAATAATGATATCAGCCGCGTTTTATTATCGCTCATAACCCATATGGTTCACCTCGTGAAATAAAACGATGCGGGTTAGTGTAAAAACAGTGATGTATATCAGTCTCTTTTTTTCTTATGTTCATGTTATTATGTTTTTATTTAAAGGCAGTCTCTTTTCCTCTCTATTCCTAACACTGCTGATAAATCGCTGACATAATTTACAATGGTAAATAGCCCTCTGCCGGTCAGAGTGAAAACCTGTATCTTTGCTATTAAAATTAAATTGGACAGAAAAATGGATCCCATGTTGTTTTTGTAATACATGTTAAAAGATAACCTCGACTCAGACCCAGATATAATAAAACGCAGCTATTACTGGTCATCCCGTGATCAACGTCTGCAGAAGAACTCAGCTTTTTCCTGAAATTATCTTATTTCTGGCGATAGGTTAAGAAGCTGCATTCGACAAAAATGACTGTTGGCAATAGGCAATTGGAAATGGCTGAATTGTGGATGCTGTAACTGGCCTGATTTCGGTCTTGCCGAATTTTAGTAAATTCACATCATATAAGGAAAAAGCTATTAAGAAAACTGTTCCCGAACATTGGTTGTGACTATTGGGCTTCAATGATTTACATTTCACTATTCAAAATCAAATCGCAGTCACGTACTGCATTCGTTGAAATCGGTTAATCGCGTGTTAAATGATGAGGAAGCAACAAACTATCAAATTGAATTTTGAGTTCGTTGGATAAGCCCAGTCTGCCACCGAATATCTTGCAACTTAAGGTCGGGGCTGTCATCATAATACTGCGTTTATGAACCAATCCAAACTGTGAAAAGTTGACGCAACATCCTCAAAGGCACCATGGACAAAGATAAGTTCAAAGGCAAGGAAGTTCTCATTTTTAGAATTTCGGTGATACCAACTGACCTGACGCAATGCCAATCGTCGCAAGTGTGTTCAATCACGAATTGAATTGCTTTTCACATGGAAAATTGTACAAGGCGTTTCAGCAAGCCATTTGTAAATAAAATACATTGATATCAATTTGATTCCAAAAGCGTTTAATTCCTTCAATAGAGAGGCTCCAGTTTGGAAAGGGACATTTATATCAATTCCTGTTGGTATGAAGTTCACAGGGTCAGCTAGTTTATTATGCATATATTTATTTTATTAAAAAAAAAAAAAAACTTTGTGAAGCTAACTTAGATTTGAACTGGGAAACTTACCCACACGGAGATAGCACGCATCTACTGGGCTAACTACTGGTACCAAAAATCAATAATTGTTCTTACGCGTAGTATGACTCCTCTCGATTTTGCATTCATATTTTGTTTGCTTTGAACTCATGAATAAGTTTCACTCAAACTGTCAATTCCTATGCATTTTTTTTGGCTATCATTCACATCCAAAATCTACTGTGGGCTCTCAGTCTATTACGCTCCTTTGAAAATTTTTATTTTTCTCAAAAAAAACACAAAATTTACTGTTTCGTGCTCGGTTTTGTGCGGCCATGTACCGAAGATATAAACAAAAAAAAGCATATTTGAAACGAAAATACATTTTCATCAACAAGTTTCAACCCTTTCTTAAGCCCCTTGTAACTATCGGTATAATGCGATAAAGATCATCATAGCATTATACCAAAAAAAAATCACTTTCTCAAAATGGTCATCGCAAAACGCACGTCGCTTCTCAAGTGCCTGTCTGTGGTTTGTATTTGCCCATTCGAATGAATTAATTTCAATTCCCCGATGCGTTTTCCATCATAAAAACGCACTCTTCCATTTTCGATAGATCGCAGCATCAGAAAAGGGATACGCATCCCTACACCCATTAGCCTTTTGACATTCAATCCTTTCGATAATCCTTTATATCAATTTCCCCCATCACAACAACAACAAAAACAAAATAGATAAATAGAAGTTGATAAGGATTGCGTTGTTGGTTCAACCCTTTTGCATTTATTTGATGTCGCACCACCAACTTTAACCAACAAAACCACTTAGGATTTTGATGAATTTTGTATCATTCCATTTCTGCAATACAAACAAGCAGTAAATATGAAAGTATAATAGAGTTGACTGGATTGTTGCCGCCGCTGCGCTTGCATCGCCTCCAACTTTCACATCCTGCCTGACCAATAATTTTAATGGAATAAAACTTGTCATCTGCTTGATTCTATTTCTTTTTCTTTCATAAAATTATTACGAATCGCCGCATGATGCTTATTTATTTATGACTTTTTCCAATCGACAGGAGTTTCTTGATTTTTTTCTTTTTGTTGTTGTTATTTTTTTGTCGTTTGTCATCGCCCAGTGAATGGGTTGGTTTAAGACACACGGTGGATTTACTATAAAGGCAGCTGTGTAAGGCGAAATCAAGATGCAAAAATGGGACCAACCGTTGGGCGCCAGTTATACATAGCTATCATTGAAAAATGTCTTCTTCAATTTGGAGACGTATAGAAAGCAAGAATCCTAAAGGACTGCTCACATGAGAGCGACCAATGGACGACAAATAAAGGAACAAAATGAGGACAGTAAATTGATATTCGCGAAGCTCGATTTCCTTACTCAAATGTCTCTAGTCCTTAAATCTTGCTAATGTTTTCATTAAAAAAACGAACGTTGGAGTGTAATTTTCCAAATGTCTAGGGCCAGTAAATTAGTAATACCCGCCCTGCCCAATAGTTCAATTCTAAGTTGATGCACACCCCTTTCACTATAAGTTGCCTTCTTAGCTCTTTTGAAGATGCAAAGGAAGGAAGTTGAAAAAATGATATCATGGCCAAAAGAAACATCAAAAGGACTCTTCGATATGATGTTCAAGAATAACCATGGAGTATACCTACCTACCTACTGCTGTTCCTAGTCTTGGAATAGAGTTTGCTATCGGTTTTTTATCGCCACCAGCTCGTTTGTTATTATTATTTTTGTCAATATTCAATGTTTATTGTGTCCAACGAGCCATTGGTGGTAAGGACATTTTGTAGAGATATTACGTTGGTATTTTACTATTTAGGTACAGAGGAGATTTCCTTCTGTCTATTTTTAGTAGACAAGAAAAGGGTTGTGGACAATTTTATTAAATAAAAAATGAAAAGTGCGCACCACAGGACTCACAGGACGTGAGTGGACTTTCACAAGAGGAAATTGCTTTTAGCTGGTGTTGGAAACGTCATCATAGAAAGGGTGGGTGGTATATAGTAATGGCAACTTGATAGGATGAGTTTGTATTCCTTTTTAAAGAAATAGTCTTACGAGTACTTTGTATTCAAATGAGAGAAGTTTATGAAAATCGTTTTTCTTATATTTTTATTTATATTTTATTCAACTTGAAATTTATTGCAAAATCGGTGATGTAATGTAATTACTTCACGAAGAAAGTAGAGTGCTACAAACTCGAATAGCTATCTATTTATCTAACGTGGAGGAAATTTCTTTAAAGTTTAAATTGATTAAAAATCGATTTTTATTATAGAAAGAAGTGCATTTTGAATATCATAAAGTAGGAATTTATACAAATTAACTGCAATACTGACATACCTCGAAATACGTTACTTTGAGATAAATGCGATCAAAAAATTTGATTTTCCCGAAAAATCTAGTGAAAAACGAAAAAAGTGCGATAGTAAATTGAGAAGAGTAATAGAAACGGAAGTTTCAAAAGCATTGACAATGACAAACGTGCCAGGCCATAGCAGGAAAATAATTGGGGGGGGGGGGATATAATTTTTCGAAAAAATATTTCACCATTTAAGCTAAATATATAGTTCTTTTGAGTACAAAAAAAACTTGGTGTTGAAAAAAAATTGTACTCAAAGAAAAAATGTCCTTTCTGTAAAGGATTTTTTTTAAATTTAAGTAAAAATACAAATTTCAAACGCATTTTTTGTGCGAAAATAAATTCGTCATTATAAAGCCTAGTTTAAAGGTTCCCGTGCAAAAATCTATGCACTTATTTTCGGATCATGTCAAAAAATATTGAGGTGAGATACAAAATTACTTTTTTGCATAATTGGTTTACAGTTTCATGCAAAAGGAAGCTTTGGTTGGTCAAATCGCTTTTGGATAGCGCTACCGTTCTATGTGTCCTATTTCCAGCCGCTCAAAAGCGCTACACGCTACCGTGCATGATAAAGCCTAGTATACGCTGCTGATGCGAAGCAAAAAATTCCATACAAAAATGACACAACTAAATCACAAATCAAAAATGTTGTTTCACTTTTCGTCCTGCAGTACGCTTTTCGACTAGACAAATTGTTTATTTGGAAAAGTTAACACTCTTTTCGCTCACAATTAACTACCCACACCATGTTTTATGTGCGGAAAAATGACACTTGTGTTTTTTCGTGTTTATTTTTGTAGTTTATTTCATTAGAGCATGGCCACAGTACTCAAATCTAAGGTATTTACTGCGCAGGTTGTCAAAACTGAAAGCACGTACTTGCTCTTATGTTCAAGTTATGTGGGACTTAAGAACTTTAAAAAATATTCAAGTAATTATAGAAAAAGTTTAATTTTGTATATATAAAATTTCTGTAACATTTTTCAAAAAAAAAATTTGGTATGCCAATTTTGAGTATATGTATATTAATATACATTTAAAAATTGAAATTTCAAAACAATTCATCAACCCGTTTTTGAAATATTGAATTTTCAAAAACAAATTTTGAATCTTTTTTAACAAATCCAAAATTTATTTTTCAAAAATTTTGGTATGCAGTATTATTTATATTCTAACAAAGCTTTTGTACAAAAAATTTTATTGAAATCGGATGAGCGGTTAATGAGAAAACCAAAAATCAAAAAAACCGTTATATGGCAGGTACCGTTAATAAATGTTTTTTGTGATTTTTTTTCTTACTAAAAGGTACATCATATCTACAATAATACACTGATTTTTATCAAAATCGTTGGAGCCGTTTTTAAAATAAATAAGCTTTCCTTAACGGTTGTATGACAAGTACCGTTATTTTTTGAGCTAAAAAAAAATTTCCATTTCCCCTCTGGAGAGTTACAAAAAAACTTTAAATTCAAAATTTGAAAAAAATCACTTCAGTGTTTTAGGCTGTAGGTTGAGGTACGGACAACAGACAGTCAGACAGACAGACAGACAGACAGACAGACGGACAGAATTGTGCCACCCACTTTTTTCGTGTTCTCTATCATCGCAATGTCATGTTTGTTATCTCAAAATTTTTTTTTTTTTTTGCACGAATCCAAAACTGGCCCTATAGTACCTATATCGCAAGTAAAAATGGATGTGAACGTAATGACTTAAATACACGTAAAAAACAACAAATTTTTACATTAATTTGACACAAATTTTGATAAATATGGGCGTGATTGAACAAAAATAAAAATTCCAATTATATTACCTTCGATATGTGTATACGATCTACTTCCAAAAATTATAAAATCTTTTACTCATCAATTATTAATAGTTTCTGATAAAGAACTTTTTTTTTTTCTTTTGATTTTGAATTTTCTCATTAGCTTTTGATTAATTTTCTTATATACAAATTTCATATAAGATAAAATAATATTTAATTTCAAAATGTTCAAAAAGAAAAAGTTTTTAAATTTTTATAACAGTTAATTTTTTTTTTTTTTGGAAAATTCGATATTTCAAAAACGAGTTGACAATTTTTTTAAAGTAAGTATTATTCAAAAATATTGAAATTATTTTTCTTGTATAGTCCTTATGGTACTTAATATATATGCACCAAATTTGAAGATTTCCCATCCACTTTCACACTTTTTCCAAAATTTTTAGTAATAAACTGAGAAATCTCCATGTATTTTGTTTGGGAAATTTCAAGTGCTTGCCGACACGCGTTAACGTTAACCGATTTAAAAAAAAAATTTGCATAGAATTTTTTTTTAATTACCTTCGTCACTTTTAGAGTGGGGGAACGAAAGATATTCAACATTTTTTTTTAATTTGCGACACCCTATGTATATACAGGCTGTCCTACAAATAATGGATAACCTTGCAACTGGTTACAACAGGCCATATGAACTTTGCAGAAAAAAATATAAAAATAATATTTTCCTAGTGGTAACTATGTTATGATATTTTTTTTCAAAAATTGTTAACAAGTACTACTTTCTTCAAAAACGTTAACACTACGATCATGAATGAACAATATTTTTTTTTTTATTTTTTTTATTTTTTTGAGTAACTGTTCAAACAGAAGGGTGGTAAAATTTAATAGAGTTACTAATTTTTTTATATTAAAGTTTCTTAGAATTATTTTTTCATTACAAATACTTATTTTCAAAAAAGTTTGACCACCTCTAAAAACTAAAAGTTGTATGAAAACATGAATATTGCCAATTACTATCATCTATTTAGGGCCTGTTTCACATTCTCTGAGTAAAGTTCTGATTAGTTATTCTGAGACAGGGTCATATGTATGTTCACAAATAAAAAATTGTTTCTGATTTTATAACTTATTCAGGTGGGTCTTAAGACAATAATTGTGAATTTTCCTTTTGTGGACTTATTACCCTGTGCTGATATTTATGTGTGGGATATCTAATCAGAACTTTATTCAAACATTGTGAAACAAACCCTTAAAGTACTTCCCAAAATGGTTTAACAAATGCTTGTGTATACAAAAAATAACTAAGAATATTTTTCATTAATCTAAAAAGTAGCTTTTAACATTTTCGCAAAAAGTCTATTAAAATAAAAAAATAACCTCCCAATTAGGGTAGGATAAAGATTTTCTCTTTTGATGTGTTGGAGGGTTCAGTGCAAGTAGTGTAAAACTCGATTCTAGGTGTTGAAAGCCCCACCATTTGGCCGCCATATTGGAAAAGGAATTCTGGATTCTGGTTGTGGGTTCGTGCAAAAAAAATTTCGAGATGACAATCAATTATGCCATTACGATGATAGAGAAGACCAAAAAAGTGGGTGGCACAATTCTGTATGTCTGTCTGTATGTCTGTCTGCCTGTTCGTCAACAGCCTAAAAGACTCAATCGATTTTTTCAAACATTGTGGATTTTGTTGATTCTGCCAAACACATTTGTTTCTATTTTTTAGAACCAAAAATAACGGTACCTGATGTCATACAATTTTTTTTGCAATTTAACATAATCGTTTTTTTCTCAAATACGGCTCCACAAGTTTCTTAAAATAAATTCAATAAATAACTTTAAGTTAAGGCTACCTTTGGGTTGGAAACCATTTTTCAAAAAATGGTATACCTCCAAAAGATCCAATTTTTTAATTTTCGATTCTCTTCAAAACGGTAAAACTGATTTAATTTTTTTTTTACAGAAGCTTCCAAAAAATATACAAAAGTAGTATTGTGTACCAACATTTTTGACAAAATATGTTTTGATTTTTTTTTTAATTATTTCAATTTTTTTTTGAAAATCAAATATTTCGAGAGGGACACGATCGATTTTTTTGAAACTCGATATTTAAGAGTTTTTAATTATTCTCTACAAGGCCAAAGCCAGGATGAGGATCATAGTGGTTTGATCCCCCGAAATTTTTGAGAAAGGCATTTGTTAATCATACTTTGTCATTTTAGCATGAAATTTGTACTGACATCTCTGCAATAGTTATTAATTTAATTAAATTAGGTCACGTACTACATAATTTTTAATGAATAAACATAGTAAAGTAGGTATCTACCTTGATAGTTTTTTAAGTCATTTTTAAAATGAGATTCGTGTATTCTGATTCCTTCAGTTCTTGGCAAAAATGAACAAAAAATTTAAAAAGAAAGCTTCAATATTTTTTTTAAATGTTTGAATTGTGACAATTTAAAGTTTTAAGGTTGAATGCATAGTATGTGTCAAAATGCCATACACAACATGATTCACATACCCAAGCTTCTAGAAATTTTGGCGACTCTAACGGCTTTAACGTGCACACCGGAAAGAACTTTTTTAACAGTGAAACGTCTTAAAATTACCTTAGAGATTTTACTGATGAAGGGTTGGAGTTAATGTCAGTTCATCGATAAATTGAGACTAAGGCTACGTCCTAATTGGCATCCATCAATCGCACGACCAAGCAATGTGCGGATATCGGAGGATCAAAATATCAAACATTAGTAAATTCAGCAATGTGTCCTTATACTAGAACATGTTTGTTTCGAGATCGCTCAAGCTTCTTCGCACAAGCATTCCAAAAACAATCTGAATACTGGAAAGGGAATGTCCTACCATATGTCAGTAACCAAATTTTTGCGGCTGATGCGACGCAACAAAAAGTAGTTTAATTGCATGACTTTGAAATAAAATTCGAAGAAAAATTAATAAATGAAGTGTATTTAATTAAACCCAATAGGATAAACGCCGCGAGTGATATTTATAAAAACTGATATAAAAACAGATTTAAGTGTGGGAGAGTGTTGCAAAAGCTTAGACAATCAAGTATGTGACTATAAATAGTGTGTTTGCGACTTCTTAAGCCTAGTACACTGCTGATGTGAAACGAAGTTTTTAGTTGGTCTCCAAAAAGACAACGAAATGCTTACGAAAACGAAGTGAGAAAATGTTCATTGACAGTTGCACAAATTCAAAAAGTTAAAACAAATGCAAATACAAACAAATCACAAAAATCGATCATGTTGTTTATTTGATTTTATTTTCAACCATTTTTTTTTTTTAATCCAAAAAATATTTCTTATTCTTAATTTTGGTACACAGTAAACTATTCATATTTTTTTGGAAACTTCTGTATGAAAAAAATTATTGAAATTAGTCATAAACTTTTGAATAAAATCGAAGATTAAAAAAAATGGTTCTTCGGGAGGTACCATTAATAACCATTTATTGACAAATGGTTTTCCACCCAAAGGAAGCCTTTACTAAAAGTAATTTATTGAATTTTTTTAAAGACTAGTTGTGGAGCCGTTTTTGAGAAAAATACGATTTTGTAAAATTGCTAAAAAGAGTATATGGCAGGTACCGGTACTTTTGGTTTTAAGAAAAATGAAAAGAACGTGAGGGGGAATGACCAAAAATCGCTATGTACGAAGTTTGAAGAAAATCGATTCAGCCGTTTAGGCTGCAGCTCAACGAACAGATAGACAGAATTGTGAGACTCAGTTTTTGTCATCTTCCCTATCATTGACTGAACAAAATCTCGAGTTTGTTTTTTTTTTCGAACTTTTTTTTTTACTAACTTGTCATTTAGTACCTATTATCGCTAGTGAAAAAGTGACTGACATGTTTAAAAACTCCGACATTTTCTTATTTAAAATCAAACTAATTTTCAAAATGGAAAAGGTGGCAAGTTTCTAAAAATCAAACTTTTGTTACGTTTTGCCTTAAAAAATGTATCAATTCAGTAAACTCGAAATAAATTAAAAAATAACATCAAATAATAGTCAGGTCAAATGGTAGTTTGAAGTGGAAAGTTCTGGTGTAATTATTTTTAGTGGCTCCCTTTATGTTTTTGGGGTCGCTGAACACGAATCTGAAGTTGTCCAACAAAATTTTTCACGGCAAATATGAGAATTCGTCAAAAAACGTCGAAAATTTTGACATTTTTTGTCTTTTTGCCTTATTGCTCAAAAATTATTTTTCTTTTGCAAAAAGCGCTTATGCAAAAATAAAGACAATAAGATTACCTACAATCTACGCTTATATCATTTTTTTGTACGACTTATGGTTTCTGCGGAAACAGTCGTTGAAAAACAGTCAAAAATCCGTCATTTTTAAAAAATTGCATAAACGTTTTTTTTTTGTGTATTGTTTTCTTCATTACATGAAAAGTAGGCCATGATTTATTATGTTATTTGCATTTTCTAATTGTAGTTGTCTAAAAGTATTATATTGCAGTGGTTAAGTGTCTAAGTTTCAGTATTCCAAACAGTCAAAATGTCCATTCAAAAGTGTTTTATTTGTGACAAAGATTGGAGTATAGTGCAGTGAAAGTGCTGAATGAAAAAGCAATTGAAACTCTCCTTCAAGCCAGGAAGAAGAGAAAAGATGGAAAGGGAGCTTCCTTGGCAGGTAAGAAATCAGTAAAAGTGCATACAACCAGGGCTGTCGTTTCACTTTTTCAGAAAGCAGTACTTCGAGGAAAAAAATAACAGTACACAGCAGTACGGCAGTAAAATATATATTTACAAACATAGTTGTTAATGCATTTCAGTTTGCTTGGATGCATAAATATTGTTCATTAAAATCTAGATAAGAATTTTATGAGCTACATACAATATTTATTGTAATTATTTTTGTTCCTTTCACTTCCTTAATAGACCTAATTTGACCCTCTGTAACTTCATCAGTACATATAGGTACCTATAGGTTTAGATAATTTTACTGCCTAAAAGTTGATTTTCGTCATTTTGTTGTAAAATGAAATTCCATAAGGTTATTAAATAAATTGAAACCACTCCTTTTTACAGATGGTGGCCTTACTTAGCCTGGACACCACAATAACTTGGTTTATAATGAGAAAACGTATAGTACAAAAAATATAACTGATCTATTAATGCTATTTTAATAAATTTTTTGACTAAATTTGCTACTCCATACAAATCCTGCATGATTTACTTTTAATCTATTGGTTGTATGAAGAGAAAGCATGATAATTTTTTTTGTATAGAATTGAATAAGCTACAATTTTAACTCAATGTTTCATTCCAAAAAGTTGATATTTTTCGCAAAAAACTTAATTTTACACTCCTTTACTTCTCCAAAAATTGTTTCTTAGCCAAAATTTAGGGTGGTTTTGGAAATTGCTCAGGAAGTCAAAACAAAAATTCAGCTTTGTAGGAGTTTTGTGGAAGTACATAAAAGTCTAAATTTCCTGGGCTAGAGATCCATTAATATAATCTAAAATTGCTTGACAGATGGGTGAAAAGCTACATTTTGACTTGTGTGGAATATTTCCTTTCAAATGACATCAAAATGTCCGTAAACTTCCTTTTTTTCGGATCATGAAAGAGAATCTGAAAAGTTCCAGAGTTTCGAATCTTTTACTTGCGATACAGGCAAAGCGAGATTCTGTTCAATTAATCTACGACTTTTTTAATTTATTTATTTTAAGGCTTTTTGGATAGGATTACGATTTGCAAATGTTCTGATGATGATTATGACTGTGAACAAATTTTCAAAAAAGCAGTACTTTGGTTGTATTAGCAGTACGGCAGTACGGAGTTTCAAAAAGCAGTACAAATGCTTCAATTGCAGTACTTCGACAGCCCTGCATACAACCCGCCAAAAAAGCTATATAAATGGTAAATGGTAGGTAGAAATGGTGACAAGAGCGTAACACTCGCTCTTTGCCCAATTAGCACTGGATTGCGCCGTTTTGATACCATAACTCGTTTGACGTACATATGTATGAAAGCAGTCTAAAGTGAGGATTTGCGGGTTTATTCTCTGAGGGGCTTATTCCTCAGGTGTCCCGTTCCCTGGGTTGGATGTGAGATTTCCTCCAGTGCGGTGGAGATCATCTTTCCCAAGAAACCAGAAAAGCGTTCCTTGATTTGAAATAGGATGGCTGTGAAGTATGGTTGAGGTACCTTGTGAGTCAGTACAAAAGACAGGAGTTGGGTCATAGGACACTCACTCGATTGGATCGCATCTCGATAAGATCGCATCTCGCCCGAGCTTGCTACATTATGCTGAGCTCAGTAGGTTGTAAAATAGCAACGAAGCGCGATCGATCCGACCGTCTGATCATCATTGCCATTGAGCATCATGAAGCCCCGCAGAAACCCGGGTTCCTATTACTCACGGTCTTTGGATCTGGGGGGGGCGGGAACATGATGCAGAATGCAACCGATTTTCGTCTCAGATCCATTTCGTGGCGTTTAGAAAAGAGATAAAGTCTTTGATCTTCAATTCGGAAAGTTCGTTTAGGTCCTCAAAAAAAGCCATTCCAAACGATTGTGCCTCTCATTCTGGCTAGAGCTGAACATTTACAGAGAAAATGAAGGACTGTTTCCTTTTCTTGCTGGTCTCCACAGCTGTGACAGTGAGTATTGTAAGGAATACCCCGTCTCGCCGCATGTTCTCCAATTGACCAGTGTCCAGTGCAGGTTGCTACGACCCTGGCTATGTCCAGCTTGGGTCTCCACATGGGATCAATTGTTCGGGATTTATTAAAGGCAGGCCAGGTCGTTCTGGATATTTTGCAGTTAGTTAAACTGCTCCACCTAAGATTGGATTCCCTAAGGAAAATTGACAATATATTGCCCTTCACAACTCCAAGGGGAATGTTGACTCTTTCCGCAAGTGAGATGTGAAGGGCTGATCCTTGCCTGGCTAGTTCATCTGCCCGTTCATTTCCTCAATGCCACTTTGACCAGGAACCCAGATAAGAGTGACCTTGAGGCTAATATTTAGACTTGCGAGCTCATCAGTAGCCGAATCAATGGCTTTCACAGAGACCTGACTGTCTGTAAGGATGGCTGTATAACTATTTTGGTTTGGTATCTTGCATGCCTCCCTAATTGCCTGTATTTCAGCATGAAATACACTAACAGAATTCGGTAGCCGAAATAACTTAGAGATGTTGAAAGACTCAGAGAAGACTCCTGAGCCAACACCGCACTCCATCTTTGAGCCATCAGTATAGATAGTTGTGTCTAAGTCTCTCATCATCATCAGCCCCCTCTGGATGGGAATAAGACTTTAAAATCTTTACTGAGGCTCATTGTAGGAGCACAGTAGTCAATTCAGTGGGAGTCGAAAATATATCAGTGGGAATCAATTTCGTGATATGGGTGATATGCATAAAATGGAAGTATTTACTACGAGTAAAAGAAAATAGTAAATACTATAACTTTAAGCAAATGGTTAAATTTAAAGTATTTACTTCAATCCATATGCATAAAGTTTAGTACTTACTAACTGGCAAATACTTTCAGTATATACTAAATTCATCCAAGTAAATACTAGAATTCATCGGAAATTGATAGTAAATACTTTTTTTTTTCTTATCGGGTTAGTAAGCAAATAATTTTTTTAATTCATAAATATTAAAATTGGAATCGAAGCAGAATTGCAACCTCTATAACATATCCAAAGTCCCCGAAATCCCCGCATTGGCTTTTTGTGTAGATGCAGTTGAAGAGGTGCAGACGAGAGAATTTGGAGGTCTATTAAACTAAAATATTTGTTTTGGTACAACCTAGTCATATGATACATGCTTTAAGGGTTGTTTTTATAGTTATAGTCCTTTTTATGTAATGATGACTTTTTTTCAGGTACAACAGGTAAAATATTACCGAAAACCCTTTGAAAATAACGGTATGCTAATGAAACTTGGAATAAATGTTCCATTTGTCATACGAACTAAGAATCAAGAAAGTCCCTAAGAATATACATTGTGAAAGGGTGTTTTTTTAAGGGGGAGGGGCAAGTATAGAATGAAACATGCCAAAAATATTAAACTTGTCATCAACCAAGAATCGAAATAGTCATACAAATATCTTTGTTCTAATTGTGTTTTTGGTGACTGGTAAATTTTGACCTGTTCTACGGGAAAAACGATTTCAAAAATAAATTTTTGCTGGAAAAGAATCATAGCTTTGTTAATGAGATTCAGCGTTAAAAAATGTCCTTGAATCATATACCATACTTTGGATACCATATACCTCAACTACACCAAATCGGAATTTGGGTTCAAATCTTCTAACTTCTTCCCAGATTTTCCCTCTCTTTAATAAACAAACCTCCACAACAAATATATTTATGTGAACTATTTTGATTCTTGGTTGCCATGACAAGTTTAATATTTTGGGCGAGTTTCATGAGTGTAGGAGGAGTGGGCGAACTAACGCGTACAAATTCCGCCATTTCAGTACTGTCAACACTAACTTAATTTTAATTCATATCAGCGACGTGAATCTCTTGAGAATAGAGTTAAGACTGTAAGTATGTCCTTATGTTTTCGAGGCTACATAGTTATGTGTTTAAAGCAAAAAAAGTAGGTACTTTGAAATGTTCATGTTGCTTTTCTTTGACTTTGAAAAAAAGAAGTAATTCCTACAGAAAAAAAGTATTTGCTAGTTTTTATGCATACAGAATAAAGTATTTACTCAAAAAGTTCATCCGAAAACAGTAAGTACTGTGGCCAAAAGTAAATACTTTATTTTCAGCATTTACTGCATTTTTATGCATATCAAAAAAAGTAAATACTTAGAAATTCTCAAGTAAAAGCATTTACTATCTTTTATGCATATCACCCATGCTGTGACCATAAGGTTTAGCAACCAAGAATTTGATTCTTTAAGTCTTAAGGCACTGCAAGATACTAAATATTTTATGTGTAGATCAAGCGGTAGGAGGTGCAGAAAACGCTTAAGGCATCCGTTGGGTAAGACCTGTGGTACCAAAACTAGCTGTTCTTTGAACCTTTTTGAGTTTGTCGATGTTATATGCCTTATTAGGTGAGGGCCACCAGACAATCGAACCATATGTTAGAATCGGCCTTACCACTGCAGTATACGTCCATAAGATCATCTTCACTGCACCATACTCCAATCTTTGTCACAAATAAAACACTTTTGAATGGACATTTTGACTGCTTGGAATACTGAAACTTAGACACTTAACCACTGCAATATAATACTTTTAGACAACTACAATTAGAAAATGCAAATAACATAATAAATCATGGCCTACTTTTCATGTAATGAAGAAAACAATACACAAAAAAAAACGTTTATGCAATTTTTTAAAAATGACGGATTTTTGGCTGTTTTTCAACGACTGTTTCCGCAGAAACCATAAGTCGTACAAAAAAATGATATAAGCGTAGATTGTAGGTAATCTTATTGTCTTTATTTTTAAATAAGCGCTTTTTGCAAAAGAAAAATAATTTTTGAGCAATAAGGAAAAAAGACAAAAAATGTCGAAATTTTCGACGTTTTTTGACAAATTCTCATACTTGCCGTGAAAAATTTTGTTGGACAAGTTCAGATTCGTGTTCAGCGACCCCAAAAACATAAAAGGGGCCACTAAAAGTAATTACACCAGAACTTTCCACATCCAGTCCCTTTTGAACACCATTTGACTAGACTATAATAACAAATAGAAATACGTTGAAAATCTCCACTATCAAGTTAACTCGAAAGTTGTAAATCTAAAACTAATTATTTTCATACCGCAAAAGAACCCGTAGGTATATCCCTCCCACTTGTACATTGCTTAATTGACCATACCCAGTAGCGGATCCAGGATTTGGAGTTCCCTTAGACACATTTTTTTTTTTAATTCTTAATCATAAGTATACGAATGCCCTACGAACCCAAATTTTCTTTTCTCAGAAAGTAGGCTAGTCGGCAGCTGAATTAAAAAGATTTTGTATAATGCAAAAATATATGTACTTAATAGGAAAATTCTGCAAAATTTTATGAATGGAAATGGAGCATCTAGAATTAGTGAGCTTCAGCTGCTATTTTAAAAAGACGCTTTAACCAGTTTCTACACAAAGACACATCGTATAAGAAAGATGTTAGGATATATTTATAGGAACTTTAAATAAGTAAGGTACCTGTCTTTAATTTGAATATTTTTTGTAGGATTTATAAATACTCATCCTATAGTACCTACTTTGTCTAACTGTTGACAGCCGTATACGTCCGAAAAGTTGTTGATAAACTTTGTAGGTTAGTGTTGTCTTAAAATTTGATTAACTAGACTGTCTGTTTTTGACACTAACGTAAGATCCATGCGAAAAATATATGGACAAAATTGAAACAAAAGGGCGTAACGCCAAGGAGGGCATTGAAATCTTACAGTTTGACGAAGATTTGAAAAAAATTTGAGTTAATATTTAAAAAAATTTGTCTGCCCTTCAATTTCTATTTATTTATAGTTATACGAGTATTTGGTTCATATTAAAACAAAAATGTATATTACAATTTTTAAAGAAAAAAAACATTAGCCGTTACAGCTGATTTTTACATTTCGAAAACAAGTTCGAAGTGAATTGAAATTCTTTTTCATCTCATTTAATGAATATTGCTCGCTGGAAGAGCTCTCTAATCTTTTGTTAGAGCACAAGGAAATCACAAGAGAAACTAAGATCAAAAACCACTTCGTCTTAAAGCAGTCTTTGAAATCGTCAAAATATCTTTCGACACACGAAAACAATCTGATATAAAAATATAAGTTTCAATTTCAAAAACAATATTTTCAAAGTTATTTAGCCCGATTACCTCTATAGCATCCGTCGAATGAGCTGTGGAGTGAATCAAACTGAGTTTTGACATTTTCGTCGGATTCTGTTATCAGGTTGATTTTTTACATCGGAAGCTGAGTTTTTAAACTAAAGCCCCAAAAGCTATGCGGGCTCATCTAAGTCGGAAAAATATAAAGAGGAGTTGAAGAAAAAGGTAACATTGATTTATTTTGTCAAACTTAATTTGATCTTTAAGAAATATCGATACCCAAGGAAATCTATAGGTAACAATAGCCCTGTTTTTTAGTGCATTTTTTTTCTTCGCTTAAAAGAAAGTAGCATGTTAAATACAACAACAATTTGGTATAACTCCGTATTGTTGTTGTATTTAACATGCTGCTTTTTTGTAAGCGAAGATAAAAATGCACTAAAAAACAGGGCTAATAATAGCATTAAAGTCAACCTCACTAGTTTCAATATAAGGACTTGGAAAAAAACACAGCATTTAGGTATGCATACATACTAGCCCCAAACTAGTTTGTAACGAAGCGTTACAACTCCCACAGTACCTTTATTATTACATCATACACTCCTATCATTTTGTGCATACATCGTATGACACCCGCCTTTAGTTAATTCATTCATATCATGAAGAAAATTAAAAATCATGAAAACACGTAAAAATTTGAATTTCATTTCTTTCAATTCACATTAGCTTGCTCCAGCAAATGTTATATGGTGAAGTAAGAAAAATGATAAAATGGTCTTTTCTTCTCGTCCAGTGGTGGATACCAATTTAGAGTATAGAGAATTAAAGATCGGGCCGTAACACAGACCTTTTATAAGGCGTTTCGGTGACAGATAGGCATTGCTAACGCAGAGCCCAATCTAACTTTTTTTATAAAATATTTTTGTTAGTTTAGAAAAACCATATAGGTAGGGCAAACAGTATAGGCATATATACATATATAGGTATATAGTATAAGTTATAAGGGATTTCCATAAGAAGTTCCGACCGTTTCTTTCCTCTGAGCTCCTCTTCAAGAAGCTCATTGGACAAGGTTCTCCTTCGAGAGTTCCGCCCGTTTCTTTCCCTGGGTTTTGTGCCAGGGACAACCGTTTTGTTCCTTTGGACTCCTCTTCAAGCAGTTCACTGGACAAGGTTCTCCTTCGAGGGTTCCGACCGTTTCTTTCCCTGGGTTGTGTGCCAGGGACAACCGTTTTGTTCCCTTGGGCTACTCCTCTAGGAGCTCATTGGACAAGGTTCTCTTAAGAGAGTTCCGACCGCTTTGTTCCTTATTTGCCGAGGACATAGGGTTTCTGATAAGGATTCCCGACCCCGTTTTATTCCTTCGAGCTCCTCTTCAAGAAGCTCATTGGACAAGGTTCTCCTTCGTGAGTTCCGCCCGTTTCTTTCCCTGGGTTTCGTGCCAGGGACAACCGTTTTGTTCCTTTGGACTCCTCTTCAAGAAGTTCACTGGACAAGGTTCTCCTTTGAGGGTTCCGACCGTTTCTTTCCCTGGGTTGTGTGCCAGGGACAATCGTTTTGTTCCTTTGGGCTACTCCTCTAGAAGCTCATTGGACAAGGTTCTCCTAAGAGGGTTCCGACCGCTTTGTTCTTTATTTGCCGAGGACATAGGGTTTCTGATAAGGACTCCCGACCCCGTTTTGTTCCTCTGAGTTCCTCTTCAAGAAGCTCATTGGACAAGGTTCTCCTTTGAGGGTTCCGCCCGTTTCTTTCCCTGGGTTTTGTGTCAGGGACAACCGTTTTGTTCCTTTGGACTCCTCTCCAAGAAGTTCACTGTACAAGGTTCTCCTTTGAGGGTTCCGACCGTTTCTTTCCCTGGGTTGTGTGCCAGGGACAATCGTTTTGTTCCTTTGGGCTACTCCTCTAGAAGCTCATTGGACAAGGTTCTCCTACGAGGGTTCCGACCGCTTTGTTCCTTATTTGCTGAGGACATAGGGTTTCCGATAAGGATTCCTGACCGTTTAGTTCCTTCGAGTTCCTCTTCAAGGGTCTAGCTGAACAAGGTTCTCCTTTGAGGGTTCCGACCGTTTTGTTCCCTAGGTTTCGTGCTAGGGACATATTATATGAAATACTATGCTAGTTATTTTTAAGACCAGAAAAACATTGTAAAATATATGAAGTACCGTGTTATTTATTGTAAGAAACTAGAATTATAATTTATATGAAATAACTTGTTAGTTCCTGATTTTGAAAAACTTTAAATAAAAGAATATTTTTGTAAATAGCTTAATAAAGAAATTAAAGCCGTTTTATTCGGAGATTAGATCCTCCTAACCCCAAGTTTCGTTGCTTCTTGGGGAAGAATCCTGGACACCGCCGAGCTTACCTCAGCTGCAAAGTAAAAGCATCACAAGTTATTTCTTTAGTCCGATTACCTACGGGCTTGGAAAAAACAAAGCTCAAATACAAATTGTTAAGTCCCAAGCTCCATATTTCCCTACTGGACTTCAGAAAACAACAGCTTTCATGCTAATTTTTTAGCTCTTGCCTCTTATTTTCGTCGGATTTCCTTAATGCCTGGAAAAAAACACAGCTACTATGCAAATTTGTTAGCCCTATCCACTGTTATAGTTTTCATCAGATTCCCTTGCAGGCTTAGGAAAACGCTTCGTAAAGGCTTAGCCCCAAGCCTCAATTTTTCGTCTAATACCTTTAGGGCTTGAAATAAATAGAGCCAAGTGATTTGTTATATAATCGCATTTTTTCATCCAATTCTCTTGGGGCTTCGAAAAAAACACAGTTGCATATATTATGGTTCAGCCCAACAATTCATTCAATTTCCTTAGGGCTTAGAAAAACACAGCTCACATGTAAATTTTGAGGCCACAATCTAAGTTTTGTTTCTTTAACTCTCTTCTGAATCAGCCGTAGGGGGGGCTTCAGCCCCTATAGCCCCCCCTCTGGATCCGCCACTGACCATACCCATCATCCGTTGAATATTGTTGTCTCCATGATTAAATCTATCTTTGTACGCCCTGACTCTTGGGAACCTTAAAACTTATTTTAGTAAAGTAAAGTTCTAAAGTACTTTTCAATTTTTTTTTTAAACAACACATCCTTGCAATGAAGTACGAGTAAACTTACTAAAAAATAATTGTGATTAATTTTCAACTTTTTGCATCATAAACAAAACTTATTGTACATAGTTTAGAGGAAATTTTCTTTTTTCATCCAAGATAAATTTCTCAATGAGCATAGGCTCCCTAAAGATTCCGTTATAATCTAGTAAACTAGTTCGTTGTCAATGATTTACAATGGCAATTTTACTTATTATAATAAATATCTTCAAGCTCATTCTCAATATAAAAGTTCAAAGGATTCTTACTTGATTAACCCCCACCCGACTAACTTCGAAAATGACCCAAATTGGAACCGTAACTTCTTAACGCATAACTTTATTGCAGAACTTTTGAATTTACTGTGAGTATTTTTTGAGACACGACGCATATAAATTTCCAAGCTAGAAAACAATGTAATTACAAAACTTTGTCCATAATCAAAAATATCTACATATACATGGTCTTGGTCATCCCCATAAAAATTAAGGTCGGACAAATATAAATCATATAAATAACACGACGTATCTCACGCGTGAGAATGAGAATATCGTCGACTTGTGCAAAAGTTTTTAACTGGACTCCTCCGGATTCTGTACTGTACGAAGACCAAAGGAGACTCACCCCCTTTCATGGAGAGTATATCTCAGGAATTATAATCTTAAATTGTTTAATGATTTATGGGTCCTTTGTGAGTAGTGCGGTGTGGTGATATCACTCCTCCTTATGCTCTATATGCGACATCCATTGTTCTCAAAAAAGGTGGAGTCGACTTTCAAAAGTATGCAAATCTTTGAGATGACTTTCTCCAGGAGATAAGCTTCCAATAAGTTGGTCATAATTCAACTTTGAACCCTTTAATTGACAGGGAACACAATCGGATAAATATACATATCCCTTTATAGTTTCTTAAGCCAAATTAAGGAAACTTTGGTCAGAGACAGACCCTTTTACTTGTTTTTTTAGAGTGTTGTCCAGCTAGGACTAAAGGACATAGACGCATAGATGAAATATCATATTTGACTAGTGTTTTTTTGGTTCTTGGTTTCAGAGGATTTATGAGACACAACCGCACGCAACCTGGAATACCAACCCCTGCTGGGTTAAGGGTGCACAGTTGTTGCTGTATATTGACTGCGATAAAGGGGTATAACACGTTTGTTTTGGTTAATGCTTATCCCTTGTGAAAATATCAATGAAACAAAAAGGACAATTTTGGAGCGTGTCCGAGTATAAATCATTTATTCGAAGCAAAGTATTACGCGCGTGTTTCACAAGGAAGCATTTAAAACCTAAAATCACCCGTTGTATTCTATTTCCTGATATTTATGATGTATACCCTCAAGTTCGGAAGATGAGCATTTCGAATGCCATAAGTGTGATTCATTGCTTTGGTGTTAATTGATTAACAACGTGTTCTGTTCGCTGATCACGGAAAATCATTGACTTACAACGAGGTATATACAACGCATGGAAATTCATTAACCCTTTCACTTTTCCTAGAGAAAGTTAGAAAGCTAAAAGTTGTAACTGCTGAAGCATGCAAAGGGTTATTTTGGTTCGGAAAAAGTGTGTGAAATCAATTAATTCCCATGAAGTTTGTTGAAGCAACAGTGTAGAGTTCAAGGGTTAATAGTTTGACATGACCTTAGTAATTCCTAGTTTCTAAATGACTGTTTTACAACTTGTTTGTTTTTTATGACTTGTCAGAGGTTATAACAAATTGTCAGCTGCAGAAATTAAACATGAGTCAGAGCCTGGAAGAAAACTGACAGAAGTCAACAAACCTCACTTTTCAGGAAAACAAAAAGAAGATTTCAAAAATCTAGCTAGTCTTCTAAAATGCCAAAAAGAATAGAAGTTCTGTAATAAGGATAAGGACCAAGAAACTTGTCGTTTTTAAAGCGGACGGATCCTTTTTTTCTGCGCAAAATGGAGTCGTTTACTTACAAAAACGCATTTGTTTACTTGTGATAGTTTTATTCTGGAGCTATTGACACTTTTTAAGCCCCATCGTTCTGAAAATAAAGAAAAAGTTCCCTCTGAACAATTTATAGTTACCTATGCGAGAATAAAGCAAATAACTTAAATGATTTGGCCAACATCCTTTCACTTCCAATTTATGCTTAACGTCAGCAAAATAACAATTGAACCAGCACCAGGGAGAAGAATTATACCCGTGGCTATTTGGTATTGGTATATCTAAGTGCGAAAAATACCCTCACTACTGTATACTACTCGTAGCAGGTTTTCTAAAGTTGAAAGCGTGCCCCGAATACAAAACCGTCCATCATTCAGTATCAGAAGGTAGACAAAGAAATAAAATGGAAATGGCAAAGGAGTATACAAAAATCCACAAATGTTAACCCCTTTGGGCCCAAAAATGGTATTCCAATTCACCTTACATTCCTGAAGCTAAGTGAAGTTTAAGAGAACATAGGAGAGCTGATCAAAATGGGTTAAGTGAGGGGAAATCCTTGGAAAGTCATCACTATAGTCAGATGGGATATAAGAAGCTTCTTTGTCCCGTTCCAATAAAAGCAATACCACAATTCAGCAATATTCGTTTAAGTATAAACGTTTAACGTGGCTATACGTGAATTTGTCTTATTCTATGCACAAACGCTGGGTATGGCAATCTAAATTGTTATGCCGTCAAAGATATATTTCTGACAGCAAGATGAAAACAAACACAAAGAGTTCAAGAAAGAACATTTTCATCGACTCAAAATCTTGAAAGAGATTTTTGAGGCTAAGTAAGTGCGTAAAGTTGAAACCAAAGTGCACATCTTCCCGGGATCAAAAAGGATATTCAACCTTGTTGGAAAATTGAAACCAAATCCTATAGCTTGGGGGGTTATGTTGCATATAGGAAAGTAAATTTTTAAGAAATTCTCCGAAAGGTCCACAGAACAGAAAAGATGGCAACTATTTGACAAGATTTGGTGCAGTGAAATGAGGCCTGTAACATTGCAGATAACCATTGAAAGTGATGATGATATTTGATACTATTCGTAAGAAACAATACGCTGCACTTGAAGAGTACTTAGATGAACTTATCATCGTTTTTAATGCTATCACTGTATGTATCTCAGGAACCAAGCATGCTAGGAACATGCAGTAAGGCTCCAAATTAGCAGTTTTTTTGCATTTCAAAAAAAGGGTAGGTTCAAAATTTGAAGTCCTCAATTTGACAAAAAAAAATATTCATACTGACTTGCTAACTTCACTGTGAAGTTAGCAGACCAGTATGAAATTTTTTTTTTTCAAAAAAAGGACTTCAAAATTTTGACCTAACCTATTCTTGAAATGCAAAAAAACTGCAACTTTGGTGCACGTTTGATTCCTGAAAAACACCATGTGACCTGCTAACTTCACTGTTAAGTTAGCAGGTCACTCAACTACACCCTTATTTGGCGAACTGCAAAATCGGGAATAGAAATGCAAAAAAAATGCAAAAAAAACTCCAAATTCCTGTCAAGGTCCCATTTGCGCGGGTGAAAGTTGTCCTGCTAACTTCACAGACGTAAAATTTGCTGTATTTCTTCTTAAAGAAAATATTTCTTCTGCTGATTAACACCCCCAAATAAATGCACTACCTAGAAACAGGACTCCCAAATCTTTTCGTCTCAACTTTAAAACTAAATGCAGACTATGTAGTTAGAATCACAGAAATGTTTATCAATGCAACTCAGTACAAGAAAATCTGGTATGAAGATTGGTCAAGATTGGCGGCAGACAGTGGTTTAACATTTAAAGTCAAAGAAATAACAATTCTCAACAGTTACGAAAACTTTTATACAAAATAATTCATGTCGCAGACCAAAATGAAATTACAAGATCGTGAACAGAAAAGTACATTTAAAGTACAAGGAGAAATGTTACAACTTAGCTTTAGTCTACATAGAAACGATAGAAACATTATGCAGCAGCTTCAAAAAACTTCAAAATTTTTGGGTTTTTTATCGGATTGGTTTGTCCATCGTTAGTCCACCTCTGTTCAACCAATCAAATCGTTTGTCCACCCCCTGGATAAATGATATTCGACTTTTCTTTTTTATAGCAACAAAAAAGACCTCTAGCACGCCCAAATCATAAGGGGTTGCGACTGATTGCGTTCGTTTGTTCACCAGCTCAATAGAAAAATCCATTCAAAAATTTGTTTCTCCAACCTAAGGAACAAAAATATTCAACTTTTCTTTTTTGCACTGAAAAACAAAAAATGCTCCAAAACCCCCAAATTAAATTCTAGGAGGGTGCAGTCAAGTGTGTTTGTTTGTCCACCAGCTCAAAACGAACAGACTTGACTTAATTTGGGGATATATATTTGGGAAAAGTCGAATATTTTGTATCCTGAGGGTGGACAAACGCATGTTTTTTTTTTTTTTGATTCTCATATTGAGCTGGTGGATATACTAATACTTTCGACTAAGCCCCCTATAATTTTTTTTGGGGGTTTTTGGAACTCTTTTTTGTTTTTCAGTGCAAAAAGGAAAACCTGAATAACTTTTTTCCTGAGGGTGGACAAACAATTTTTGTTTATGGATTTTCATGTTGAGCTGGTGGAAAAACAAGCACAATTGACCCCAACCCTCTATGATTTAAATTGGGTGGGGGTGGTGGGTGTGGGGTGTGGGGTTGGAGCTCTTTTTGTTTTTCAGTGCAAAAAAAAGTTGAATATTTTTTTCCTGGGGATGAAGAAAAAAAATTTTTTAGTATGACAAATCACCTGCTGAAAAATAGTTTTTTGATCAAAATCAGTTTTTTTACAAGTTACTTATACTTGGGGAAGAGAATAAAGTTTTCAACTTCGGCCATTCCAAAGTAACGGAGAAGACAATCGGACGCTTGTAGTAAGGTTTTTCTTGTTAAGAAATTAATATTTTTGTATGAAACTCAGTGGTTTTTAAAAATTCATCACAAAGTACACGACACAGAAGTTTCACCAAAAAATTATGAAATTTAGTAAGTTTATTCAAAAAAATAGACGGTAACGGAGAAGACACGTACGATTTAGAGATTTCCGACCATTGCCTTGAAGTTGAAAATTCTGCGCCGTCCATTAATATATGAAGTTGATTTTTTTTGCACACTTTCATAATACCAACATTTATCAAAAACCATCCTTGGTTTAATGCCAAGTTTCATTTTACTAACAGAAACAAATATGAAAGATGGTAGCGGAGAAGACAGCTAATGGTAACGGAGAAGACACGTACGATTAAAGATTTCTTTTTTGTTCAGTTATATTGAAATTCGTATTTTTAAATTATTCTCATCAATGATAAAAGTGATTCAGGCAATTGAAAAATGTGTGTAAAGTTTCATTTAAATCGGTTAACGTTAACACGTGCTAGCGAGCACTTGAAATTTTTCATTCAAAACACATGGGGTTTTCACAGTTTTTACTCAAAATATCAGCAAAACTGTAAAAGTTGATGGAAAATCTTTAAACTTGGCACATAAATTAACTACTGTTAGGAGTATCATAAAAAATATTTTCAATAGTTTTGCATAATATTACTTACTTATCCGGCTCCCGATCCATGAAGGGTCTCTGCCTGAGATATTGCGGTCTTCCATCGGTTGCGGTCCCTCGCACGCTCCCTCCAGTCGTCGAGACCAAGCGCTCTTGCGTCTGTGACCGCCTGGTCCCTATAGCGGAGGTTCGGTCTTCCTGGTCGTCTCGAACCTGGGGGCTGGGATTCGAAGATTTTCTTGGCTGGAGCGTTGTTGTCCATTCGCTCGATGTGGCCGAGCCAGTGTAGTCGACGTGTTTTGGCTCTTTGGACTACATCCACATCTTGGTACAGCTCGTACAGTTCACGATTGAATCTTCTCCTCCAATCGCCCTCTTCGCATATAGGACCAAATATCCGCCGAAGAATTTTTCTCTCGAAAGTGCCCAGTATCAATTCCCCTTTTTTACTTATCGTGCAGCACTCGGCGCCGTAGAGTAGAACTGGTAAAATTAGCGTTTTGTACAGCGTGCACTTTGTCTTTCGGGAAAGGAGTTTTGAACCCATTTGTTTGGCCAAACCGAAGTAGCAGCGGTTCGCTAGGGTAATTCTTCGTCGGATTTCCACTAAGGTGTCGTTCGTGGGATTGATGTTTGTTCCGAGGTAGGTGAACTCCTTGACTACCTCGAAATTACTGCTACCAACAGTGACGTTTTGTCCTAGGCGATGGACAGATGAGGCTTTGTTTGTTGATAGCATATACTTTGTTTTGTCCTCATTCACTTCAAGACCAACGCGTTTCGCCTGTTCATCAATAGCTGTGAATGCTTCAAGTACAGCTCTCTTGGAGCGGCCGATGATGTCGATGTCGTCCGCATAGCCAAGCAGTTGCGAAGACCTGTTGAAGATAGTGCCTTCCATGTTAACACCACTCTTGCGCACTATCTGCTCCAGGACTAAGTTGAAGAAATCACATGATAGCGCATCTCCTTGTCTGAACCCTGTACAAGTTTGGAATAACTCGGATGAGCTGTTACCCATTTGCACGTTGCACCGCGTATTTTGTAACGTCATGCGGCATAGCTGGATCAGTTTTTTCGGGATCCCGAGTTCCGACATCGCCAATAGAAGCTCTTGGCGACTTATGCTATCATATGCGGCTTTAAAGTCGATGAATAGGTGGTGGGTCTCGACTTGAAATTCGTTGGTCTTTTCCAGGATTTGCCTCAATGTGAAGATTTGGTCTATCGTTGATCTGCCTGGCCTGAAGCCACACTGGTACGTGCCGATCATAGTGTTGCAGAAAGGTTTTAGACGCTCACATAGTACGTTGGATAGGATCTTGTAGGCAACATTAAGCAGGGATATGCCTCTGTAGTTCTTGCAGGACATAGGATCGCCTTTTTTGTAGATTGGGCATATGGAGCTATTTGACCAGTCGTCGGGCATACTTTCCTCCTCCCAAACTTGGTTGATGAGCTGGTGCATGCACCCTACCAGGACATCTCCTCCATACTTAAAGAGTTCCGCAGGTAGGCCATCCGAGCCGGCGGATTTGTTGTTCTTAAGCTTGTGGATGGCTTTCTTAACCTCTTCAGTACTGGGCGCTGGAACTGGATCTTCATTGACTGGTCTTATGCTTCTTTGTTCCTCTATTGCCTCCTCTACATAATGCCCATTAAGCAGCTGTTGGAAATGCTGCTTAAACACGTCTACAATTCCCTGTGCTTCGGTGACTAGGTTCCCTTCGCTGTTTCGAAGAGCTTGCGTGCCAGTCCTATAACCAGATGCCAGTTGCTTGGCTGTTTTGTAGAACCGGCGGGTGTTGGTGGCTGTGCTAGACTCTTCGAGATACTTGAGCTGAGAGGCTGCGGATGCTCTTTTCTTTCTACGCAGGGTTTTTTTCTCTTTCCTTCTCTTTTCACGGTACTCCTCTCTAGCTGCTCTTGTTTTCCGTTGCAGCATTTGCATTCGTGCATTTTCCGTCTCCTGCTTCAATACCGCGCATTCATCGTCATACCACGGGTTCTTTTTTCTGGGTGGTTGATAGCCTATGGTGGTCTCGGCTGTCTCCTTAATGATGTCGCGATATTGGTTCCACTGGTTGTTGACGCTTGTGGCTGGGTTTACGGCAGAGAGTTTCCCGGTCAATTGCTCACTGTAGTCTCTGGCTTTCTCAGATGTGCTAAGGCATGCAATGTTGAATTTCTTCCTTTGGGCGGTCTTCGTTTTCTTTTCGTTGGACAGTCTGGCTCTGAACTTTGTCACAACAAGAAAGTGGTCAGAGTCCACGTTTGCGCCTCGGAAAGTTCGCACGTCCAAGATGTTCGATGCATACCTTGCGCCAATTAGCACGTGGTCGATTTGGTTGGCGGTTCGACCATCTGGAGATCGCCAGGTTGCTGTGTGTATCCTTCGCCTGGGGAACCTAGTGCTACTTATCACCGTATTACGAGCTGCAGCAAAGTCGATTAGTCGGAAGCCGTTATCTGTTGTCGTTTCGTGGAGGCTGTGCTTTCCAACTAATCCGCCAAAGATGTTTTCCTTTCCGACTTTAGCATTGAAGTCTCCGAGCACGACTTTGACATCGTACTCCGGACAGGCTCCGTAGGCTCCGTCCAGGAGGTCGTAAAACTCCTCCTTGTTAGACTCCTCAGCTTCATCGGTAGGGGCGTGTGCACATATTAGGCTGATGTTTTGGAAGGTAGCTTTGATGCGGATCACAGCCAGGCGATCGCTAATCGGCTTAAAATCGATGACTTTCGATCTGAGTCGATTTCCCACGACGAATCCGCATCCTAACATGTGCAGTCTTTGATGGCAGCTGTAATAAATGTCGCAATCTTTTCTTTTCGTTATACCTGATCCTATCCATCGTATCTCCTGGATCGCGGTAATATCTGCCTTGTACCGCGAGAGGACAGATTCAAGTTTTTGAGTAGCACCTGGTGTATAGAGTGTCCTTACATTCCAGGTGCATACTCGTAGGTCATAGTCCATTTTCGTTCCGGGTCTGGTTGCCATTTGAGGGGGGTCGTTATCCGAGGCTTCATGCGTCTCTCTCATAACAATTGGCTTTTTTACTGTGGTCGGGTCGTTAGCCCAACGCACTAACCTCCAATCTGTAGGGCCATGGGTTTAATGTTGCAATTCTTTCCTTGGTCAACATTCGCACTTACAAGTTTAGCAAGTCCTGGCATAAAGCCAAGACCAGTATCCGGCGGCTACCAACTTGGAGGTATTGTAAGCACTTGATGTGTAGGAAAAGATACAGCTCGAGGCCCCCAGTTCCTACAACATCCAACCACCGCATAATATTAACCCCATCAAAAAATTTAATTAAAAATCGTTGTTTTTGTGCATTTGTTGCTATTTTAAATGGAGTAACAGTTGTTTACAAAAATAAAAAAAATATATTTGTATACTCCTTATTGTATTAAGCATATTTGCCAAGTTTAAAGTTTTTCCATCAACGTTTACACTTTTACGGGCCCTTTGAGTAAAAGACTGTCAAAACACCATGTTTTTTATATGAAAAACTTCAAGCACGTGTAAACGTCAACCGATTCCGATGAAATTTAACATATATTTTTTTTTAGTTACCTTGATCCATTTTAAGCAAGGGGATCAAAGAAATTCAGACTTTAAAAAAAAAAGTGCCTGTGAGTCGTTGAAATGAGAAAGTGCAATTTTGTCTCCTCCGTTACCCTGTTTTAGACAGTAAGACATGATTTAAAAATCTATAAAAATCCACCATAATCTTTTTTCAAGTCTTGCTTTGTATGCGGAATAATTTTTCAAACACAAATATAGTTCACCATTTATACCAACTTTAGTCATTTTTCGGTAACGGAGAAGACATGAAATGTTCAGTCATTTTGAGGCGTAATACTATTTTTACAGCACTCCTATCAGAAAAATAGTTCCGAATTTAAGTAGTGTATTGAAAACACTTATAAGAACCTAACTGCACATCGCCATTTGCATCACAATTTATAGAGAACTGATAGCGGCAAAAATGCCGAAAAATGTCCAGATTCGAAAGATAAAGTATGAGCTTTTTTGATCACTTGCCTATTTTACAACAACTCTAATTTAATATTGTAAAAATATAATATATAATAATAATATAATAATAATAATAATATAATATTGTAAAAATATTGGCATATTTAAATATATTTTTTTCCTTAATTTGAAATTGAGTTGCTTGGTTTCGAAATTTTTGGAATGGCCGACTTACTGGATGCAGCTATTTGGATACTAAACATGCTTCGTTGTATATGAATGCGGAAACTAAGCGTGTTAGTGTTACCACAAAATGAAAGAAAATTAAATTTCCTACAAAAAAAAAATTATTAATGTTTTCGGTAAAAAAGATACATGCAGTGAAATGGCAAAAATTTCAAAAAGAATGTTATTGTCCTACATAATCAATGTTTTTTTTATCAATTTACATAGAAATATTGGAAAGTAAGTACATTTAGATTCATGGTCATACCAGTTTAGTCATGAGAAACTAGTTATATTTTAAATGTCCTTAATTAATTTTTTTCCATACAGTGTTTAATTTCATATGAGAAACACTGTTTCCTTAGTGGTAAGAAGTACACTGGATGTTTCCGAGTTACTGATCTTGTACTTTATGAAATAATCTTAAGATATAATTTAAGATACAAATCATATAAGAAGGAAGAAGGTTTAAAATAGATAAATAGCTATTTAAAAACAACTTAAATGCTTACAATACTGTGCTACAGCTTTTTCAAAAGCTTTAAACGTATACTTTTTATAGCCAAATCAAGTTTTGAAGAACTCGTTTGTAAACTCAAAATTATTAAAAAAAAAATTGTTTACTGCTTTTTTATTTTACGTTATAAAGTAGTTAATTGTCTTTCATTACTTGATGTTGTTATTAGTCTTTAGTCGAATACTGAAAACCAAACGTTTGTAGGGTTCTTAGTTTTTGGGAAAATTGAAAATTATGAAAACTCCTCTTTTGGTAGGAAATTATTATTGTTGGGTAATTAGTACTATGTGCTTCTGGCTTGAAAAACACAATTTTAACACAAATTAAGTTACTATTATTTTGTATAAAATAATGGTTTTTAAAAATTTCACAATCAAACATGACATTACGATGATACATGATAGAGAACACCAAAAAAGTAAATGTCACAATTCTGTCTGTCTGTCTATCTGTCGGTTCGTCTATCTCCTACTTGGTACTTAGTGGTTTTTGGGGATTCTAGCCACGCGTTTTTTTTACCAAAAATAACGGTACCAACCATTTAATAGAAAATTTACATACTCGTGTTTTTCTCAAAAACGGCTCCACAACTTTTCTCTAAAAAAATAAATAAATTACTTTCAAAAGTTAAGCAACCGTTAAGGACAATATTTTTTTTCCTCAAAAAAGGCTCATACGGTTTTCACGTTTTTCATATGCTTTAAATAGTTCAATCTTCTACAAAAATTATAAAATTTTACACCTAGCAACTATTAGTAGTACCTCTCATAGAATGTTTTTTTTTTTTTATTTTGAATTTTCTCCTCAGCAGCGGAACGGATTTTGATTAATTTTTTTTATATACAAATTTCAAATAAGTGAAAATAAGTTTGGATATCAAAATTTTCAAAAAAGTAATTTTAGAATTTTTAAAAAAAGTTTCAAATTATGTTTTTGAAAATTCGATATCTCAAAAATGGGTTGACAATTTTCTTGGAAGTTTTATTTTTATATGCATATAAATAAATACTTAAGATTTACATACCAAAATTTTTCCATAAAAATGATTTAAGAATTTTATACATATATAAAAAAATATTTTTTTACCGCTCCAACGGTATTTTATTTTAATTTCTGCGGTAAGAAACCGCTAATTAAAGTTTTTTTAAGTGTAAGAATATATCTATACACCTGCCTTGAATTTACTTTGTTTTAAACACATAATACTATATATTATCTATACTAAGAATTAATTGTTTTTGTCATAAAAATATAAAATATATTTCATTCGAAATTTAAGAATCAATAAAAGAGGAACTCTTGTTAATTTTATAAATAATTGAACTAAAACATTTTATTAGCTTTTATCGAAATACGGCCATAAGAACTTCAGAAGTGGGATTGAGCCAAAAATCCTGGATAAGATTTTATATATACATATGCAAGATTGAAAAAATGAATAAGTCTGAATTGCAAGGATGGCTCAGGAAGCAAGAAGTTGATTTTTCACAAACAGCCACATTGACGCAATTGCGGAAGCTGTACAATGCAAAAATAAATCAGATTAATCGTCAAGAAAACAATTCTGCCTATTTAGAAAATTCTGATGATTCTGTTAACGCTGAGGAAGATGCGATTGGTGATTCAACCAGACAGGGGGTTGAAAATAATGATCAAGTTCTAGAAAACGAATGTCAAAATGCATCTATGAATCGGCAGGTAGAACAAACCGAAGAGGAAGCTGATATTGATGCACAGCTAAGAATTTTGGAAAAACGTCTCCGTTTACAACAATTACAACAAGAATTGGCTTCTGATCGGAATGCTTTTGCTAACCCACAATTCGAAGATATTCAACATTCCATAAATGCTTTTGCTGGTGACGAAGCTTATGATGCTCGTAAATGGCTAGCGGATTTTGAGCGGCTTTGTGACTCTGTAAGTGGTAATGATGTGTTCCGGTTAAGGTCAATTCGGCGTTTAATGAAAACGGATTCTACTGCTGATTTGTTTCTTCGTGTAGATAATTCTACCAATTATCTGCAATTCCGAAACAATTTTTTTTCAAACTTTGGCCATACAAATACTATATCAGAAGTCCTTGATAAATTAAGAAAGACCACTTTCCGTTCATCGAAGCTGTCTATAATGGGGTACATTCTTAAAATGCAAGAGTTGGCTTCACGTGCAAATTTAGATGAATTGCAAGTCATTCAATTCATAATTGAAGGATTTCAAGACGACTCTGTGAATATTGCTGTGTTGTATCCAGCTTGTAATCTACAGCATCTCAAACAATTATCACATCGTTATAGCGAATTGCGAAGTCAACGGGAAGCCAGTGAAGTAGTTAAGATCTCGTCTACAAAACAATCAGTTTTCAAGTCGAGCACTGATCGTCCTAGGATGCTATGTTACAATTGCTCAAATTTTGGTAATTTTTCAAGTTCGTGTCCTCATCCCAAAAGAGAGAAAGGATCATGTTTCCAATGTGGTTCAAAGGAACATATTTTCAAAAATTGCCCATCAAAGAAAACTAATAATCGAGTAGCCTTAGTAGATGAGTTCCAGCCAAGAAACACCAGAAGTGCAAATAAAGAAGCTAACGATCCTATTTCCGAGATTAATGATGTAAGTGTTACCTTTCTGATTAATGGTTCTATGCATGGGTGTACAACTGTTGTTTCTTTATTTGATTCTGGTAGTCCGATTAGTTTAATGAGAAAATCTGCTGTTCCAAAAAAATTGATTAATCAGTGGACTCAATATTCAGGTTACAAGGGATTAGGAAATTTGAAACTATGTACTTTTGGAAAAATTCAAATTCAAATTTCCTTCCGCAATTTGATTAACCAAATAAACATCTTTGTTGTTCCTGATTCAGTTATTCCTTACCCGATTTTGTTGGGTCGGGATTTTTTGAATGTATTTAAAATAAAATTTATGATGATTGATTTGACTTTTAATAAAATTCCTAAAACGAATGTTGAAATTGTAGATGATTCGCGTAGAAATAAAATTAAAATATCAAATAAAGTATTGCATTGTGTGTATAGTTCCATTAAAAATGAGAATTTAGACCTTTTATCTACTTGCGATCTATGTCAACTTACGAACGTGAGAATAGAAAATGATGTTAAATCATCGAATGATTAAATAAAAGATATTATTTTGAATAACTTAAAAACACTTATTTTATTTATTTATTTACTTAAATGCATTTCGGAAGCAATGCTTCCATCGTCAGTAAGTTTTATATAAAACTTACTGACGATGGAAGCATTGCTTCCGAAATGCATTTAAGTAAATAAATAAATAAAATAAGTGTTTTTAAGTTATTCAAAATAATATCTTTTATTTATTTCATGAAAAAACACGTTGAAAATCTCCAATATCAAATCCATCGAATGATTCTTTGGGTATCGATCATTTTGTTCCGGACATTTTTGCGATTGAGGTAGATACAATGTTTTCTGAATGTATCGATATCAATGTTAACTTGAACCAATTCTATAGAAAAGAGATAAAGAAAATAATTGAGACTCACTACCTTGACCTTTCAAATATTCCGACCTCTGATGAGCATAACTATGAAATGAACATTCATTTGACTTCCGACATTCCAGTAAGTTCAGCACCTCGAAGACTTTCTTATGAAGATCGACGTATTGTCAGAGATATGGTTAGAGACTTATTGAAAAACAAACAAATACGACCTAGTAATTCTCCCTACGCATTTCCAATTGTTTTAATTTCTAAAAAATCTGGCGAGAAACGAATGTGTGTTGACTATAGACCTTTAAATAGAATCATGGTTCGAGATAGTTACCCATTACCTCTTATTGTTGATTGTTTAGAGAGATTGGAAGGCAAGGCATATTTCACAACATTGGATTTAAAAAATGGCTTTCACCATGTAAAAATTTCAGAAAGCTCAGTTCCATATACGGCATTTGTTACGCCAGATGGGCAGTATGAATATTTGCAAATGCCTTTTGGGTTAAAAAATGGACCTGCAGTATTTCAACGGTTCATTAATAATATATTACGCACATTCATTGACGAAGGGGTTGTTGTTGTATATATGGACGACATAACAATTGCTACCAAAACGATTGCAGAACATTTGGACGTACCCCAGAGATTACTACGACGACTAGCTGAATTTCGACTTGATCTTAAATTCAAGAAATGTCGATTCTGCTATTATGAAATAGAGTTTTTGGGATTTACTATCAATCAAAAAGGAATTCGTCCAAACAATGGACATATTGAAAATATAAAACATCTTCCGATCCCCAAAAATGTAGATCAAGTTCAAAAATGTTTAGGTTTATTTTCATATTTCCGCCGATTTGTTCCGTCTTTTTCACATATAGCTATGCCACTACGGAATCTTCTTAAGCCAGGTGTTAAATTTTTTTTCGATGATTTATGCCGTTCTGCATTTTTAAACCTAAGAAATAAATTATTAACGTCACCAGTCTTGGCATTGTATACCTAACCCAAAACGTGAAACAGAATTACACTGCGATGCCAGCTCTGATGGTTTTGGGGGGATACTTATGCAAAAACAGGATGACCATAAATTTCATCCAATAGCCTATTTTTCACAAAAAACGACAGCTTCTGAGTCTCGATTTCATAGCTTTGAATTGGAAACCCTAGCAATCATATATTCATTACGAAAGTTTCGGGTGTATTTAGAGGGTATTCCATTCAAGATTATAACAGATTGTAACTCCCTAACGATGACTTTGAACCGTAAAAGTATCAATGCTAGAATAGCTCGTTGGGCACTTGAACTTGAGAATTACGATTACACTATTCAGCATCGAAGTGGGCTTCTCATGGGTCATGTTGATGCCTTGAGCCGTTATCCCTTAGCTTCCGTTAAAGATTCCAAAAACGACAAATAGGTTATTTCAGTAGTAAATCCAGATGATATAGATATGCAATTGCAAATAACTCAAAACAGAGACGATGATATTGTTCAAATACGAGAACGGTTAGAGAAAGAAGAAGTTCCAAAATTTATTCTTGATGATGGTTTAGTTTACCGAAAGTTGGATAGTGGAAATTTACTGTTATATGTTCCGAAAGAGATGGAATTACAAATAATTAGGCAAACTCATGAAAAAATTTGTCACATGGGTATAACGAAGTGTATTGATCAAATTAAATTGCATTATTGGTTCCCAAAAATGAAAGAAAAATTGAAAAGTATGTACAAAATTGTATCCATTGTATCACACATTCCATACCAACACATTGTTCGAATCGTACTCTACATCAAATTCCAAAAAAGCCTATTCCATTCGATACCATTCATGTAGATCACTTTGGCCCCCTTCCGTCAATTATTTCTAAAAGAAAATATATTTTTGTCATTGTAGATGCTTTCACAAAACATGTTAAGCTTTACGCAGTAAATTCAACAAGTACTAAAGAGGTATGTGCATGTCTGGATAAATATTCTGAGTACTACAGTCGACCTCGTAGGGTTATAAGTGATCGTGGTTCGTGTTTTTCGTCACTCGAATTTGGTTCGTATTTACTTAAAAATAATATCGAACATGTGAAAATAGCTACTGCCTCACCTCAAGCTAATGGTCAAGTTGAACGTATCAATCGGATTCTTAAGTCGATGTTAGCTAAAATTTCTGAACCTATTCAACATTCTGATTGGTCGAAACTTTTAATAAGAGTCGAATATGCTCTTAATAATTCCATTCATTCTACTACTGGATGTTCCCCTTGTCAATTATTATATGGCGTAAGCCAACGTGGACGGGAAGTTGACATAATCTCAGAATATTTAGAAAATAAACGATACTTAGCCACGGAACATGACTTAAGAACTTTACGAAAGAAAGCTTCAGATAATATTGATCAGCATCAGCAAAAAAGTTCTGAATACCATGCAAATGCGCACAAACCACATAAAATATTTTCAGAAGGAGACTTTGTTATGATTCGAAATATTGATACAACAGCTGGTACTAATAAGAAATTTATTCCAAAATTCCGTGGTCCATACAAAGTTCAGAAAATCCTTCCAAATGATCGATACGTTATAAGAGACATTGAAAATTGTCAGTTAACACAAATTCCTTATGATGGTATTATTGAAGCGAATACGTTCCTGGGTTGATTGGCGTGATTCTCATAGCTAAAATTTTAGTTCAGAAAGGTAATACATTTAAGTTGATTCTTAATTTTTTTAATATTTTCAAAATTTTAATTTTTTTTAAATTTTATAATAGAGTTATTAAATTTAGAGTTAAAATACTTAAATTAATTTCTTGATCGAGTCGATCAAAATGGTCAGGATGGCCGAGTTGTAAGAGTATATCTATACACCTGCCTTGAATTTACTTTGTTTTAAACACATAATACTATATATTATCTATACTAAGAATTAATTGTTTTTGTCATAAAAATATAAAATATATTTCATTCGAAATTTAAGAATCAATAAAAGAGGAACTCTTGTTAATTTTATAAATAATTGAACTAAAACATTTTATTGGCTTTTATCGAAATACGGCCATAAGATAAGTTCTTCCTGCACTTAACAACGTTATCGTGTACATATACAGTGATGGAAAATAAAATAGAAACGACGATTTACATAAAGCTGAACGTCAAATAACTTAACACCCTTACTTTTTTTTCCGCTATACCTTTTATATATTAATTGTACCTATCATTACTTTAAAATGGTGCAGTGGTTTACCGTTAATTGTTTTTTGTTTTCACCAAACGGTACAAAATTCGAAAAAAATGCTAATTTTGTCTGGAAAAAATAATAGAAACAAGGTAGTTTTTTGTCATTCAAACGTAAATTCACGTGTTGTTTGGATTGAAATTGATGTTAATTAATTTGTTTATTAGTTTGAAACGTGTTTTAGTCTTTTTTTTATAAAAAAAACTAAAACAGTGGTCAAAACTTTATGAAAATTGGTCACAGAGTCCATTGTGCAAGTTCTTAGCTTGAATTGACAAAAAATGGAAAAACAATGAATGAAAAAACGCGGTCCTTAAAGTTTACCAAAAAGAAGGTGTTCAAGACCCTATATTCAAGTCCTTGCGCAAAAACTAAGAGGCAGGAAACGAAAAACTTCACCAGTTTCGATCACCTGTGAGTACGCTTGTGTACATTAAAGCCATTTTCTTCTTGAAAAGACCAAACAAATGAGTTAAACACATTCGTTACAAGTCAAACAATTCAAAACCAACTAAAAGATGCAAGTCTTCGTGGGAGGAGTCACAGATAAGAAGTATTTTTGAGCAAAAGAGAATACTATACAGAGACTAGTTTTGTCAACAAACTCTTCCACGGTGTGAATTGGAATAACACCTTATATTAGGATAAAGCTTAGATAAATTTGCTTGCTTTTCATGGGAAAATTAATTTTAGAAGACCAAAGAACTTAAAATTCAATCCAAACTATATGACGAAGACTGTTAAACATAGTGAAGGCACTTTAATGATTTGGGAGTATTTTTCGGCATCTAGGGTTTGGCCAATTTTTTGGATAAGAGACAAAGTATGTGCTGTAGGCTTCGTCCAAGTCCTAAGTACAGTTATCCTGCCATTAGTCAAAAAGAACAAGCCAATTATATGGTAGTTTATAAAGGATAACGACCCAAAACACTCCTCGAATTTGGTTTCGGAGTACTTTCAAACAAACGAAATAACGGTTATGGGGCGGCCATTATAGTCTCTCGATCTAAAGCAGATAGAACACCTATGGAATATACTAAAACAAAAGATTGGAGACGCTAGAGCCAAAACCAAGTAAGAACTGTGGTCAAAAATTCAAAATGTACGATTCTCCTTACCTGCTGAAGCATGTGTGAAAGTGGTGCATCCATGTGACGAGAATAAGAAACCATTATTAAAATTAAAGGTGCCACGACCAAGAACTAGAGGATTGTGATACACTTTTACCGTTAAGTTACTCTCGATAAAAGAAAATAACAATATATAATTTCGTTTCTATTATTTTTTCCAGGCAAAATTACCATTTTTTCGAATTTTTTACCATTAAGTCAAAAGAAAAAACTGTTAACGGTAAACCACTGCACTATTTTAAAGTAATGATAGGTACAATTAATATATAAAAATTATAGCGGAAAAATACATAAGGGTGTGTAGTTATTTGACGTTCAGCTTTTGTAAATCGTTGTTTCTATTTTATTTTCCATCACTGTATGTATGTACATAATTTAAAATTCCCCCGAATTTTATTTGTTCTTGAAACAAACATGGTATGGTAAACGAAAAAAATTAAGGAACGTACGAACGAACGAACATACGTGTAAACACAGACATCTCTCTATAAAAATGATAGATTCCGAAGCGGTGAGATATGTCAAAATTTCAGATTTAAGAATTCGGATCAATTGCAAAAAACTTCCAATGTGAAGTTAAAAATTACTTAAAATATACAATAAAATGGGTATTCATGCAAAAGCAGTTTTTGACTTTGCGCAACGTTTACGACGACTTTACCCTGTTGCATGAATACCCTTAACATGTCTGTTTGCGTAGTTCCCAAAACTATGAATTTTTTTTCGAATTTAGCCAAAAGTTGTCAAAGTTTAAATACAGAGATAAAATTGTCCTAAAATAAGTAAGTTTTCTGAAGAATTAATTTTGGAATTCAAAATTATGAGAGCTAAATTTTGGAGCTCAGAACTATGAAAACAAAATTTTCTAAATTTGTTTGTTAAAAAGTTCAATGTTTGTTTTTTTTTTGTTGCATAAAAATAATTTTTGGGTTTTGTTGGGCTGTGTATTTGCAAAAAAGTTAACTAAGACAAATCGAAACAAATTATAATGATGAGTGGAAATATATGTAGCTATTAGCATCACAATAATTTTAAAAGAAAGGTTTCACATGAATTCATTTTTTTTTTTTTAACATGAATCGTAAATTTTATACATAATCTGATCTGGTTCTCAATGTTTCGACTTTGTTACCTTATTTGAGAACACGTATATATCAGTAGATACGTACAATCACGCTTCAATCTCTCCAACACATACGTATGTACATATTTACTCGCACCACAATTACCTGAATACCTCTCAACTTTGTTATCTTGCAGGATATGTGAATGGGATTGCCAAAATATTTTGTCATTTCACCAAAAACCAATTTAAATAACATTCACGTCCATCGACGACCTCATAATCATGTAAAATGGACAAAACCGTAAAGCCGTCATTATAACAACCGTCATGGTGGTTCATATGGACATCATCGCCCCTTGACATCTACCCATCTTCCCAAATATCCTCTTCATCACACGCAATTGGCTTACAATACAAATCGAACCCTGCTCTTTAGCCCTCAACAAATCATGACAAATTGTTCAGATGTCAATCTGTCGATTTTAAATTCTCCTTCCTCAAACCCTTTTATGATAAAATAAAAAAATCCTCATACCTATGCCATTTCTAAGTCCATTCATTGACTTTCCTCGTGTGGGCTGTTCAAATTGCTGCCAGTTTGCATTTTGGTTATCAATTCTTGCTGTCCAGGATGCGAACAAAATATCGGAAGGATAAAGTAGATAGTCAGAGCACAGTCCTGCTTACGCATTTTCGTCACATCTGCGTGTGGAACGGATTTTAAAATTTTTGCAAATTGGCTCAGAAAAGGTTGATTTGTGTTCCATCCCTTTTCAAATTTTAAAATCCTGTCCCTAGTATGGCATGTCAAGAAATATGCAATTTTTTGTAAGTATTTACTGAGTCCTTTATTCGACAAAATACTGGCACTGGGCAACTTGTGTATGGAAAAGGCAAAGGTAAACACTAAGCTCACCCCAATAAGGTAAATATGTACCTGTACAACATCTTATAAATGGGAGTTCAAACCTATTCCCGGACAAGAGGCTTTTGAAAACATATTGACAGAAGTGATATCTTAAAACTCAAAAGACGTTTCGTTTGTGAATTATCCTCTTTAAGGAAAGCAGTTTGAAGATGAACAAAATGTACCTAATATTGTGATGACATCAACAAACCGAAGTTACTTTTGATGACTTGATGTTGACAAACTGTCATCATGTCATCTTGTGGTCGCTTTCCCTTTTGTCTTTTGTTTTCTTTGAAGATTTAAAGAAAGTTTTACAGACATTTCTATAATTTTGTATGTACTGGAAGAAATACGTGAGTGGGTAACCTTATCGTAAAGATTGATATAAATTGTCAAATTTAAGTTTGTCGCATAAACAAATATTGAGTAGTCTGTTAAGTATTAGTTTGTCTTATTGCAATTTTGGTTTCAATAATTCTCAACAACCTTTTCAAGTTCCAGCAAAACATACTTTGCTAGTAATTTTTTTTTAATTTGGTACAAGCATTTGCATGTTGTTTCTTTGAGTGAAAATTGAAATTTCTGTTTTTGTCTATAATAAGACCAATTTTCCAATGCAAATACTTTATTTCTTATTCTTCAAATATTTTCTTAAACAGCTGCAACGATTTTTGAAAAGCGTACTACGACGAATCTGCAGAGTGCTAAGCGAAAGATCCATCGAAATACTAAAAAACAATGAATTTTAAGGTTGGGTCGAGAGAAATAGGGAAGACATATTTTAGAGAAGGACTTTAGATAAGTACAAAAACAAAAATTACCTAAAAATTGCAGAAGTAATGATTAAAAACAATGGCAGCACCTTCAGTACCATACTATAGGTTTTTTCAAAAGCAGGAATTTTCTTTCTAAATGATGTTTTTTTGAATGAAAATTTAAATAAAAAAAAAATTTTAACACTCCAAATTTTGGGAAAAATAAAATAGAACTGATTTTTCAAAATTTAACGTTACTGTGCTCAGTTTAGCCCTCTCTAAAAGTACTAGAGAGTGCTAGGACGCCATATGGCCCTAGGCTCAATGATAGGAAAATCCCTATGCACACCTCCGCGTGGTAGAGGGCGGGTAACGCTAACGTGCAGGGGGACTGGATGCCAGGATAAGCAGACAACCCAGCGTTGCTGGTCAAGACACAAACTTGTCCTTGGGATGGTTAAAAGCCCCTTTAGACGCATGAACTGCAGGTAGCGGTCAACGGCATGATAGTCTGGTGGCGGAGGAGCTTTTTTTGGTAAAAGGCCAAGCAGGTAGCGTCTGTAACCCATATTGGGCGGCTACAAAAGGCTTCTGTTTTCCCATAATGGGCGGCCTCGAGCAGTTATGTGTTTGACCATACAAACGGCGGGTGTGTCTGTCAAATCTGAGCTTATGTATGTTATTAATCGTATCTCGGAAAACACCATGGTGGAAGGATATATGCAAATACATGAACTATGACAACAAATGGAAATGAGTCCCCAAGAGGTAATCTTTGTATAGAAAATCCTTCTGTAGCTTCGGTTGCAGTAAACCGCACATCGGATTTGGGGGTGCGGCATCTTTCATGTACGAGCGTCAATCAAGACGCCATCTTAATAAATGAATCGTTGACAAATAGAAGAAATCCTTGACGCCCTATGCCCAGCCGGGGTTACAGGACACGATGATGATAAATTACGATACAATTCGCCCTACATGAGTACCTACTCACAAAAAGGGGAATTTTCATTTTTCGAGTGAAACTCACAATAGGGGAAAAGTGAAATGTCAATATTTCCGCGTGGAGTGTTGTTCACATGAAACTCATAAAAAGACTGAATATGTTTTTGATCCATTCAAAACCAAATCTGTTGTTATTATTGTTTTGAGTAAAATAGTACACATACGCCACAGTGTACCATTTTAATCGAATACATTTTTTATAATATCTGCTGGTATCTGCCTTATTCGTTGTTCTCTACTTGTGTAAATAATTAAATAAACATTTTGTTTTTATGGAAAGTGTTCCTAAATTCGTTAGTTTTAATTAAGGGCATGATTCTTGGAAATTGTATATTATATTATTATTTTTGTCAAATTGATGGTTATTCAAAATGTTGCGTATTTAAGTGCTATTTTTGTGATCGATATTTAATGCCCTTATCAGTTCTTAGTCGAATACAAAAACTTACAAAAAACTTTCTTAGTTTTTGAGAAACTAAAAAAAACTCAAAGGCACGTTTACATTTTTCTATTGTATGTATGTACCTACTTGAATATTTTAAAAAATTCCTAAGATCCAAGCAACTTGAACTATAAGAGCAAGTACGTGTGACCCATATCTTCCCCTAAAGTCTAGTCAATACACTCAAGCGAATGTGTGGTTTTATATACGCAACATATGACGAAACATTATATGTATTTTTTTGGTGAAACCTATTGACACAATTTATAGATGTTTCAATTCGCTTATTTTATTTCACTCCGCAAGTTTTTTCTCAAATTGTTTATCCACTTAATTCATTTAACAAGAATAATTAGTTTTTGGATGCAAACGAAATTAAGTTGAAACGCCAATTTGTAGGACTAAAGGCCATAAAAAGCTATTTTGAATCAAATTAAGTTGAGCTGGCAGTTTTTAATCTTGAGTTTAAATGTATTAATCAGCCTTATTCGCCCGGAAAATATTTCACCCGAAAGATTTTAGCTCACCCAGAATTTTAAAAGCTATGTATTATATGCCTGTCAAGAAACCGAACTCCGTTAGCTCTCTGAGGAGCTTTATCATGATTGGGACTCATTCTTTACGCACTAAGGATGCAATTTGGCTTGGGAGTCATTTTCGTAATCCTGTCGCTTTTACGCCGTTTTGGAAAATGGCACCCAATCTGTGGAAAATGGTGAAATTAAAAAAAAACTGATAAATTACTTGGAAAATATCCTGATCAAAATAACGACTGATGTCTGAAAAGATAGATGCTTAATAGACGTACATATATCTAAGGTATTATCTTGCGCATGTTGTCCGAAATGAGAACTGTCAAAGAAATTCAAGATGGCAGCCTTACGTGACCCCGTCCGCTGTATTACAACAACAACAAAGAAAACAAACACAAAAGGATAATTTAAATAACACTAAAAACCAAGAAGGAATGTTGTTTGCATGACAAAATAATGTTAATAAACACTAAAAAGCTTGAAACAATAATTGTATTTGCTAATTGTAGTATCTGGCAACACTTTGTTAGCTGTCAATGTCATTGAGTGGTGGGTAAATAAAGATTCATTCTGCAGCGAGCATCGGAGCGTAACAGTCGTGTTTTAACTGAGATCTCACATTGGCGACGAGGATAGGCGAACGTGCGCGAAAGAGAAAAAATATATAATAACATTTTAAACGTTATTGAAATCAAACAATTCGTGTATAAAAAAAAAAAGCAGAAATGAATAGTGGTAAGAAAAAAAAAGAATCAAAATGAGTGATGTAAAGCATAGACACGCAAAAATATGTTTCACAGGCCGACAAAGATTAAATTATATTGTGACTTTCTTTTGAAATTACAAATAAAAAATTAATATAGTGTTCTCACTGGTTGAATGCATCGCATAATAGTGCATAATTTAGGCAAAAGGAATTTTTTTTTGAAATGTAATGATAATAAATTTTGTACGGTCGGCAAGGTGAAATATGTTATTTCGTGTTTGTGCTCATGTGCAGAAACAATTGCATTTGCGCTGCGAACGGCACCGATTTCGGAACAGTGTGAGAGTACCGTTGTGCTGTGTTGTGGTATGTGGATCCGTTAGGCCGAGACAATCGGGTGTTTGTTTGACAAGCATAACGCACACATACACACAGGCAAGCACAAATGAAAAAAAAAGAGAAGAGGAAAAGAAAACATTGAGAACAACTTCTATGCTTGCTGGGTGTGTGAAAACCGAGTGCGACTTAAATGTTTGCAAGAAAGAGAAAAACGTATCCTGAGCAACTTCAATGATTGCTATGAAATATTAACACATGTGGTGTGTGTGTGTGCGCCTTAAATGAGTGCAAGAGAGAAATGTTAACTGTCAAAAGAAAGTATGTGCGAGCGCCTTTGATGAGTGCTATGAGAAATTCAATCTTTACATCATACATTTTCACAAGACTACTTGTTGAGAACAAAGAAATGTTAAGAAAAAGAAAAATTTACAAAATAGCGAGAGATGAATTACAAGAATAAGAAAAGATCGATTAATTGATTAATTGGCAGTAGAAAATTGTGTGAATGTTGTAGTTGTTGACTAAATTGCATGGACAAAGTACAGCTATGAAACTCACACTGATATGTATTTGTAAAACCGTTCCGAATTGCCGTATTTAAGAGTCACTATGAAAATAGAATGTGTTGTTTGAATGAAACAAACCTGTGTCTTATTGTTTTATTTTAGATTTGGCTAAACTTGTTGGCGTTGCGCCATTTGATTACTCGGCAAGCACCGATGGAGGGGGACATGAATGGCAGGCTTGGGTACGAGCATTTGATTGGTATTTGCAAGCGAATAACATTACAGACGATCACGTTAAATTTGTCAAATTGATGCATTTGGCTGGACCAAAGGTGCAAGAGCTATTTACCACACTGTCAGTGCCTGAAAGTGTGCACAAAGTAAATCGAGGGCCGTTGCGTACAGAACTTGTACCACATTTGACAGAGTATGAAATGGCATTGGCCAAATTGAACGAACATTTCCAACCAAAGAAAAATTTAACATACGAACGGCATGTTTTCCGACAAATCAAACAAGAACCGGACGAAAAGGTGGCTTTCTTCACAATGAGATTGCGAAAGCAAGCGGACCGGTGCGACTTTGGTGACAAATTTGAAGAGCAAGTAAAAGACCAAATTATTGAGAAGTGCACGTCCGAGAAATTACGCCTTAAGTTGTTGTCATTGGGTGACGCTAATTTAGATCGAATCATGAACGAAGCCAAAGTGTTTGAGGCAGTGCAAGAACAAAGCGAAGCACTCAATGTCAAGCGAAATGAACAAATCAAACCGGAAGAGATTAACAAGATTGGCATGCGACCAAAGCCAAACCAAAGCTCGTTAAACAAGGATGAATGTCATCGTTGTGGCTACACTGGGCATCACCAATTCGATGAAAAGTGCCCGGCCAAAGGCAAGACGTGCAATAAATGTGGTGGCCGTAACCATTTTAGCCGGAAATGCCGTAGCAAAAAGAAGTTACGACCGAGCAAGCCGTACCAAGCAAAGTCTGACTCCAATGCTTACAATGAAACAAAGCGTGATGAACCAGCAGAAAAGGAAACCAAGATTGAAGATACCGAAACAGTTAAGATGGTTGACACATATCAGTCAAATTTGAAAGATGATTACATTTTCTGTATCTGTGAAAGCGATGGAAACAAAATAAAATGCAAAATCGGCGACGTGTCAGTTGATGTTGTCATCGACTCGGGTTCAAAATATAACATTGTCGACAGCAAAGCTTGGGAATATCTAAAAGCAAACAAAGTTGTGGTTTTGAATCAGTCCAAAGGCTCCAGTCACGATTTCAAAGCATATGGTGGCTATTCGTTGACGATGATTGGTTCATTCACAGCCAAAATCGAAACAGCGTACAAAGAGCGAATAGCCGAATTTTGTGTTTTAGAAAATTATGGAAAGATCTTGATTGGCTATGAAACTGGTGTTCCGTTGGGAGTAATGAAAATCGGAGAGAACGTAAATCAAGTTGAAAAGACCGAAGAATTGAGCAAAATGAAAGGATTTGTCGTGGATATTCCAATAAACAAAGAAGTTAAACCGGTTGCACAGCCATATCGGCGCATGCCGGTACCATTGGAAGAGAAAGTTGACAAGAAGATTGATGAATTGTTGTCTCAAGGGATCATTGAAAAGGTAAAAATAGAATTAAAAGATTGGAATATTGTAAGTTGAAACGGAAAAATATTGAAATTATGATTTATTGAACAGGTTAATGAGCCGTCACCGTGGATTTCTCCGATGGTCCCAGTACCAAAAGGAGAAGACGATGTGCGTATTTGCTTGGATATGAAAAGGGCCAACGAAGCCGTGATGCGTGAAAATTATCCACTACCGACGATGGAGGATTTTCTGCCGCATATTGGAAAAGGAAAAGTGTTCGCGAAACTAGATGTGAAGGATGCTTTCCACCAGGTATAAATTTTCTAAGCGATCTCAAGTCAAACCGCCCATTTTGAAATGTTATTTAAAAGAGATTTTAATTTAAATTTAATAAAGAACTAAAAAAAAATTCGTTATCGATCTTGTGTGTTTTGCTATTGAGATAGAAACTAAATGGATTTGTGTCATTTCAAATAGGTGGAAATTTCTGAAGAATCTCGACAAATCACAACGTTCATTACTCGGAAAGGATTGTACCGCTACAAGCGCTTGATGTTTGGCATTGCATGTGCCCCTGAACTATATCAAAAGATCATGGAACAAATTCTAGCCGGTTGCGAAGGGTGTCTGAATTACATTGATGACATCATTATCTATGCAGAATCAATGCAGCAGCTCAATGAAAGAGTTCGAAAAGTACTGGCAGTACTCAAACTGTACCACGTCAAACTCAATAAAGACAAGTGTATTTTTGGTGCTGAAAAACTTGAATTTTTGGGACATCACTTGTCGGCAGCTGGAATTACACCAAAGTTTGATAAAATTGAAGCAATACGGAATTTCCGCCGTCCAGCAAGCGTGGAAGAGTTGCGTAGTTTTCTGGGACTGGTAAATTTCGTTGGAAAATTTATTCCAGACTTAGCAACGATAACCGACCCGCTTCGAAAGTTGACAAAAAAAAACACAGAATTTGAATGGGGGGAAGACCAAGAGCGTGCATTTGGAAAATTGAAAGACTGCTTATCGAGTGAATTAGCAGTTGGCTTTTATGATGTTAAAGACCGTACGCAAGTGTACGCAGATGCCAGCCCTGTTGGTTTGGGTGCAGTGTTAATACAAATACACGACAAAGAACCACGTGTTATCGCATACGCAAATAAAAGCTTGTCGGACACGGAAAAGCGATATTGCCAAACCGAGAAAGAAGCATTGGCATTAGTCTGGTCAGTGGAGCGTTTCCATTTTTATTTATTTGGCCGTTGGTTTGATCTCATCACAGATCATAAGCCATTAGAAGTGATATTCTCACCAAAGAGTAAACCGTGCGCTAGAATCGAACGCTGGGTGTTACGCATGCAGTCATATAAATTCAAGGTTATTTACAGACCTGGAAAAAATAACATTGCAGATCCACTGTCACGGTTGATAACAACAGAGAAGCCCCAACCATGTTTTGATATCGGCACAGAACAGTACGTCAACCACATAGCAGCGTCAGCAGCACCAATTGCTATTAAACTGTTGGAAATTGAACAAATGTCGCTCACCGATGAAACGATTGCTGCTGTGAAAATTGGATTGGCCAACAATAAATGGGAAGGAAAAGCCATGCCGTTGAAACTATTTGAAACGGAGTTGTGTTTTGCTGGCCCCATTCTATTGAGAGGGAATCGCATCGTAATGCCAGAGAAATTGCGTGCACGCACGTTGGAACTAGCACACGAAGGGCACCCGGGCATGTCAAAAATGAAAAAGCGTTTGCGAAGTAAAGTCTGGTGGCCGAAAATGGACACAGAGGTTGAAGCATATGTCAAAAAGTGTCACGGGTGTACGATGGTATCAGCACCGCCGGCTCCTGAGCCACTGGTCAGAAAAACATTACCGAGCGAGCCATGGCAGCACATAGCAATGGATTATTTGGGTCCACTGCCATCGGGTGACTATTTGCTGGTAGCAGTTGATTATTTTAGTCGGTACAAGGAAGTTGAGATCATGCGGAAAATTGATTCAAACAAAACCATTGGACGGTTGCGCACCATATTTGCAAGATTTGGGTATCCGATTTCAATCACTGCCGACAATGGTTCGCAGTTAGTTAGCCAGGAATTTAGAAATTTTTGCAATGAAACCAACATCCATTTGAATTCGACTACACCATACTGGCCACAACAGAACGGAGAGGTTGAACGGCAAAATGAGTCCATGCTAAAAGGATTGGTTATTAGTCAGAATCAAAAGACTGATTGGAAAATGGATCTTCAAACATATTTACACATGTATCGATCAACTCCACATGCGACGACATTAAAAACACCATCCGAATTAATGTTTGGGCGAACAATCCGAGATAAATTACCAAACATTTACCATCCATTGGAGCAAGATGAAGAGCTTCGTGATAGAGACAAAGAAATGAAAGAGAAGGGTAAACAATATGCGGATAAAAAGCGTCATGCAAAACATAACGAGATAAAAGAAGGTGATGAAGTGTGGCTGAAAAGAGTTGTGAAAACAAGTAAGCTGACGCCCACATTCGATCCGATTGCACACAAGGTCATAGAGCGAAAAGGTGCCGAGTTGGTCGTTGAAAATATGGAAACAAAGAAGCTTTATCGCCGAAACGTCTCACATGCATTACTGGCACCTGACCAACTGGACGACAGTGAAGCAGCTAAGCGCACCAAAGCAGAGGTTACCGTTGATAAGGGGCCGCGTCCAAAACGAAGCTACGTGAAACCGTTGCGTTACAGCGATTATATTTAACAAATGGATTTAGTTGAAGTTAATGTTGTGAAATCTTATTTTATTCTAAAAAGAAAGAAGTAATGTAGTATCTGGCAACACTTTGTTAGCTGTCAATGTCATTGAGTGGTGGGTAAATAAAGATTCATTCTGCAGCGAGCATCGGAGCGTAACAGTCGTGTTTTAACTGAGATCTCACACTAATAAATAAGTAACAAATGAACACATAACACACAACAAATTTTGATGTTTAACGAGTTGGGGTCACGGGGTTCGCCATTTTCGACTGATTTCGATGGATGCGCAGAACTGAACTAAAATGAAAATGCTAATGATATTACCTTCAATATGTGTACTGTGGTACATACCTACGGATGAAATTTCAGTGTTGCTACTTTTCGGGAACATACCTTTTTTTGTCAAATGGTCGTACCTTTTACCAATTATTTGCTAATATGTATATGTATAACACATGAAAAGAGCTGCAAAAATGCCTCCAGATGCCAAGAGCGTTTTGGGAAAATAAGTTGTAAGTTTTTTCGTGTTCAAAATATGTATATATGCATGTTACCGCTTTTTTACAGAGCCGTATACCTTTATTCGCAGATTAACTAGTTAAAGTGCGGAAACTTGCCCATTTAAGTAAAATGTCGCACTTTAAGGGGTCGAACCAGTTAATTCGCGAACTAACTTATTAGTATGCATATTAACTGGTTTTCACACTTTAACGGTAACATATACATATTACCAAAAAGTGTAAATTCCACCCTTTGACATCAAAAATATTATGTTCCTCAAAAATTGCAACTGGGACAGTGTGGCAACACTGAAATTGTACCTGAAGGTGCGTCTACTCAACACCTATCTCTTAAGACATCAATCGTTATTTTGACCATGGGAATTTTACATGTACATACATATGTTATTTTCGATTTACTTTTATTTTACAATTTTCCTTAGATTGGGCGCCATTTTTAAAATGGCGTCTAAGCGACAGAACTACAAAAATGAATACCAATCTTAATTTCAGTAATTAAGTTATTTTGGCAGTGTTCCCAGATTGGTGGTTTTTCCAACCAAAATGGTTGGAAAAATGCCTTTGGTGGGAAAAATGGTGGGAAAATATTCATATTGGGATTTATGGTGGGAAAATATTTCAATGGTCTCTTTTTTGGTGGGAAAAACTATCTTCGAATTTTATGACCTATAATGATTTGGCACAAAAAAATAGAAACTTAAAAAAATATTTTTTTTTGTGAAATACTACACAAATGAGATACTAAAAATCTCTGACCTTGAAAAAATTAAAATATATCTCAAAATTCATAAAAATTAATGGCTGACCAATTACTGAAACCTACTAGCTGACCTTTTATGACCGTTATGTTACCTTTCAAGTGAGTTGCCAACATTTTTTTTTGTAACCTTGAAACGAACTTTAAAAATTCATAAGAAAAACTTTGGCTGAACAATTATTAAAAAAAGTTGATCTTATCATGATCTAGTGATCTTTCGGATCGGTATACATTTCCTGTGAATATTCCACAAATGAGGTGCCAAAAATCATACGTGATCTTAAGAAACTTTAAGTCTTGATTACAAGTTTTCTTGGGCTGACTAATTTCTAGGACAAGTTAACTTTCTTCACCAATTATTGACCAATTCCATGACATACTGTTTTTGCGAATATGAAGTACCAAGTGTGCAGAGCCAACATTCCTTTTTTTATATCTAGGAATTATTGGAAGCAGAAAAGGTTATGGTGTTTTTTTTTTTCCTTCCAATACAAAAATGGTGGGATTTTATTTTGGAATTTTTTGGGATTCTAGAAATCTCATCTGGCATCACTGTATTTTGGTGATTACTTAGAATAATTAACTTGCTACTTTTAAGCCTAGTATAGGCACATTAGCAACTTGCTTGGAACTTTATAAATAAAATTTGCCTTTGCGATTTTAAGCCATTTGCAGTTGGAAATAGGAATTTCAAGCCTTACACAAGAATAAGAAACTATTTGACGGTTGCAATTATGGTACAAACTCAATTTTTGAATTTTGGCATTTACGCCCTTTTCTTTAAGGACGGCAGTATAGTTTTTTAGGAATTCCAATCAAAAGTTGCAAACAAACAAATTGTTCACCATTGCCCTTCAGCTATCAGTAAGAACCAAATATTTATCATTAAATTGATAATCGATAACAAAAATAATAAAAGTCCGTGTTTTTTTTTTGTTCAGATTACAGTTCTATTTTATTCAAGATCTTAAGTCAATATTTAATATTTCCTTATAATAAATTGACAATTGGCTTTGTTGTTGTTTTTTTTTTAAGCTCTATTGAACTGCATTAGATTTTATTGTTAAATAGATGTTCATAGATGATTTAAACAAAAAAACAGAAATAATTTATAATCTTTCAAAGATTAATCGATCTTCTATCTGCTGTCATTAGACGAAGAGATGATGATTTGTGATGATGATGATGATGGTTTTTTTAAATCCTCATTTACATCAATTGTTTGTCAAACAAGAATTCAGCCAATTGACCATGGCTGTTCTCCATCTTCTTGAGTGTTGTCAATTTACCAGCAAGTTCCCGGGTTCCCTTGTGTTGTTCTTCAAGATAAACACCGGTCAAGTAATCAACGAGCTATGAGAGACAAAATAAAAATTTCAAACAAATTATGTTAAAAACAAAAACAACAATCCTTACATGATAATCATTGTTATCGTTTTCACAAGTTTCAATGAGGGCGCGAATTGACTTGGTAACAGCTGTTTCCATTTTAACAGCATGTTGGAGTGCACTAATACCATTAAATTTAATCTGCAAATTAACAAAAAATATATAAATATAATTAATATGATCGGTAAATATGAAAAACCAATTTTAACTTACTTCATATTTCTCTTCTTTGTACTGTTTGTTTTGTTGGATAAGAAAAAAGAAGAAAAAGAACAAATAGGAATGTAAGGTTAGCATTTTTTTCTTCTAAGAATGAATTTCTTTAAAACTTACGGGAACTGAAATCAATTTATGGATACCTTCTTGGATATCACCACCACGCATTGTCAAGTATTCAATCAATTTAATTCCATGCTCACGTTCCTCCTTGGAAGCCTTGAAGAAAAGCTCAGCAAATCCTGGACGATTGACAATGTCTTGGGAGAAGTAAGCAGCCATTTCAAGGTATTCATATGAGGCTCCAATTTCGGTTTGGATTTGTTTCTTCAAAGCTGCTGTGCAAACTTGAGTCATATTGATCCATTCTTGTGGGATTTCATTTTCATCAAGGGGAATGGAACCTAAAAGAGAGAAAAATAGAAGATGTACGTTAAGGGGTGATGCAGCAAAAAAAAAAACGATTGAAATTTCTTGGTAACCAGGTTTTAGTGACTTTCATTATCTCAGCATTTCCGTGTTCATATTATAATTCAGCAGGAAACTAGGTGTTAACATCCCAATATCTCTGTTTAGTAACCAGAAACTTTTCAAAAACTGTCAACAATGCTTGATGGTTTATTTTGACAGCAGTTTGTGGAAAGATTCAAGTTACCAAACAGACAAAATGTGTTTACATTTTTTATTCCAAATGGAAGTTTTAAGATCTGAAAAGTTCCACAAATAATTCAAATAATGTGCATTGTTGACATTTATGTTCATACAAATACAAAAACTAAAAACCGAAGTCCAAATTCCCAAAGTGCAATCTAATCTGTTTTGACTTTGACCTGATTTAGCATTTGTCAACTTTGAATGACCTTAGTTTCCTAATTCTCTTTTTTTCTCAGTGGCTCTTAATTTATTTTCAATCAATTTATTCGTTAAATTGAAATAAAAAAACATATGCAATCAAGAATTTAAAATGACGCATTTTATTGAGTCTTTTTGTTTATCTCTTGTGGGACTTACCCTTCGCGAGTAAGCCACTTGGTGTTGTTGTTTGTTGGGTTAGACTAATAGTGCAGTGTGCAAAATTGGTCAACTGCGTTTTTTTTATTTAAATGTATTGTGGTTACAATCATATGCATTAAATTTTAAGAGTACCTACATATATTCTTTTTTGTTGTCTTAAATTCAATTTGCATTTGATTCTCAGTATGTAGCTACATGAGAATTTTGTTTGTTTGATTTGTTGACAAAGGCAATAGATAATAGCTTAGAAATTATCATATTTCAAGTGTCGTTTTGCAGAAGGCGAATACACCTACAAAAATATGTAATAATGCAAAATTAGATCTATTTATCAGGAACATTATAAAAATGTAGATTAGTTCGCTTAGAAATTTGTTTGCTATAGGCAATAGGCTTGTGAATATACCTTTTAATAAGGATCAATTACCTTGAAGGGGTTTTGCTACCCCATGAATGTTTTTTTTGGACATAAGCATGCTTAAAAAAATGAAATGAAAAATGAATGGGTGGTATAGCTCGAAAGCCGAATTTGACAATTTTAGACTTTGAACTTTTTGTTTAAAATTAAATTTCCTATTGAAATGGATTATTAAAAAAAATATATACAAAAAAATTTAAGCAGAAAAAGTTAACAATGAAAATCGAAAAATCAAAGATTTCTAAATTTTTTAATAAATTGCGCATAATTTTTTTTTTAACAAATATAGGATTAAGACATGCTCAAACAAACGAGGTTTAAGACTTTAATATGACAAATGTTCAAAAAATCATTTTTATTTAAAACTGACAGAAATATACCCATTCAAACTGCCATTTCTTATCATTTTCTTGCAGTTTTTCGCAGTTAAAGACATTGTGGGCTATCGTCAATAAAATTTCCTATGGAATTTCTCCTATCGTCGAAAACTGGGATTGTGAATTTCGGTCGCAGTTCCTCTTGGAATTTATTGGCATCAAAAATGAATATTCCATGGCCACTGGGTTACCATTTTGATCGAAAGAATTGGAACCTGCAAGGAACAGTGGAAAATTGTTGGCATTTCCAATTTTAGAAGATGGGAGAAATTCCTTCGGAAATTTTATCCACGATAGTCCCCTTTGAGTTATAGACACAAGTATGACAGACAGGTTAAAGACGGTGCTTTTGATATCAAATTATAACCATAACCTCCTGTAGAAAAGGTGTCATTTTTTGATAACAAAGTCATGATTGATGTGTTTACTTTAATTTTATTGAAAGAAGATTAAATAAATAACACATAAACCTCTTAATAATTTCGTGACAAAATTATCAGTTGAACGTTTTATTTAAAGCTCTTCAAAAGTTGATTACCTATACCTACGTTTAAAGGAGGATATATAAATCAAATAAGAGTGGGCATTAAGTTTTGTTTACTTTATCACTAACCTCAAGTAGTGGCAAACTGATAGGAATTCTTATAATAAAAATGCTTTTTATTTCCGACAGCTTCAATTTTAATTTGTTTTTGTTTTCACGTGTGTTTTCCTCCTCACGCTCACAGCCATTTTTTATTTTCGACTGACAACCTGCGCAGTATAGTACCTTAGATTTGTGTACTGTGCCTATCAACAGGCTCGGAGAAATAATTATTAGCCGTTTTTTTTTGTTAATTCAAAATAGAGCTCTGAACAGAGTCCGAGCATGGTCCGAAATATCATCAGTGTGTTCTGAGCGCTCTGAATTATTTTTGAAACGCACCTGAACACTAGCTGTCAGATTCTTGTATTGACTGTTGAGCATTCAGCCCTTTCTGCTCAGTTATATTATACTGAGATAATAGAACATGCTCTGAACAAGCTCAGACCACATTCAGAACGAAAAAATAAACACAAGTTTTAAGCTCTGAACGCTCAAAGCTAAAAAAGAAACACAATTTTTTCGACAGCTCTGCTTGAAACTAAAAAAGAAAAAAGTGTAATGCGGGTATAAATACTTTGACAAAAAACTACCCAGTCTTGTTATAAAAAAATGGTTCTCATCGAAGCAGAAATGGTTGAGAGTTGTAATAAGTCACTAAGCCCTGGTTCTCCATGAACTGTTGCACCACCCCCAAACTTATTATTCTCTTATTGTAACTAAGTTGTCTCACTGTTTCCAGCGTCAACAGACTTCTTGTCGCATTGTTACTTGGGAGACAGAACTTATCCAACAGTATATTTGCCCGTTAAGCCCTGAAGTCACCCTGGGGTTGCCCAAAAGCATTTTCTGAAAACCCTGAACTCACCCTTTTTGGTGAATTCACGTGCTACAGGTAATTCTTCTTGTTTTTGAAATAGAAACTGTGGTTTGTTTTTATTCATTTTCAAAACAAATTTTGTTTCTGTTTTTTGAGAACCGAAAAAACCATTTTTTTTGAACATTCTCGAGTAAGTTGTCAAGAAAACCAGGGTCAACGCTGGGTAAACTTCAACGGACGAACCTGGTGAGTAGTTCAGCCTGATTCATCAATTTTCAAAACAATAAAAAAGGTTCTTTGCTTTGCAATCACCCATTGAAGCATACAAAACTCAAAGAGCGGTTTTATAATGACGAATTAAACTGTAAATTGCACAAATTAGTACACCATCGGCAAAAATCACATTTAGGGAATGCCTGCAAACTTGTTTTATGTCATTAATTTAAATAATAAATACAAGCGGGTCAAGAACGGATCCCTGCGGAACTCCATGTTTGTTTCGAAGCTGTTTGACATTATTCCATTCACTGGTGTTTTTTTTTCGGTTCTATTTGTTAGATATGATGCAAACCAGTTTCGTTCCTAACCTCTAACACCATCACTGCTAAGCTTTTCTTATACTAGATTTTCATTAGAGCCGAAATGAGGTAATTTCACAAATCACAGAAAGTGTTTTCATCTGTTATTTGGTAGTTTCGTTTGACAGCTAATCTCATTTTTTAAATTTTATTTTTTGTCGTTTGTTGTTCTTTCTACTTCCATTGAGCTTTGACTTTTTCATAGAAAACCTTTTCAGAGCTCTTCAAACTTGGGCCAGTTGGGTGTGCTTGTTCATTCGGTTTTGACTTAATTTGCAAACTAATTGCTTATTTGGTTGAGATTATCTCATTGCGAAATGTGAATTTGTATGGGAAATGAGATGATTTCGTTTCGAATTTGGAAATTTTTCAATGAAATTACCTCATTTGCTCTAATGAAAATGTAGTATTGAACTATTATTCGACCTATTATGTATTTCAAAAGGGCTTTTTTAGAGGTGCAGGGAATTAACTTCACGGGAACTATCTTCACATGGGAACTTACTTCACCACTAGTGGGAATTAATTTCACCTTTTTTTTTGTGAAATAATTTCCCACTGAAGGTGGGAAATAATTTCATCCAAAAATTGTGTGAAGTTATTTCTCACCTTTGATATGAAAAAAATTACAAAAATGTAAAATTGTGTTTAATTAGCTGCCGATTCTTTAAATGCAAAAGAAACTTGCATACACCCAGCCTCGCACCTACCCCAAATCCTATAATGTGCCCAAGCAGGGGGGTTGCAGGGGGGCAGCATGCCCCCCATACATACCTCACTGTTTATTCGCCGTAATGCTTGCTGCTACCACTGTATTTATGTAAGGCAAAGCATTACAGCGAATAAACAGTGAGGTATGCATCCCCCTGCTTGGGCACATTATAGGATTTGGGTGTATACAAAGTTTCTTTTGCATTAAAAGATTCTGGATTTAAGAAACGAACATTAAAGGCAAGGTAATTCCCACAAAAAAGTGAAACTATTACTCACTTTCAGTGGGAAATAATTTCACTTCAAAAAAGTGAAATTAATTCCCACTAGTGGTGAAGTAAATTCCCATGTGAAGGTAGTTGCCGTGAAGTTAATTCCCTGCACCTTTTTAGATTAAGAAAAAAAACGAACATTTTCCTACCTACGAACTTTTTCTTAGCTATCTCCTCTTTCCAACTAGGTATAATTATTGCATTTTTAAGGGCGGATTCGGTTGAATGTTTATTTTTGATTCTTGACTAAATTGAACAAAAGGAATTGACTCATTGAGACACTTTCGATTAGAAAGTTGTTAAATTTGTCAGCTGTCTTCATTACATTGGTATTTGGTTGTTGATACCAAATGACTGGAATTAGAAGCACTAGGAAAGATTTTACGCCTATCAGCAGCTGAAACCACTGTTGATGCTTTTCTTATGTATTTTCTCTGCAAGAATCAAAATCTTTTAAATAATTGTAATCAGAAGTTGCGCTTCATCCAATTTTGTTTACGATGTTGTGGTTGGAATAACCTCTCGAGTGGTAATCGTCTCTTTTACTTTACTTTTTGGTTAAAACTGCAGCTTCTAGCAAAAATTGAATTTTCTTTAACTTCTGCTACATTTACAGCTTCTCATTGTTGCGCTATATTCTAATTTTGTATCTGCCTACTTTGACAGTTATTTTACTCAGCTACCTTCATATAACCTTACACAGATTTCCTTGACAAATAGGTATTTACGGGAGCAACTTACTTCACAACTGTATATAAAATTTTCAAAAAATGTCCTTAAAAAAGAGCCATCCTTTGGTTTCAATGAAAGTTGGGAACCCTAGTAAAGTAACCTACAACATGTTCTGCCGAAAAACACTAAAAACAAATTTCTAGCTAACTCTGCAATTCGACATTTTAAAAATAAACAAAATTCATTACAACACATAACTTCCAGGAAAAGTAAACTGAAATGTGCTACTCAGCATGAGATCTCTTTTTCCTTCCCTTTATTTAACCTCACATAACAGATTTTGCTTTGTATCTACATAGGTATGTGTATGCTGAGGCTGCTCTGCTCACATAACAATATTATTGAGATAAAGTTATGCTAAATAAATTCAATAGAAATTTATCACATGTCACAGATACAGATTTTATTGAATTCAATTTCATTTTTTATAAATTAAATCCACTTCTTTTTTATCTTTCTTCCGGGGAATACAATATAACAAAGAAAAAGAACTCACATGACATTAAAATAAAAAAAAAGAAATCTAATCAAATCATAATAAAAGCAAAAAAGAGCAACGAACTGTAAAAAAATAAACAAAGAGAACCTCGCAGAGTTTCTCTTTGAGTACGAATCTATATTCTCTTCAAAAAAAAACACTCAACCCTATTTTTTGACAAGTTGAACAAAAAAAAATTATTACGACGAAATTTAATTGATTTATCACGGAAATGCATAAAAACAACTTTCACTTATAAATTTAAACAAAAATATAAACAATAAATTAATTCACACTTACATTCCAAATCTGCGGAAATAAGTGCAACAGCACTGAGAAGAACTGTAAAAGCAATGATGAGTTTCATTTTGAGATGTTCTTTATGTTTTTTTCAATTGACGAAATTTGTTTTTTATTTTAAGGAAAATTCACGACCGAATCCACTCGCTTATAACTTTGAATAACGATTAATTGTTCTTTGAATAAATTTCACTGTTTTTATTAAGTTGCTTTGGTAAATAAATTTAACACTGTGTGATTATAATGAATTTCAAATTCTCAATGAAGTCGGAATCTTTATACGCACTGGTATAGAAGTCGACTGTTCGTTTGAGAATATGGCGACGGTGAAAGAGAGAACACGAATGTGCTAAGTTGCCAAACGCTGTTATTTCTGAACTGATGATGGTAGGGGAACCGCTCAACTTTTAAAAGGAAAAAACTCTACTCACTCCACTGAGATTACACACGGTACTTTAGTGTTAAACTACAATACAAAACAATAACAAAATTCTGATAAAACGTTATGACTTTTTTTTTGTTCGGAAATTAACCGTATTTTGTTAAGATTGTGTTAAAAAAAAAACATACAAAACAAAGGCGAGAGAGTGAGTGAGTGCAAAGTGCGATATAGAACTAAAAGTAATAATAAATACAATGATATTTAGAGATATCGTGTGAATTTCATCAACTGAGAGCAAGATAACGGCATGAAATATGAAGTTAAAACATGGCTGTCTGGTTTTTGGTTGTTGTCCACTATTCATACAACAATGGAGGCAAATGAAATGGCTGCCATTATATGGCGCGCCATGAAATCATATGAGTCAGCTGATTGTTGTTTTTGTTTTGAAGTTGTTTTGGTGTTCTAGAATGTTTGTGGTGTAGTGTGGTGCCGCCGAGATGGTCGGCATCGGCATTGCAAACAAGAGGGTTACCAAATGACAAGAGGATTAATCATTTTTGAGTTGAAGATAGGTAGATGGATATTTCACAATAAAATTTAAAAAAAATTCTTTGATGATTTAAATTATTGACAAGAATGTTTTGTGAGAACATTATTTTTGAAGATTTTTAGTTAGGGTTAAAGTTCTAAAAATAAAATTCAATACATTTTTTAAAATTTTTTACAGGTTTTAACATTTTTGGTTCATTTTAGATTATGTAGGTTCCACCTAGAAAACCAATTTGCGCTACATTTTTGAAAAAGATACTTGCTGTAATAAATATCTACAAAAAACCGTTACCGGTACGGTCTTAGATCGGTTATGGTGGCATCTAACTGATGAGCCTACCACCATGACTGGGCGAAACGCATTCATTGGAGTAAAGGCCACAATAACCTTTATTATTGAATTTTATTCATGAAACTCTACACAAAGAATTTATTTTGGAATTATTGTTGATAGTTTTTAACTATTAATATTTTTTTTATATTTTCTTTTAAATAATTCTAAGGTATATGAAAGATTTAATTTTCACCTTGAAAATTGCTTTATCTATATTCGAATTTGTTTTTCTTATAAGAAATAGTTAATTTAATATAAACAAAATTGGTTTTTCAAAGGTATTTGAGGTTATCAAGATCGAATTCCCTTAAAAGTCCATTTGGAATTCTTCTAAATATTCATATTCCTGTTTGGAGAGTGGAGAGATATAACTACTAAGTTCAAATTTATCGATCTTACACGAAAATAGAGTATTTGGAAACTATTTAAGATCAATAAAAACTTGCAGAAGGGTGATATGAATATAATGGAGCACGTACTCACAGCAAGTACTCCATCAGAGTCAGAGGAGGTGCTCAATAAAAAATACCTGTCTTTCATATAAATACAATTTAAAATAAAATTAAAATAACATCCTCCTTCAAACGGAGTAGCTGCTTTCAAAGCAAATCAGAGATGAACCTTGTTCTATTTGAATCGCATTTTACTATGAAAGATAGAATAACGTTAACTAACTTGTCCAAGTCCGAAAAATGTCAATACCTGAATTTTGATATGAAATTTAAAGAACTGAGTCCTTATCCAGAACATTAATGCTGTGGAATCCTCTTTTTATGTAGTCATCTCTATGAACAGCTGGTTTGCCTATAGATACGTAAGAGCAATTAATTGCACCTATTACTGAAGGAAAACGGTATTTTGCATCCCATTCTCGGCTCCGATTAAATGATTTTTTTTTTTCAAATTAAACAGTTTTAAATAGCGTGGATGTACTCTAATATCTTCCCAAGCTCAAGTTTGAAAATTCTCCTATTCAAATGGAGAAAAATTCGAAATTTTTTTCATTATTCGTTAGAGAACCACCCCTCAATTCTGATTATTTCCAAGGAAAAAGAAATGGTTCAGTAAGAAATCTACAATTTCTATGCTGAATTTATAGGTATGGAATGCGATTTTATTTTTTTTTTTCAAATCCTTGCTTTCTCTTATAAAATTAAATGTTGTTATTAAAAATTGGCATAAGCCCCATCATTTATAAAGAAAAAGGCATTAAACGCTATTGACTTTAAGGTTGAGCAATCAACTGAGTATGTGCTCCTCTCAATAAAGCACATTCTTTGGTTTATTCATACTTTACAAGAATCAGATGCCTACCTTGAGGAGATTTCAAGAAGTAGATGTTCAATCGTTGAGCACCTTCTAGAATACTTTATTCATATCACATGAAACAACTACTTCAAAAAGTTGAGTTTTGAGCAGGTTTTATTCATATTGCATTCAATATCGGTATCTCGAGTCCAAAGGCAAAAAATAAATTTTTAAGAGGAAGGTCATAGCACTTAACGAGTATCAAAGCCTCAAAAGTAACACAAAAAACCGTTTTTTCGGAACTTCTAGAAAGCGATATCTCAAATATGATTTTTTTGTAATATTTTCGAATGTCAGTTTCATTTACAGGAAATTAGTAAAAAGAAACAATTTTTTCTAAATCTACGAATACGCAAACAGGCATAGTATGTTCCTACGTTAGGTCCGTTTGTATACTTCCCAAAAACTACGAATTTTTACGGATCTTAGTCCAAAATTCAAACAAAAATAATAAAATAGTACTAATATTCGTAGAAATTCGTTATTTTGTGAAGTACTCGAGCTACTAATTATTTAGTCCAACGAAAACAATATATCTGAATGGGCAGTGTACTATCAAATGAATTTTTTCTGGTGTACCACAGGGCAGCTACCTTGGACCGTTGCTTTTATTTTTTTGAAAAATGATTTACCAATTAATATTTCGCATTTGAAATGCCTTTTTATGATTAAAGTCTTAACATTTTAAGTTGTATACAATCTCTGCTTTAGGCTTAATTACTTACTTTACTTATATGTTCTCTATACGTAGGTGTTTTTGAGATTCTTACACCTGTAAGGTACATTATTAGACCTTTGATATATCCTTCGGTAAAAAAAATCTGTAGGCCTTTTTTTGGTCAATCTTCAGTAATTCAATCTTATAGCTTTCTAAATTAAATCAAAGTTTGTATTAGAGGAGCCAAAACCAATTTAATATTAAAAAATCTTCCTTAAAACTGTTAACTCTAAAGTGTAAATGTCATTTGAGTGTACAGCTCGCCGTTTTTAACTTAGAATTTTTTAATTTTTTAAACGGTCTGGCAGGGCAAATAATACACTCAAATGTTATCGGATTCCGAGATATGTGATCCCAGGAGCTAAGGAGGGGTAAAGCCCATTTTGTCTAACACGATTACCCTCGAAGTTGCATTCATATTTCTTTTTCAATGCACTGTTTAATCACTAAGGCCCTGATTTTGGACTTCAAGACTTTAATTTTTTGAATAGCCTTTAATGAAGCTTTCGACGCCTATACTTCTTTTTTTGCTTTAACTCACACCCAAAATCTGCTATGGGCTCTCCGTCTATACGTTTTCATTAAAACAAATAACTTGGGCACAAAAATATTTGCTTAACTTAAAAATTCGAATTTTTGTCTATTCAACCTCGCAGGATATTCTATAAGTAGGACTTAGAAAAATATTTCCATGTAATAAATGACGGCATTTTTACTTCATTAACATTTTTTCGAATATATTTATGAAAGAATCATGAATTAACTGAAGTGTTTCCAAGATCTATAGCCAAAATTCGATTACAGTGCATATGATTATGATAAGTATTTTAATTATTCATTATTTCCTGATGATAAAAAAAACAACAAATTATAAGTGCAAAGCGCAAAAATTACTTCACTTTCTAAAAACAAAACAAAAAAAAAACGATAAAAGATAAACAATTTGATAAGAAACAAATATTGCATGGCAACCCTATACCAAAGCCCTGCGCTGTATGTGTTTATCTGTAATATTTTTTGTTACTGTGAAATTTCAAGAACAACAACAAAATCCCTCAAAAATAATGGCAGCCGCATTCGTACTTGCTCAGCAACGGCAACCATATTGATTAGTGTTTTTTTTTTCTTTTTGGTCGACTTTGCTATTCTCTCTTTTGAGATTATAATTTTCCTACATAAATTGCCTCAGCCAACTCAAAATACATTCAGATTCACTCAATCGGTTCGGGTGGGAGAAACATTCAATCGTTTAACGTGTATCGTCCAACATTATTATAAATTAAAATATAAAAGAAATTCGTTAAATTTTCTTTGCTTAATTACAATTGTATTTTCATTCCGTAAGTTGATTTAGAAGTTTTTTTTAGTACCTATTATATTCAAACTTAAAATAGGCACATTTGCAATTGAAAATCGTATATTTTAACTTGAAGTTCAAAGAGAAAAGACGTGTAGTGCTTTTACAAAAAAAAAAAATCCTTGAAAAAAAAAGAGAAAATTGTTTTCAAGTTACTTTTAATTTATTTCATCTTGCCCTTTTGTGTTTTTGCTTGCGACGTAATTAAATTCTTTTAAATTAAATCTATTTGTTTTGTTTTTTAGGATATAAAACAAAATAAAATCATTCAAAATGAAATTCGTCATCGCTCTTGCGTCGCTTTTATTCATCGGCTCAGTAGCCAGTGTGGAAGAAGGAGCTTGCTCTAAGGCAACATCAAATGTCTGCAATGTCATCAACCCTGTGGGAAGTAAGTATAGTCGTCTTTTGTCATCATAATTCCAAAAATCTAAACCAACCTTTTGTTTTCCTTAAAATAGATTTTGGTAATTGTAACGCACAATACGGAGCTATTCCACACATTGAACATCATCTACAATCATATGCCAGTCAACAGCTTAGCGCATCATACGACTATTTGCTACTGAGTGCATTCTACAACACCTACCAAAGGGATCGTCCTGGATTCTCCAAACTTTTCCGATCTCTGTCTGATGAGGCTTTTGAAAACACCATCAAATTGATCAAGCATGCTACCAAGCGTGGTGGAGTATCACCATTCAGAATGCACCAACAAGTCAAGAGAGGTCGTGTCCCAGTTGAAGATGATAAGAAGACTTTGGACTTCGATGAATTGCCAGCTTTGGCCAAGGCTTTGGACATTGAAAAGGAACTCTCGAAGAAGGCCATTGAACTACATGCTCATGTGGCGGTTCACAATAACCAAGCCTCAAAGACCATCACCTATGATCCAGAAATTACTCATTTCATTGAAGAAGAGTTCCTTGGACAACAATCTTCGACTATTCGCAAGTTGTCTGGTTATGCTAATGATCTGCACAAGATTGTGAACAAGAATGCCAATGGAGTCAGTTCAACTGCCTTGGGAGTATTCTTGTTCGATGAGTACTTGCAGAAGCAGTAAATGCAGAATCTATTAAACTATGCCATCAGTGGGGAGCAGCATAACATTCGCTTTCAGTTTCAACTGCAGTTAAAAATAGAAGAAGAACAACATCTTATTTCTTAAGAATTGAAAGCCAAATTCATAAATTAAGACCTGAATTGATCAAAATCAATAATAATTTAATTTTTTTGTTTTGTTTTTTTATTTTAAAAATAATAAAACTTTGAAGTAACATTATTCATGTTTATTTATTCAAAAAATATAATTTTATTGATTTTCTTTTTTGTGATTTAACGAAAATAAGGAAATAAATATGCAGTTGAACAAAGAAATTCTCTTTTTCTCTTCTCTATCGTCATTTAGTTTCTCTTAAAAAAAAATACATACCTAATTTGGTTTGAGAGTGATGGAACTTTTGTTTTCATTTTTACAGTTTCATGTTCACAGTATCACAAAATCACAGTCAGCTTGTTGCCTTTGTTATTGTTGTAATTACCAACACGTTGAAATTGACATACATACATATTTGAATTTGTGATATCAGATCAAGGGGATTTTGTAAGCACACTTCATACTAAAGATAAAAGTAGTTTGTCATTCTGTCTGATAACAGAAAAGAAAATAGAAGTAAGAAAGATTATTTGTGGTCTTATTGTATGTGCATGTGCATGAAGAAATATGACGTTTTGATTTTTTTAGTCATACAAACAAAAATGTATCAAAGCAACCATAGCCATAAGACCAAGTCCGTAAAAACCAGACTTGCCTCTATTCTATTTTATTTGATCCATATATGTATGTCATCATCATCATCAAGTCCTGTAACCCCGGTTGGGGCATAGGGCGCCAACAAATCGTTTCCATCCTTCTCGGTCTGCAGATAGATATTTTAACTGTGGCCACGTCTTTCTCTGGGAGTCTGCTTCTGCTAGAACTGTTGATTTCCATGTTGTTCTTGGTCTTCCAACCCGCCGTGCACCCTGAGGATTCCATTCAAATGACTGCTTTGCAATTTCATCGTTTGGTTTCCTCAGTGTGTGACCAATCCATTGCCATTTACGCTTTCTTATGTCAACGTCCAGCCGCTCCTGGCTTGTCCTGCGCCACAATTCCTCGTTTGATATAATTTGTGGCCAGCGAATTTTTAGAATATGGCGTAGACAACGGTTCACAAAAGCCTGCAATTTCTTTGAGATGGTAGTCGTGACTTTCCAAGTTTCGCAAGCATATAACAGCACGGATTTGACATTGGATTCGAAGAATCTCAACTTTGTGCGCAAGGAGATTTGACATGATTTCCAAATTTGGGAGAGAGAACCGAAGGCTGCGCGAGCTTTATTTATTCTACTTTGAACGTCCAGATCAGTACCACCATTTGCTGAAACAATACTTCCAAGGTAGTTAAATTGTTCCACCTCTTCAACTGGCGTCTCCTGTATTAAAATACGCTGATGTGTGGAGCGGCCTGTGAGCATTATTTTTGTCTTTTTGCTATTTATTTTCAGACCACTCGCCTCTCCTTTTACCTTCAGAGCTTGACACATCCCGTTCAGCCCGCTGATGTTATTTGCCAAGAGACATATATCATCGGCATAGTCTAAGTGGCTAAGCCTTTCAAACGGTCTCCATTGAATGCCCTGCCTCTCTGATGTTCCAACGCTGGCCGTCAAGACATCGTCAATCGCCAGTAGAAAGAGAATTGGCGATAGAACATCTCCCTGTCTCACACCCTGCCGCACTTCGAAAGAGTCGGATAGCTGCCCATTGTGTAAAACAAAGCATCTTGCGTTGTTATAGGACTCTCTTATAATGGCAACAATTTTTGGGGGAATTCCTCTACCAAGAAGTGATCTCCATATACATTCACGGTTGACTCGGTCAAAGGCCTTCTCAAAATCCACAAACATGAGGTAAAGCGGTGATTGAAACTCCGCAGACTGCTCAAGAACGATACGCAGAGTGTTGATATGGTCGACACAAGACCGCCCACTGCGGAAACCAGCTTGATGCCTCTTGAGTGTAGACTCGATTCTAACCTTTATCCGCTCCAGAATGATGGTTGCCATTAATTTTGGAAAAACGGACAAAACTGTAATACCTCGCCAATTGTTGCAATTCTTAAGATCACCTTTCTTTGGCAACTTAACAATTACACCATCCTTCCAGTCGCTGGGATAGATTTCATTTTCCCACACAGCTTGTATCAACGGGTGTAAAATACTAGCCGTTCTGACAGGGTCAGCTTTCAGGAACTCGGCTGGTATACCATCAAGTCCAGCTGCTTTGTTGTTTTTGAGAAGATTTATCGAAGATTGAATTTCCAGTACTGTAGGGGGCTCGATGTCAATACCCCTATATGATCTACGCATCTCGTTAAGCTGGGGCACTTCAGCACTCTGCTCGACAGAATCCTCATTAAGCAAGGCACAAAAGTGCTCCTTCCACCTGCGCAGCTGATCCTCGATTGATACCAAAAGTGTACCATCCACATCCAATACAGGATGATTGGTGTTGGTTTTCTTCCCGACAACTTCCTTGGATATTTGGTACAATTCCCTCATGTCTCCTCTTCTTGCAGCGTTTTCCGCATTTTCTGCGAGACCGTCTAACCTCACCCTCTTGTCACGTCTCACACAGCGATAGACCATCTTATGTGCTAAGCGATACTCTCTTCGCAATTCAGCCTTTCGTTGAGCATCTGCTTCGGCATTTATTTGCATCTTCAACGATTTGCGAAGCTCGATTTTATCCCAGGTGTCTTGGGATATCCAAGAGTCTCTAACTCTCGACTGCTTGGGTACAGTTTCGGATCCAGCATCCATAAAAACACTTTTTATATCACCCCACATCTCATCAATTGTTGAATTCTGGATTCCGTTTAATGACGAAGCTCTGTCGTTAAGGTTGGTGACATAGTTACGACATATGTTGGGATCACTTAAAGCATTTGTATTGAACTTCGAATTCCTTGCTGCACCCTGTGATTGACGTTGTACAGCTGCCGTTCGTAGCTTGAGACTCATGAGAACCAAATAATGGTCGCTTCCAATGTCGGCATTTCTTATGCTCCGAACATCGCACATTGACTTCCTCCATCGCTGCTGAATCATGATGTGGTCAATTTGGTTTTCAGTTTGACCATCCGGATGTACCCAGGTGATTTTGTTGCAGGTCTTATGTTTAAACACAGTTCCACCCAGTACAAGACGATTAGCGTTACAAAAATCGACCAGCAAATCGCCATTTTCATTTCGTGACCCCAAGCCATTTTTCCCCATGACGCGTTCCAGACCGTAGTTGTCTGATCCGACTTGGGCATTGAGATCTCCCATGACAATTATGATGTCGGCTCTTGGAACACCACTGTAAACTGAGTTAAGATGAGTGTAGAAAGCGGTTTTGTCTTCCTCGGTCGCTTCATTTGTGGGGGCGTAGCACTGAATTATTGTGACGTTGCGAATTTTTGAACGGAACCTTGCTGTCATTATTCTTGCAGAAATGGGCGCCCAGGATATAAGACTACGCCTTGCTTCTTCGTTCAACATAATTCCGACACCATGCAGCCTTTGGCCACCCTCTCTTTCATCCTCCCCGGAATACAGCATTCTCGTTTGCCCAGAGTCAGCTCTGTATTCGGCTCTTCCTCTCCACCTAGTTTCACTGATGCCCAGGATACTGATCTTAAGGTGAAGCATTTCACGCTCAACCTGCTCGTATCTACCTTCGCCGTACAGGGATCGAACGTTCCATGCTCCGATTTTCGTACGTATGCGGTAGCCAAAAGTATCATTTGCTCTTCTTAAAAGACTTCTTCTATTTGTTAACGATTCATTTATTGTTATGGCGTCTTGATTGACGCTGGTACACGAAAGATGCCGCACCCCCAAATCCGATGTGCGGTTTACAGCAGCCGAAGCTGCAGAAGGATTCTCCATAAAATGGTTACCTCTTGGGGACTCATTTCCAATTGTTGTCATATTTCATGTAATAGCATATATCCTTCCACCATGGTGTTTTCCGAGATACGATTAATAACATACATAAGCTCAGATTTGACAGGCACACCCGCCTTTTGTATGGTCAAACACATAACTGCTCGAGGCCGCCCACTATGGGAAAACAGACGCCTTTTGTAGCCGCCCAATATGGGTTACAGACGCTACCTGCTGCTGCCGTTGGCTTTTTAACAAACAAAAACGCTCCTCCGCCACCAGACTATCATGCCGTTGACCGCCACCTGCAGTTCATCCGTCTTAAGGGGGCTTTTAACCATCCCAAGGACAAGTTTGTGCCCTGACCAGCAAAGCTGGGTTGTCTGCTTATCCCGGCATCCATTCGGTCCCCCTGCACGTTAGCGTTACCCACCCTCCACCACGCGGAGGTGTGCATAGGGATTTTCCTATCATTGAGCCTAGGGCCATATGGCGTCCTAGCACTCTCAAGTACTTTTGGAGGGCAAAGTCATATGTATGTATGACTGATATATGTACAAGTACGCATTCTAGGTATACTCTTCACCAGTAAATAAAACAAACATTCGTTGACGTAAAAACATTTTGTATTTTGTAGATACCTGGTGAGTTATCCCTTTAAAACATATGGATAACACCTGAAGCTGATAAGGTCAGCCAGTAATATACTCCGCTGTACAGTATTTCCTTTAAAAATTGTATCTACGATATCCATAAGACTATGTTTCCATTTTAAGATAGGTAGTGAAATGTGAACCTGACGTAGGCCGAGCTAATAATCTTTAATCAAAAATGATTCCTACTGATAAATTATCGAAATTTTAATCATAAATCCCATAATTTAGTTGTAAATCATCGAACTATCATATCAACTAATTTTAGTTGAATAGCTCCATTTTATCACAGCTTGTGAAAAACGTACATTACAGATCCAAAACACTGTGAACAAACTGACTTTTCTTGACATTCCTTGGCCATGTTTGCCTGACCTGAAAGGATTTAAATAGATTTTATAGGTTATTTCCCACAAGGTAAATAAAACCATAAACGAAATTAGTCCCACATTTCCTTCAATTATTTAGAATAACTTAATAACGCACAACTAACATAATAGACTGTAAGTTATCATCATGCAGCACAATTCAATATCCCACCCAAAAGTGCAGATAATCCAAAAATATGGTCACGACGAATATATTGAGTTACATCGACCATCCATCCATGCAACCATCCGTTGAGTCAGCATTTCCTTTATTGGAAATCAATATAATTACTACACCAGCATCCATCCACCCACTGACCCATCTATCGAGTCAGCAGTTCTTAAGTTGACGATCAGTACATTACTTTTGGATAGTTTATCTTTAAGAATAAATTTGTAATTAGTCTTAAGCTTGCACCCTTACAAATCGGAACAGATTGGTTCCGCAACCCAATAAAACCTTTTTTAAAAAATAAAAGGTAAAACGGTTGTTTTAATTTGTATACTTAAAGTCACTCAGCTACCTGGAGGCTGAACCTTACATATGTGTACATACCTGCTACTGAAAATCATAAGAAATCTTTAAATAAAATTTAAAACAATAAATACATCCTTTGTTGTTTATTACCTCTAAAATACCTGCCTTACAAGTAGATTTTGTGTGTATTCTTACCTTATGATCCAAAAATTAGGATAAGTACATTTTATGATAATACAATCTGACCCGGTGAACTTTATACCAAAAATTGATATTAGTCGAGCCTCTCTAATAAAGAAGGAAAACATTTTGGAATTAGATTTAGATTCATCGCGTTCCGATGTTTATTCGCTATGCTATCTAGTTATCCCAAAAATTTCGAGATAACTTGAGTTGTTGTTGCTTCAGCGGTCGTCAGCTGTTTTTTAACATGGGATTACAACAACACAAAGCTATCCGGATAACTGAGAAGTAACATCGGAACGTGCCCATTGATTTCAATGCGTTTTATTAACAGATTTTTGGTGAGAAAAAGAAAACACTCTTGCAACGATAAGCCTTGCGACGAAATAAAATGAAAACTTCCTCGCCTTTGAACTATCATCAAACGCAACCGATGTTTTCTAAAGAGTGATGTAAGCTCACAAAAATTTTACAGGACCGAAATCAGGCCAGTTTCAGCATCAACCAGAATTGTTGTTGTGAGAAACAATAGGAAGGGAGGGGTGAAAACCAATTTCGGCTAACACGATTAGCCTCGAAGTTGCATTCATATTTTTTTTCGATGCACTGTTTCTCGCAAAGGCCCCAGTTGGGGACTGCAAGACTTTGATGTTTTGAATAGCCTTTAATGAAGCTTTTGACGCCTATACTTCTTTTTTTGCTATCACTCACACCCAAAATCTGCTGTGGGCTCTTAGTGTAATTTGTTAGAAACGATATTTTTTCTTGGAAAGAGAACAAAAAACCACATTCATTATGTTTAAAGAGTTTTAAAAAAGTGAACTTTTTATTTAAAAAAATAAATATATTAATCAAAGAATCATTTTTTGTCAATAAGTGGAGTTGTCTCGTTTTTGACCTGGAAGCTTCGATTCAAAGCCGCTACCACCTAAAAACAAAAAGAATGTTTTTTTTTTTCCGAGGTACTGCCTCTTGCGAGGAACTGATAAATCCTCCAAGAGTATCTGCTGTCATGAATAAGTGCTTCTCATCTAGCCGTTCAGACAACAAAACGCACGCAGGAATTGTTGAGAGTTGTAAGTCACTAGGCTTTGGTTCTCCACGAATTGTTGCGATACCAAAGGAGAAAAGGACAAAACGGTCTACCGGACCAATAACGACAACACATACATTATATCGTTGGGTTGGAAAGGCATTTTTATGTACTACAATTACAATAGTTAGTTTGGAAGCTTACTTCAAATCACTGTGCATGCTCCACAAATTTTGTCTGTACCAAAATTCACTAAAACATTGAAGAATTTTTTCCATATAGTGTTCTTAAATAAGTTGTTATGGTAACTATACAAATACCTTTCCAATGACATACGTCTCGTTGTTAAAGACCATTTTCCATACATTTTTGCCGATTGTCCTTTATTTACTAATTTTACTATTATATTTATATAGAAAATATGTATAATGTAGATGAAAAAACAAAAGATAATAAAACTTAAATTTTTCTACATTGCAACAAAAAAATATAAATAAAATTATCACATAATCAAGTAAACACGTAATCGCTTTCGCTGTAATTCCTTCTTATCTTTTGTAAAGTGTCCACAAGAGTAAGTGCAACTTTAAGAAATCACACAAATGCTCAACAAGAAGGAATTAGCTGTCCTTAAACTGAGTACACGAACTGTATCTTCAGACATACCTACTTTTTGAGATAATGTTTTCTTACTATTAATAGGGCTTTGTGGCTTTGTTAAAAATGTGCTAAGGTATATTTACATATTTACATTTTCAGGAATTTTTTGACCAAGTTGAATGTTAAATGTACATACATGAACGCTCATACATACATAATAACATATATTTATACATATATCTAAGTTTATTTATTTACCCAGTAGGAAATTTCGTCCTCAAGGAAAAATTTCGATGAATAGCACAATGAATTCATGAAATACTTTTTACGAGGAACATGCATGTAATGATTTCATTAGAAAAAGGTGTTGCCTTTTTCACCAGTTCATTATTTTCATGACATCACCCTTTCTTTTACTTGGTGCAAAAAATCAACTGAATTCAATGCTTCCCATGCAGTGTACAATTTCATTGCAAGAAATCATGCTTCGAGAAACACGAGGTTTTCAACGCTGAATAGTAATGGACAAAGTCCTGAGCTTGTGATTTTTTGGTTCTCATTTTGTAAGATAAAGTTCACAGTGACTTCCGGTAAGAAAATCAATGTAAGATGAACTGAACATTACTCAAATTGCGTTTGTTAAAACGTAAATATAACTTTTGATTTGAAATGAGAACTTCTTTTTGGTTCATTTTAATCTTAAATTAGACAGTACACTACCGATGCTGATGATTTCACTAGATGATTAAGTAGGTTCCATTCACAAAGTGATTTCCTTGGTGAACATTCATGACATTTTTCATTTAAAAAAAGATAATGGCCTGGTGAAAAAGCAACTCCATGTACCTAGTGATATCACTGATGTATATTCACGGTATGTTTCACCAAATGCAATTAATTATGGGATAAGCAAGTTACACCTTCTTAGTGATTTCACTACTGAATATTCACCAAGAAAATCATACTTGGTGAACGCCAATGACAACCCCATGTTAATTTCCTCGATGATTTCACCTCAAATTCCTTGGGTGTAGCTTCCATTCCTCGAGGAAATAGAAGGGGATTCCTTGGTGAATTTTTGAAAATTTCCCACTGGGTAATTAAATATCATACTGATGATAATTGAATATGAAGAAAATTATAAAAGAAATTCTTCTGATAGTCATCTAACTAATGAGCCCAACTATCGTACCTGGGCGAAACGCAATCATGGAGTTGAGCTCACTTGAACTTTTAACTTTGAATTATCATACTGATGTTTAAATAAAAGATTATTTCATTTGCTTTTTCCACACAATGTTTCTATGGTGGTTAGTAGGTATTCCCTTTAATTTTTGAATGGTATTGTTTTCTTATCATTGTTCTTTTTTTATTTTTTTTTTCTATTCAAATGGTCATTGATAACGAAATGTTTTATTTAGACAACCATGAAAAATTATATCGTTTTGACTTTTTTGACTTAGTAAAAAGAACTAATCAATAACCATTTAATCGATGGTCATAATTTGTGTTAAAACTCAAGATGTGTGTGACGCGTGCTTTTTTTTTGTTAATGCTTACTTCCACCTTCCTTAGGAACTAGTACTTTTTTGCAAAGAGATCATTCACGATAGTGAACAAAAAATGTTCTATGCTATGTAAAATGCTTGCGCGAAATTTGTATACAAAATACGTTTTTATATAAATTGTTGTGTGTTCACTATTTCGAGATTCCCTAAATCGAGCGTCTACTGAATACCTATACCTATCTTAAATAATTTAGTTGTTCTTGTCATGGTTCCAGGCACATATTTTTTACACGTTTAATGTGAAGATTATTCATGGCCATGAATGGTAAAATAATATAGGCTGAGAAAAAAAAAGACTGTAGTTATAACTACGTTCCGACAACCTTAAAGACTTGATATGCCATCAACTGCATTCATTGACTAAAGAGACTAATTTATTGTTAAATGTCAATCTTAGAACTTTATTTTAAACCTTAAGCTCTTATATCTTAGAAAATTTTCCATACCAGGCACAAGCTGTATTAACAAACCAAATAAACAAAACTTATAATTTTTATAATACTATAATTCTATATACTACTGAAATAAATCAGCCAAGTGGAAGATTTAGCAATTAGCATTAAGGATTGAACAAATTTTAATTCAAATTGCGTATGACAAAGGCCCTCACTATGTCACTGATGAGTCCAAGTGAGTAAGCCGGACAAAACGCCAATGTGTAGGACTAAAGGTCATATAAAGCTATTTTGAATAAAAACTTATAATGTTTCAACATTTCCTCCTAGTTTTTTCATTTCTTTTCCCATATTTGACACAAAAAACCTTCCCTCTAAACGTGGAAACAAACTTATAAAAAAATAAAGGAATCACAGGGGAGATTTTGCTTGACTGACTTAATTTACAGTCAACTTTAAAATAAAGCTACCCTGATTTGAAAGCAATATTTGGACAGCTGGCCAATTAGAGGCTAGAAACTTAAAGTTGCATTTATTTCTAGTCCATTAGTCCTCAGAACGTTCCCATTGGATAAAAGCGGCAGTCTATAGTATATTACAGTCAATATACATTAAAATCAGTGCTTTTATCTTAACTCCATCTAAATTATGTACATACATGTACGAGTATCCCAGAATTTATTTTTTTTAGTTTCTCATACAAATTGATTTTTCTCTCTCGCATGTGAAGTGTACTAGAGAAAGTAAAAAAGCATTATCCGTAAGTACCGATTTCAATAAATGCTAAATTTTAATTAATTTAAAAACGAAAAAAGTTAAGAAGACACAAATAGGAAAAATATCTACACACAAGGATAAACATAACAAAAGAGCATTGAATATTATAGCGAAAATAAGGAACTGATTATTCACTTGTAGTTTCAGAAAATTTCAAAAACTTGTAATTCATTTTTAATATATGAAAATAATTTTGGTTTGTATTTGCAATATGATACAAAACTATAAGATTTTTGATTTTGTATTAATGTTCCTTCCAAATAGCGTTACATCTGATCAGATATGCCACTATTGCACCAAAACTTTTTGTTTGTGGTTCGCCTCTAAATGCAAATAGTCCTATAAGTATGGCATAGAGCTCTCAATTTTTGAAAATTGATTCTCCTGCGTAATGAGGGAAAATGGACCCATGTCAGACCTTATGCGAAACTCCCAATATGTTGTATAACACATAAAAAAGTACGTATACGTCGTAGTGTCCCAGTCTTTCACCTTATTGATAATGGATAAATTATTTGGATGAGGAATATTTACATACATATTCAAAAACAAACATTTAAAAATATTCTTAAAAAAAACAATTGTTAACTATTTCTGTCTTGGGCTGATCCTACGTGCAAACCAAATTCGTTCTACATGAAAAAGTAAAAACAAAAGCCAACAAATATCTTAAATGCTTTTCTTGGAAACTAAAAGTACCTTTATTTTCTTTTTTTAATTTCTCAAAATCTTAGAACGATTTTTTCAGTATTTAACTAAGAACTAATAAGAAGATTGAATATAAAAAAATGCCATTAAATTTCTCAAAATTCAAAAAATCTACTTGAAAAATAATCACATTTATTTAAAAAAAAAAATGATTTTGAAATTTAATTTCCCGAAAACTATTCCCCTAATATTCCAGGATCCCGCCATAGGAAGACCTACCCTCATTAACGTACTAGATGAGCGATATGTATACAGTATTGTAGGTAGTGTCTAGAGAAACAATTTGCGCATGGGTTGCATAAGGTTGCCAAGCAATAATTATCAATTTTTTGGGTTTTTCAATTATCTGCCCCAACTTAGATGGTAAGCCTTAAGGATATAAAAAAAACATAATACAAGGAAAATTTTATTTGAAAATTATAAACTACGTGATTTTTTGAAATTCGAAATTTCAGTAGTGTAAATGAGGGTAGACAAAGAGAAAAGTCTAGAATCTATCTTCCAAATGAAAATTGATTTTTTAAATACAAGAAAATCATCATGACATATGTAAAAAAAAAATTAAAAATCTGCAAATCGAGATATGAACATTTAAAAAAAAATACGCAAAATAGAGGCTTTAGAAATAACTCACCACAAAACAGAATGATGTTCTATGAAAAATATTAATATATTTTCCGAAAGAAAATATAAAAAAAAGTTACCCGTATTTTTCAAATTTCATGTTTAACCTTTAACCATCTATCGTGAGATCGAATACCAATTTTTGGCAGGTTGTTTCTTCATTCTTTGGAAGGGGTGGGGGATGAAAAGAGCTATGTATGCTTCCTTGTTAATTAAACAAATTTTCATGATGCTCTGTCATTTTTCCAAAGCATAAACACATCAATCTTGACGGTCCAATTAATAGAACTCAAGATATATATGTATATTTTATGTGAACCTCATCATCCTTTTTTTGGAGATTTAAAACAAAACAAAAATCAATAAAATTAAGTCTCCAAAACATGCTGATAAGGTTTGTTTAAAAAGCTAAAATCACGACTCCTATTGATCAAATGATCTAGATTAAAGTCTTCAAAGTTCGGAAAATGACAGAGTATTATTTTCTATTTTTTAAAAGTGAATTAAAGTGTTAGTGACCATAACACATAGATAGGAAACCAAGTGCGTTTTAACCTTCTACCCCTCCCAAAGGCTGAAAAAAACCTGCCAGACTTTGGTATTCGATATCATGATAAATGTATCTGTAAACTCTCATACCCAGATTTTGATTATAAATATAACTACGTACTCTAAAAATATTCTGTCGGCTCTAATATGTATGTACTTGTATTTAAAAATCAAAAATCATCAAAAATTTTCATAGGAAAAATAAATGTGCAAATTTCAAAAATTCATTACAATAAAGGTTAAACATAAAATTTAAATAATACGATAGTAATATTTTATTAAATTATCTTTTTAAAAATATATTAATATTTTTCATAGAGCATCGTTCTAAACAGTTTTATTGAGGTTAAGAAAAAAAATTTCTATCATTTTTCGTTAGGAAAATAGATTTTAGACTTTTCTCTTTGCTTATACTCATTTACCCCACTGAAATTTTGAATTTAAAAAAATCACGAAGTTAATAATTTTCAAATAAAATCTGCCAGGGCAGATAATAATTGGAAAACCCAAAAAATCACCACATTTCGGCAGACAACCCCTGCGTGTTGTTTCTTTAGACACTACCCATAAAACTTTATTCCGCTCATCTGGTACCTATATGGGGGTAGGTCGTCCTATGGCTGGATCTTCTACTATAAACAACTTTATTTAAATAAATAAGCTTTAATGAAATAAGCTTCAATTTAAGCTATAGCTCCTTATTGTGTGTTCTTGTTAGTTTTTAATAATTTGTTTTCCATTTTAAGTCAATTTTTCATAAATTGCTTCCCCCCACCCTGTATGGGGTTGAGAAGTCTATCCCCCCTCCCCATTCAATATTTATTTTCCAACTATCCGAGGATTAATCCCCCAAAATATCGTGAACGAATCAGGGGACAACCTGAATGTGGAAGAAAATAAATAAAAAAGTACGCATACGCCATAGTGCCCCATATTTTTACCTTGTCATTTACCAGATATACCCTAATACGTAATCGATATTTTGAGGAATGACTTCTGCGATCATAAAAAGATAAAATATAGAATTGTATACGAGGAGTATTCTATACCCCTCCCCCCTCCGTTGAGGGTAATTTCCGAAAAATAAAATTGTATTAAAATGGAAAAAAAAATTATAAAAATTCAAGAACACCTAATGGTGCGCTATAATGTTTTTGAAAGTAAATATTCCATTCCTTTTTTTATTTAAATCAAGTTGTTTAAATGAATAGTTTTTGAGAAATTTATTTCAAGTCAATATTTCGATTTTCGATTTGTTTTCAAAATTTTCGTAATTAAGTGCCATTATTTCTTCCAGTGTTCTTTTCAATTTTTTGGTCCAATAATGAATACCAAATGTACAAATCCTTCTTAGTTTTTAAGAAATTAAGAAAAAAAAGGGGTAGGTTTTTCCAATAATTTCTTAGAATAATCCCCCAAATTAGGGAATACCCTGTATAGGTAATTTTAGGCAAGGGAAGATGGGTGGGTTCCGCAGTTCTGTCTGTTCGTTGATTTTGCTAAATAGACTAGTGCCAATACTTTATGAAAAAACAAAAAAAATTATTAGCAGTATTTATATGGGTGATGGGTATATTTAAGGTAATTGGTTTATAAAAGGGGAAACATAAATTGCCCCGCAGTAAATGACCGGAAGTGGGGTGGGGGTGCGAAAAATGGGGTGGGGTGCGAAAACAGGATTTTTTACGATTTCTGGCAAAACTATCTTATTGAAAGAAGTTATACCCGAATTGTAGATAATTGAAAGACCTATATAACTTTTATTCGGATAATTTTTTTACATAACCTCAAAAATATTGAGAATTATTTATTTATTTTATTTTTATCTTTGACAAAAATAATTCCATTTTGATTAAATTTGGTTAAAACGTAGATAATTGCATCCCGAGCAAGCTGTAATTTTTTCGGGGCAAAATATTTATCTTTGGATTTTTTGAATTGAATTTGGAAAAATGGACTAATTTTCAATCAAAAAAACTGACGTACAAAATTTTGACTTTCGAAAATTTTAGGATGGCATTCTTTTTCTTGAAATCTCTTATTTAAGGAAGTTTGAAACAAAACATACTATTATTATGAAGAAACATAGTCAAAAATGGCAAAACAAAAAAAAAATGTTTTTCAAGTTCGAATTTTCCGTAAATGCCAGTAATTGTTAATTGTTCATTTAAAAGTGATGCAAAACGGTAATTTGAATATGATTTATGATAAAATAACCTTAATTTACCGTTTAAGGTTTTATTTACTGAAATCCCAAGTGTTTAAACAATAATTTTACCTAAGAAATGACAATTTAGGCAAGAAAAACATCTTTTTCTATTTATTTCGTTCAGTTTCCCAATGGAGGTCTTACGTTTATTTTTTTTTTTTATTTTTATTTCTATTTTTATGTGTTTAATTTTTCTTTTTTTATATTAATATGCTTTTAAGTTCATACTCGAAAATAGTTTTAAGATGAAAGTTTATTGGAATCTCATTTTTTGGGAAGCTGTTCTCGTTTTCAGACTCAAGATGTTCGATATAGGAGTAGCAATTCTGCGTCGATTCCAATTTTAATATCAGTGAATATAACCTTAAATCACATTCAAATTACCGTTTTGCATCACTTTCAACAATTCATTTGAATAAACAATTAACAACTACCGGCATTTACGGAAAAATCGAACTTGAAAAAATGTGTTAGTTTTTGCCATTTTTGACGATGTTTGTTCACGATCATAGTATTTTTTTAAACCGTCACAAAGAAGAGGTTTCAACAAAAAGAATGCTTCCTAAAATTATCGAAAATCAAATTTTTTTCGTCAACTTTTTTGATTGAAAATTAGTTAATTTTTTCAAAATCAATTCACAAAAAGTTTATATTTGGCCTTGAAAAAATTACAATTTGCTTGACTATCGACGTTTTCACCGAATTTCATCAAAATGTAATTATTTTTGTCGAAGATAAAAATAAAACCCAAAAAAATTGTTTTTTTGTATTTTTCTCAATATTTTTGAGGTTATGTGGAAAAATGATCCCACCAAAAGTTATAGGTCTTTCAATCATCTACAACTTTTGTGTATAACTTTTTTGATAAGGGGTCTACTTTTGCCAGAAATCGTAAAAAAAACCCCTGTTTTCGCACTCCCACCCCACTTTTTCGCACCCCACCCCACTTCCGGTCATTTGCTGCGGGGCAATTTATGTTTCTCCTTTTATCATATACTATTGATCCTAATTTTCCCCATCACTCATATACTATTTTTTCATTTGGTTCCTAGGATCAGAAATAACGACCAACCAATCAAATAATTTTCGGATTTTAAAAAAATAATACTATTTTTTTTTTAAATACAACCTAAAATATATTTCGAAAAGACATTTGGAGTTTTTCTATTTTAGCTCAGAGCAGATCAGATCAGATTCAAAACACAAAAATAATTGAATCAGAGGGCTCAGTTAATAAAATTTTCAATTTCTGAATCTGATCTGATCTGCTCTGAGTTAAAAAAGAAAAACGCCAATTGTTGATTTTTTTTAAACTACCGGGTTTTAAAACTTTTTAGAACAATTATAAGAAACAAAATACTTTTACTTTTTTATTTGTTTTGCTTAAAAAAAATTTGCAAGCATGCATACCTTCATATTTAGCTAATAATTAAAACGGATTTTTTATTCTTGAACTTACATTTAGTTATTAATTTATTTAACTGTCTGTTTGATAAAATTGTCTTTTCTTCTTCTGAATGAGGTGCTTCTTTCAAATATAATAATGACCACATTCGGTTCGAATAAATTATTGTGATCCACATAAAACCATCTTCATTGAAACCAGTTTGCCATTAAAATTAATGATGCACACACTCACACAGAAGTTTCATAATTTCCTAACCCATAAACTTAGTTCCACACTAAATGATTGCTTGAACGGACATAAACATATTCCAAAAAAGTTCTATGGTTATATCATTCTTTTGTGATTAAATTGCTACTTATAGTCGTATGTTTGCCTGATGATGACCACTTTTATGAACCCAAAACATCTCAGAAAAACTACGAAAATCTGTTTTGCTCCCCTAAATCACAGCAATTAATAACTGAAGATTATAATTTTATTAGTAGGTCGCATCCTTTTTTCCCTTTTCAAAGAAAGGACATTCTACGGAGTGCATCGTCATCGTGTCGTTTGAAATGAATAAAAGCTATAATTGCCTAATGACACGATACAATTATTATGTAAGTTCATATAAGGTACCTTACGTTATGTTATTATACTTTCTGTTTGAAAAGACGAAATTGAATGACATTTTACATGCGACTACAAGCTCAAAATATTGAAGCTACCATGTGGAAATGAATGAGAACCCACCCCTAGGCGGGCAATCAACTAATAATTGCCGACGAGCACATACGGGTCGGTCAGTTCTTCAATTTTTGTTTGAGGTGGGGTCTTCAAGCGTTATGACCGTGTCTAATTATTATTTTTCTAGAATAAAGCTCCGTTCTAGAAATTAGTTGCCTCTAAGCTACATAAGTTATTTTCTCCAACGGGAGAACAATACAAAATTGGGGTTTTCTATACAAAAATGAAGTTTCGTTTTTGATAAGGGGGAATCCTCGACAGGAAGGTCTTTAGATTGTATATTTCTAATTTTACTAAGGTGGTTTTGTATAATGGATCTATACGTATGCAATTTAAAGGATGTGTCGATAATTGGTAGATTGGGTATTTATTGTGGTGTGTCGGACGATTGAAAACACGCATCTTTTTAAAAATATTACCTTATAGTGTCCTGCCTACTGCCTTTATCTATGTTATTAGCCTTAATGTAAGAACAAAATAATAATAGATGAGGGCAATAAAAGTTTATTTATGCTTAAATTAGACTACGGAAAATGTTCCTACATAAGTAACACGATCTTGCTCAAGAAATCCAAAACCTAATCTCTGTCATATTATCTTAATCTACTTATAGTCTAATTCCTCACTTCTAAAAGCATTGCTGGGCAGGCCGTGGAGAACCAGGACCTAGTGACTTACAATTCTCAACCATTCCTGTGTGCGTGTTTTTGGGAATGGAGGGGACCTACAATTTTTGCCAAGTCCAAACGGCTAGATGAGAAGCACTTATTCATGACAGTATACTCTTGGAGGATTTGTCAGTTCCCCGCAAGAAGCAGTACCTCAGATAAAACATTTTTGTTTTTAGGTGGTGAGGCTGAGAGTCGAACCCACACCTTCGGCATGACAGTCCAACGCACTAACCATTATGCCACGAGGTACTAATGCATGCTATATTTCATATAATTGCCTTTTGTTGTTGTGATAATATGTCATAAGGATTTATTTTGACGTAAGAATTGTTTATTTTATTATGAAGCTCCTGTGCCCGCACGTTTTTTAGCCTTTGCACCGATAAAATTGGCCTAGAAACGCTATAAAATTGAAAAAAAAAAAATCACTTGTTATGTTCCAGGACGAATTTCACCGGTGCAAGAGTAACAGAATAAGGGCATGTGAACTAGAGCCTCCTAATGCACGTGTACTACTTAAATACACGTGTGACCCATGTAATTTATTTATTCATGTATGAACCCATGTCTATATATTTGTTTTGGTGTAGTGCGCATCAGTTTACTCTTGAGCACGGTTGCCGTTTTGGTAGGATCCTACCAAACTTGGTAGGATTTTTCAGCTTTGGTAGGTTGGTAGGCTAAAATCCGATTTGGTAGGTTTTTTCATACAACTCTTGAGCATAATATAAAACATTGTACAATCATAAGAATTGAGATCATTTCTGATCAACTCAAAAAATGTGAAATAAACTCAAGTAAACAGAGACTTGAATCATTTGGCGTTGATCTGCGTATTTTTTAAGAACAAGTATGAGCTAATCTCGTTGAAAAATTCTTATTTCATTTCCAACTGATATAATTTTTAAAATTCATTTTTCAAAATGAAATGATTTTAACTTAATTCATACAAAATTATGTTGAAAATTATATTATGTCACACCTCAAGCGAAAGCATTTGAAGATTATGGCAAAATTTGATGCATAGAAAATTCCAAGGAAGGAGAAATCATTAAATATTAGCATGAAACTACCACAATAAATAATTCGGAAATATATAACTAGCATCTATGCGCCCAAGTAAACTTCCTTAACATAAACCTTGTTTCACTTTAAATTTACTGCACATCTTTGGGTGGGGAGGATCTCGAACTTTTGTTTTAGCTCATCATACAACAATTAACGGTTTTTTTTTCAAATTTTCTGGAAAATGGATTTCACGATTGTGAATAAACCTCGTACCCCTAATGTGTTTTGAGGTTTCTACCAAACAAAATTTGCAGAATGGAAATAGAGTTTTTTTTATTTGGTAGGTTTTTATTCAATTTGGTAGGTTTTTTTGGGAAATTTGGTAGGAATTTTTTTTTTTGCAAGCGGCAACCGTGCTCTTGAGCCCAATTTCGGACGTACTGTAAAGTACAGAGATTCTTTTTTCAGCCGAACAACACAAATGTGGAATGCTTTACCCGGCTCTATTTTTCCCCTCCATTTTGATATTCAGAACTTCAAAGCTAATGTGCATCGGTATCTCCTTTCAAATCCTTCCCTATTTTCCTAAGGCTAGGACCGCACTTGCGATGTTCAGTCGGTGCGATTAAAAAATCGGTGTCGCAACAAATAATTGCCATGCACTCACTTGCGGCTATCTATCGCGGGATTTTTTAGTCGCAAGAAATAGAACATAAAGCTTTTAATGTGAATGCACGCACATGCGTCTATTTAATTTTGCGACAGAAAAAACGCTCAAAAAATAGATCTGGTTCCATTTTTTTAATCGCTGCGATTTTAAAGTCGCGTATGTGTGCATTCACATTTAAAACCATGTGTCTCATTTCTTGCGGCTAAATAATCGTACGTTTGAAAATCGCAAGTGCGTGTATAATTTTTTCTAGTTGCGACTACGATTTTTTAGTCGCGCTATTTTAAATCGCAAGTGTGAGCACAACCATCTAAGTCCGTTTGTTTCATTTTAACTTTCGACAATCGCATCGCCAGAAAAATGGAACAAATTTTCGACTTTTAATCGTCGCGATTTCTAGGTCGCATGTGCGTTCATTCTTATTCAAATTCATGTGTTCTATTTCTGGCGACTAAACAGTCGTGCGATTGAAATCGCAAGTGCGGTCCTAGCCTAACGCTCGCACTGTGTTCAATCATTTTAAGGGTAGTCACAACCCCTTTAGTGCGCGTATATTATAAAAAAAAAAAAAATTCACCTACTGCCAGCCCACTTTAATCTAAAATTTAAACAAGCAATTCACTGTATAGTTTATGTTTGCCAATTACGGTTACAATGATTTTGATGAAATTTTTCATTCAAATATAAATAATGTACATAACTTTCAAGGTTTATCTACGACACCGACGCGATGACTGCACGATGGTGGTAGTGGCAATACTTGGCGTCTTCTTGCCGGGGCACAATGGTTCAAGATGTATGGGAGAGGCGGTCTTATAAATCTATAAAATCTGAAGCAGCAAACCGATTAAAATTAAATTTTCAGTAATTGTAAAGAATATCATAAGACATCATAAGACATCATTAGAGAAAATTTCCACCCACCGACACGCCCTTTTTTTAAAAAAGGTCATCTAAACGTCGAAAGTTGATGTAAATGAGAAGTGTGTTCTTTAGGAAAGTTGTAGATAATGTAATTTATAACAACTCTTCTATACAAAACTTTTTTGTACGCCCACTTTTGGGGGCGTTTTAAAAAAAAAAGAAATATTTTTTGACAAATCTCATTTTTTATGACCCATTCAAAATTTTCATAGGAAGGTGGATTAAAAATGATTTTAGATTAAGATTTAAAATAACATACGTAGGTATAGGTTTTTCCATAATTTAGGGCAAGGATTTGAAATCTCATTAAAAAAAAAGTGTAATACAGTGTTATTTCGGGTTAAAATTCTACGATTTGCGCAAGTTTGCACAACAAAAATCTTATATATTCTTAGAGAGGAAAGATTATTCTAAATTGTTCTATAAAAATTATCGTGGTATTTTATGGGAATTTGATGTTTTGGCTCTACAGAAAAACATGAAATTTGAGAAAACACAAATTATGCACCATTTTCAATAGAGGTCAAAATAAAAAAAATATATTTTTTTCTCTAAGCAAATTATTTAAAAGCTATCATTATACATTAATTTATTAATCACATCACTTTTTTCCAAAATTAACTTTAAACAAAATACCAAAAATGGTTACACTGCAATGTCATATTTTCAGATTAACGTTTTTTATAAAACTGCGAAAAATACTCAACTTCGTGACACGACTGACTGCCAAAAACTAGCTTTCGAGGAGAAACCTTTCTGTCACTGTATTGTCCCGTTATCTGAGATAATTATTGCATACAAAAAAATTAGTTTGTTTAACCTAGAAGTTTTGACTTTTGGCCTATGGGAGAAACCACTGTGCGAGGTTGTTGAGAGTTTTGTCATTTTTTGCCAAGGCATTCGATCCACTGTGGCCATATGCAAGTGTTTTTTTTCACTTGCAGCCATGGTGTTTATCTCGTCGGGGTCTCGCCGTAGACATTTACACCAGACTTTCTCATTCATGGGTACAGGTTCATCTCGTTATAGTCGTGGATCTGTTTTTTTGTCATTTTGAGATAAACGCGTTTTTCTGCTTTTGTATTTGTGTTTCTGGATGAATTTGTTTCATGTTTAAAGGATATGTAAGCAAATTATTATTTTCTGATCAAAAACTCATTTGTGTATGTTTAATAGAAGTCTAGAAAAATAATTTCCATGTTAAGACTATCTGCAGTATCTATACAAGTAAATAATTTTCCTTTCCGGATCTACAAATATTTGTATTACAAATTATCTAAAAAAAAGCATTGGTTTTTGTACGTACGTCATATTTCGTAAGCGACTTTAACCACTAAAAAGGCAAGATAGTGATTTTATTACTAAACAGTAAAATGATAACCGTATCAAGGATGACAAAACTTGCCTTAACTCAAAACAACCAAAATGTCAGTTACGTTTTTTCTTCTTAACACGGCCAGAACAGCTTTTTTGAACGACAGCGCCTTGGCTGGCCAGCTTCGCAGGGTCTTATCTGAATTTTACTCCCTTTTTGGGTCTTCTGTGCCATTACAATGTAATTCCTAAGCTAAAATGAAACTTTAATTACTAAAACAGTTGAATCTTGGCAAGTCTACAGCGAGAATAGAGTGAAAAGATGGTAAGACGTGCACAATGATAAAAACCACGTGTAGATTTCGTGGCGAGAACAAATCGAGACTATAGTGAGAAAACCATGTCACGCATTGTACGTTAACTGAAGATGGGTTTCGAATCCCTGTGGACGGTTTAAGACGTTCCAGTTAGGTTGAACTACTTAGTGAATACCTTATACGGGCTACTACGACATATTCGGAGCTCAGGCCTATAAGGAGCGGTTTATTCGGCTCCCCGCCCTTGGAGTTATTTTGTAAGGGTCTGTTCCTCCAGGTTGGGGGTCGCGCCGTCGTGGTCGTCCCGGCCACGTAAAGCCAATTAGTTGCAAAGCAACAACATGCCTCGGACACGGACGGATTTACTGTTGACGAACCTAGCAAATGAAATAAGGACAACGAACTTCAAATCTGCACGTGGAATGCTCTGTCTCTCTATAGACCACGTGCAGCCAAACATTTAGCTGAAGTCCTAGTCTGCTAGAAATCAGATATCACTGCCATCTAAGAAGTGCGTTAGAGTAGACCGTGCAAAAGAAAACTAAAAGAGTGTGACATTTACTACGGTGACTGTAACCGACCACAGGGCAGCGTCTCTTTGGATGTGGATTCAACCAGACTTAGGCAAGAAGTCTTGAGTTTCAACTATGTGAATGAGCACCTCACGACAATTCGCATCAAGGCTATTTTTTTTTTTTTTTTTTATTCAATTTTTATTTTCCCAATTTCTTAAAACTATCTTAAAGCTAGATAAAAATTCATAAAAACTAGCCTATTTATCAATATCTTACAACTAACTTACTGGCCCCATTCAGGCGCTCTAAGTTAAACTAATAACTTAATGCTAATGTCTTTCGGCCTAAGAACTATCTTAAAACTAGAATTCATATTGGTTTTATTTTTCACCAAGAAGAATTGAAAAAACTTGGTATCTATATCAATGCTATATTCGCCAACATAAGCCACATATGCGCACATGCCCCCACAGAGGAGAAAGATGACGACACCAACGATGAGTTCTACGAACTCCTGGACAAGGCATATGAGCAATGCCCCAGCTATGACATCAAAATTGTCTTGGGTGATTTTAGTGCCAAGAAAGGAAAATAAGACGTCTTTGGTGGCATAATCGGAAGATATAGCCTGTACGACACCACCTCCGATAACGGACTCAGGCTAATCGACTTTGCAGCGGGGCGAAACTTTGTGGTAGCTAGTATGCAGTTCCCGCATCTCGATATACATAAGGGGACATGGCGAATTCCTGGTCAATCAACCGCCAACCAGATTGATCAAATAACGATCGATGCAAGGCGCTCCTCCAGTATCAAGGATGTCCGAACGTTTCGAGGAGCCAACGTTGACTCGGACCACTACCTCGTTGTAGCCAAGGTAATGCTACGGATATCCAGACCAAAGCCAAAGCCGGGAAATACTGTGAGGAAGTTTAACGTCGGACGGCTACAGTCGCAAGAAATCGCCAGGTCCTTTTCCGATCGAGTCTCTCACGCCCTCTTAAAACAGGAAGCCATCAGAGATTCCACCTCTTACGTGCTGGGCCCCGCACGACCACCACAGCGAAACCCCTGGTTTGACTATGAATGCCGGCCCGGCAAGTAAATGCAGCTAAACAGCAGGCATACAAAGCGGGGCTGCATAGAAGGACCAGAGCTGCTCACGAGCTCTACGAGCAGAAGAGAAGAGAGGAACACAAGCTTCTAAGAAGGAAAAAGAAAGAGCATGAGAAGTGCGCGCTCGAGGAAATAGAGGGATGCCATTGCAGGAATGAAGCTCGGAAGTTTTACCAAAAAAGTAAAGAGAACCTTAAAAAATAACTGTTGTTAATCAAGACGAAGTCCATACCCAGATTAAGAATAAAGTAATGGAACTTTTTTGTTTGAGACTTAAAGAAAACTTTATAAAATATTGGGGAGTATTTGTATTTATATTAATTGCGTACTTGAACTTGCCAAACTATCCTTAACCTTTCGTTTTAATATCTGCTTTAGAAAAGAATTCCTCACCACAAAAATCGTAAAAGCCCCATAATTGCAGTTTAATCATCCTGGAGATTAAAGTTTATCCTTCAGACGTACACAGGAGCTACTATAATGAGGCAAATCAATAATGGTGAGTAGGTACTTTGCATTCACATTTTTTCTATATGCATAAAGCTTTTTTCCAACAAAATGAGTCAACTATGGGAGAAAGAAAGTGTGGTCATTATAATTGCCTGCTGCAGCAGATGTTTCTATAATAAATTTTATCCGCATAACCATCTGGATTATAAATTAGCCTGAAACTCGTTGTGCACAAATAAAAAAAAAAAGCCCAATAAATCGAAAGTTTAAAAAATCAACCATGCAGATGATATTTTTTTTTTTGAATGTCCAAGCCTGACAATAAATCTCCACAGAAGCTAGGAGAAGTGAAATATTAAAAGGATAATAGCTAGTGTATTGCATATCCTTGCCAGCCTTTTATGTTTATTAGAAAGCATATATAAGGTACACAGCAGTGTTGAGTTGACTGATGTTATATGATGTCGAAAGAATCTGCAAATTTGCAACCCTTCCATCATTGATGACGATGCGACCTTTATTTTTTGCAAAAAGGATCAACTATCATCATAATACGATAACGCTACCCGGGATGAATTTCAAAAATGTTCTTTATCTCTCCTGCATGACAAAACCGGGAAAGAATTTTCAACGGTATCTGTGTACCTATAGTGTGTGGTGGATGCATGCGAAGATTTTACGTAAACGATGGTCTATTCAGTTTTCGATGATTGACTGGCCTGGCCAGCCGGGACAAGCTCAGGGAAGAACCAAATATGGCAAATTTGTCTTTCATATACACTCCACGTCACTTGATTTAGTCACAAATTTATTTAAATATCAAATTTTTTAGTTGTTTCTGTGATTTTCAACAAATTATTTAATTTTCAATCCACTTATTCTAAAGGTGTGTTTCCATCTGAGAGTACTTTCACCAAAAAACTCTCGAGAGTAATTCTCGGATAGCTGTTTACCCTTCTGTGAGCTTATTTCATGCTGTGTCCTCTTGCAGGTTTTATTCTCGGGAGCTGCTTGCAGTCTTTTTACTCTCAAGTACTCTTTTTACTCTCAAGTCTCAATCACGATACGCACCTTAAGAGACTGAACACCGGAGTGAGAAAGGTTCGTTTCACACTTTTGGGTTCCATTCAGAATGGCCCGATTTCAGACAAAAATGACGCGGGAGCTTCATGTAACTTTTTTTTATGGAAGGTGTTTTATAGTGGCACTGAGTGTACGTACAAGTAACGGGTGATTTTTTAAGAGGTTTAGAACTTTAAAAAAAAAAAACACAAAAAATTCGAAAAAATGAATGAAATATTTATTTGAATCGATAGTTTGAACCTTGCAATTTAATGTTTAAAGATAATTTCATGCAAATGTTGACCGCGGCTGCGTCTCAGGTAGCCCATCCGCTGAGTCCAATTTTGGCATACTCTTTCACACATATCGGCCGGTATCTCACGAATGAATGCATGGATGTTGGCTTCCAGTGCGTCAATCGAAGCGGGCTTGACATACCCCCACAAAAAATAATCTAATGGTGTCAAATCGCACGATCTAGGCGGCCAATTGACCGGCCCGAAACGTGAAATTAACTGTTCACCAAACTCGCCTCGCAATTGCGCCATTGTTTCGCGTGCTGTGTGGCATGTGGCACCGTCTTGTTGAAACCACATATCATGCAAGTCAAGAACTTCCATTTCGGGCAAAAAAAAGTTTGTTATCATCGCTCGGTAGCGTTCACCATTGACAGTAACGCTGCGATTCGCATCATCTTTGAAGAAATATGGCCCAATAATGCCGCCGGCCCATAAACCGCACCAAACAGTGGCTTTTTCGGGATGCATTGGTAGCTGTTGCAATGCTTCTGGCTGATCTTCACTCCGAAATTTGGTCACAATCTTCCGAATAGACTGCTCAGAAGGTCGAGAATGCCGACCATAAAATGGAAGCAGCGCGCGATGAACATTTCGAACCGAGCACGAATTTTGATAGTAAAATTCAATAATTTGCAAGCGTTGTTCATTTGTAAGACGATCCATGGTGAAATTGCAAACCAAACTGAAGCTGTTTGACAGTGACACAAGGTTGCCAAAACCAAACCAGCTAAAAAATCACCCTTTATAAGCATTTTCCTTGCAACAAAGGTTCTTTTGATTTGGGAGTGAGATCTATAAACAAAGTGTACGAAAATGTTTGAGCAGATGAGTCCATCACGACAATATGTACAAAGAGGGTGCATAAGGACATCACTCCAGAAGGGATGGCCGAACCAGAATCCAACAAAAAAAAAAAACAGCAAACGCATGGAAAGGACACGTTTTGGTATGCAAATATCACAAATGACTTGTTTACTCCCGTGTGCAATTTTTGTTTCCTCGGATTTTAAATCGCAGGCCTATATGTATAGCATGATGGAAGGGACTACGTTGCTATCCTCTTAAAGATGCGGGCGTGGCATTTTAAAACGAAAAATCAAAATCGGACTTTAAAGGCAGTTTTTACGAGTATGTACCTAGAGGAACGTTATTATATTCTCACTGCGAAATGATTCAATAGATGCAGGTACTCTATCCAGCATCGCAAAAAGGACATAATATCTATACTCTTACTCACTGACCTTGAAAATAGGATTATAGAAAAGGGAAATGAGTTTTTTTTTTGGCAAAACACATCAAGGGTGCTTTAGAATTTTGCAATCGTTCAAAAACTACATCGTCTAAATTTATGAAGAAAAATTGTGAAGAGGCGGATTAAGGCCGAGGGCTATAAATGAAACCATTCAGTCACGTGAACAATCAATGTTTTTTTTATTTTTTGCAAAAAAAAAAAATTGAAATTGCAGGAACAAGATTACTCGAAAGGATTTTCGTTCTGAATTTAATTTGATTTTTCTGTTATGTGCGGTGTATGATGGAATAAAATTGTTTTATTCGTTTTGTTTCGAGTATTTGCTGAGATTTTTTGCCTTGAGGTGTGGGGGTTCGAGTGGTTTATTAGGCTAAGCTTAAGGGAAATGGTTATTTGTAGTAAGAGGGTATTTTGTCATTCTACGGTCAAATCAAATTGGGAAATGCGAATAGAACAGCATTTTAAGATGAGAACTGTACAACTGTTGGATTAATCATCATCATCATCGTGTCCTGTAACCCCGGCTGGGGTATAGGGCGTCAAAAGTACTTGAGAGTGCTAGGACGCCATATGGCCCTAGGCTCAATGATAGGAAAATCCCTATGCACACCTCCGCGTGGTAGAGGGCGGGTAACGCTAACGTGCAGGGGGACCGAATGGATGCCGGGATAAGCAGACAACCCAGCGTTGCTGGTCAGGGCACAAACTTGTCCTTGGGATGGTTAAAAGCCCCCTTAAGACGGATGAACTGCAGGTAGCGGTCAACGGCATGATAGTCTGGTGGCGGAGGAGCTTTTTTGGTAAAAGGCCAACGGCAGCAGCAGGTAGCGTCTGTAACCCATATTGGGCGGCTACAAAAGGCGTCTGTTTTCCCATAGTGGGCGGCCTCGAGCAGTTATGTGTTTGACCATACAAAAGGCGGGTGTGCCTGTCAAATCTGAGCTTATGTATGTTATTAATCATATCTCGGAAAACACCATGGTGGAAGGATATAAGCAAATACATGAATTATGACAACAAATGGAAATGAGTCCCCAAGAGGTAATCTTTTTATAGAAAATCCTTCTGTAGCTTCGGTTGCAGTAAACCGCACATCGGATTTGGGGGTGCGGCATCTTTCATGTACGAGCGTCAATCAAGACGCCATAATAATAAATGAATCGTTGACAAATAGTTGGATTAATACAAAATTATTTCAACATGAAAGAATTTTTGTTTAGTGCCCTATCTCATCAATGCCTTATCTCAGTCAACAAGACAACAAGTTTATCCAGATATATCGGTGTCCAGTAGAACAAAGTTATCTTAGTGTACAACTGGCTTGTTTTAATTTTGATATAATCATAAAATAAAAGCTGGTGTGCCCCAGGGCTCTGTTTTTTCCCCGTGTCACTTCCTTTCATTCATTAATGATCTTTTGCATGCCTCTACCTCTTATCTATTAATCTGTTTTGCTGACGATAGTACACAGCACTCTCTGCTGTTCATATTTTTTTCTAGATCCCCCTCAGTAGAATTATCAAATAGTGAATCAAAATTAAAAAATGCTTAGAATTTAATACTTCAAAAGCTGAATGCTGTCTCCTGTGACCTGCCATGTGCACAGTTCATTCATCGTGAAATTACCGCATATTTGATCGCTTAGCCACCAATCACCAAAAAACTGCAGTGTTTGGGATTTTTTTTGACAATGCAAGAAATTTGTCTCCCCTTGTTAGCTTGCTGTTAAGATTCATATATACTTATAAAGCATATCTGGACAGGTGATCTTTAACCCATCTGACCATTTTGGAAAGTATCGTATACTTCAAGTGGAAAATTATAAGTTATAGAAACATAACAGATACATTTTAGTTTCTCGAGCAACAGCATCAGCGTCGTTATTTTTCTTGTCTTGCCTCATTTTATTACATACAGTGATACAGTGTTCGAGTGAAATAACTAACTCCTAGCAGCATTCCTCTCCTGAAACAATTACATCGTAGTACTCGCGTTTATAGAGATGCCCATCAGTTCACCCTTGAGCAAGTTGACTAGTTCGCAATTAATTAATGACGTCTTTTTTTTATCTGAACTCTCGAAAGTGTCCTGCTAATTTGAAGGTTTTTCGGCAATTTGTAAGAGTTTTGGATTTGTATATTTTTAAAAACTAAAATGAAGGTATAGACGGCGTATGGAACTTAAGTACATACTATGTCCAACAAATGGTATCAAATGGTGGATAATGCCTTGTACCTCCTTAAATATTAAACTACGCATTGCACAGTGTGTTAATAAAGCAATCATAATAAAGCGGTAATCTTGTTTTATTTGTTTGTTGTGCATGCTTATCTGAGAAACTAAATATCCTATCTCAAGAAATGTTATTTTTAGGAGAAGGCTTGAGGTTGAGGGTTAAAATTTTGTAAAAATTATATTTGTAAGGTAAAATGGAAAAAAAAAAAACAAAAAAAAAAATAAAATTAAAAAAAAAAAATTGTCGACCCGTTTTTGAGATATCGAATTTTCCAAGAAAAAATTTCAAACTTTTTTTAAAAATCCAAAAACTTCTTTTTTGAAAATTTTATAGGAAATATTTTTTGAACTTATTTGAAAGTTGTATATCACTTTTGGTGACCTTGTGACAACAACAGGTAAGAACGGTTGGGATCTCCTAGTTGGCTGCGACGCAAATGCTCATCATCTACAATGGGGGAGTACGGACACAAATAAAAGGGGTGAATCACTATTTGAATTTATAATTAAAGAAAATTTGCTGATTTCAAATAAAGGTAACGAACCAACCTTCGTTACGAGAAGCAGAAGAGAAGTGCTCGATGTGACGCTTTCCACTAACTCCGACACTGTTGTAGTTAGTGATTGGAAGGTGTCAAGTAATGTTACCTTCTCAGATCATAGAATGATAACATTCCAAATAAAGCACAAGTTAGAAAACCCAAAACCCTATAGAAACCCCAGAAAAGCAATATGGGACGCCTTCAATACTAGATTGGCCTCTTCTTTGGGTCATTATAAGAATCAACCGCTGACAAACTGCTCGGAGATTGAAAATCATGTTAATGTTAACGCCTTTGATAGTTCTTGTCCCATTTCCAAAGGGAAAGGCAAGCTCAACCCCGAATGGTGGTCCAAAGAACTCTCTGTTCTTAGGAAAAACTCAAGGAGGCTTTTTAATAGAGCAAAATACAGTAATGAACCCGCTGGACTGGGATCTCTTCAAGATCAGCAAAAGTATGTACAAAAATCGAACAACCTATGCAAAAAGAGCAGCCTGGCAAAAAATTTTACAGACAGTGAGTTAACGAATGATACGGCTAGGCTCACGAAAGTCATGTCTAAGGTTCATACTCCTCCTGGTTTCTTAAAAAGACCGGACAATACCTGGACAGACTCCTGCTCTGAAACCTTGGAGTCACTTTTGAGTACTCACTTTCCAGGATGTACCACCGATACATCTCTTGTGGACAGAGGCCCTAACATCAGTGAAACCTCTAACATAGGTAACCAAATGATAAATAATAATAATAATATAATAATATAATAATGCATACAAGTCTGCAGGGCCTGATGGAATAATTCCAATTATGCTCCAAAGCTCCAAAGACATAATTGTTCCAATTCTAGTGGATATTTTTAGGGGTTGTCTAAACATCACCTATATTCCCTCTAGTAGGAGAGAAGTCAATGTCATCTTCATTCCGAAAGCTGATGGCAAGCCCACTCATACTGAGCCGAAAGATTTCAGGCCTATAAGCCTATCCTCCTTTCTTCTCAAAACCTTAGAAAGATTAATTGAAACTCATATTCGCCTTAATCTGACCAAAATTCAAAGACTAGCGTGTATTGACACTACCAGTGCTATAAGAACTACACCTACAGCAGCCCTAGAAACTTTCCTTTCACTAGCTCTGCTCGATCTGTTTACGAAAGAGCTGGCGGCCAAAAGTGCTCTTAGAATTAAACAGTGCAATAATTGGAAAAAGGGCCACTTCGGTCACAGAACCATAATGAAATTCATGACATATAGACATTCAAACAGATTACGTCACACCGCACATAGATTTTAACCCAGTGGCGATGACAGATATCCCTAGTAGGGAATTCTGGAACGAAAACAGGGTCATCAATACAAATCATGTTTCGGTGTTTACAGACCGTTCCAAAACAGACGAAGGGGTAGGGTCAGGTATCTACTCGGAAAACCCACCTATAAACAGATCAATATAAAGCTTCCAAACTTTTGCAGTGTATTCCAAGCGGAGGTGCTTGCAGTTTGCAAAGCCGCGAAATATCTTGCCTTTCATGAAATAGTCAATAGCAATAAAGACATCTTCATAGATAGCCAGGTGGCAATTAAAGCTATTTCTTCAATCAGTATTAAGTCCAAACTGGTAGATTGTTGTCGAACTGAACTTAGATCTTTAGGTGCAACAAACACAGTAACCCTTATATGGATCCTTGGACTGGACATCGTGATATTCTCGAGAATGAAATGGCAGATGAACTGGCCAGAAACGGATCATCTCTTGATCCTAGCCAAATCGAATTTTCGGTACTTATTCCACTGGAGCAGGAAAAAATAGAATCCACCAGAATTTCCTTGAAGCTGCAGACGTCAGATGGTCATCACTTGACACTTGTGGGGTTTCAAGAAATTTATGGCCGAACATATCGAAGAAAAAAACTGAATATGTACTCAAGCTAAGCAGGCCTCAATTATCGCTCCTAGTGGGAGTCCTAACTGGCCACAACTCATTGGGAACCCACATGAGCAGAATGGGTATCAACCCATTTGACTTATGTAGAGGGTGTCAAGATGAAGAGGCGGAGGAAGACTCATCCCATTTCCCTTGTGAATGCCCCAGTCTGGCCATAACTAGAAAAGAGGCCCTCGGAGAATACTTTTTCGACGAAATGGGCGACATCTCTATCCTGAAATTCACTCAGAAGTCAGGGTGGTTCAAGGAGGCATCCCATTCCTAAATTTGTCCTCAGTCCCACACCCATCCCCTCCTCACACCTAGCTACCTTTTTCCTGGGGAGTACAATGGATCCACGGAGATGAGGCGGCTTGCCGTATCATCACCCCTTCTAACCTAAACCTAACCTGTATATAAAATTCAATCTAAATCCGTTAAGCCGATAATGAGAAAATTCAAAGTAAAAAAAATCGTTCTATAAGAGGTACCGTACCTACTGGTTGCAAAGTGTAAATTTTAATAATTTTTAGCAGTAAATCGCAATAATCTTAGTATACATAGAAAGTTTTATAAAATCGTAGGAGCCATTTAAAAAAAAAAAATATTTTCGCTAACGGTTTTTTATTATTTGTATTGAAGGTACCTACCAATATTTTTTCATTAAAGTAAATTTTTTTCTTAAAATATTTATAGTCTTAAAAAACGCTTAAATATTGAGTTTCATAAAAATCGACTGTGTTGTTTTCAAAATATTTGATTTCAAAAAAAAAAATTGTACATGTCTTAAAAATTCAACAAAAAAAAAACAAAATTTGAAAATTTTGTTAAAGAAAACTTTTTATATTTTTAAGAAATAAATATAAAAAAATATTGAAATCAGAATTACTATTTTGAAGAAAATCGAAAAAAATGGTTCTTTGGGAGGTACCATTAATAACCAGTACTACTGTTGTGTTTAGTTCTAAAATAAGTGAAAAAAACGTGTGGGCAGAATCACCAAAAACGACTATGTACCAAGTTTTAAGAAAATGGATCAAGCCGTTTAGGCTGTAGACGAACAGACAGACAGACAAACAGAATTGTGGGACCCACTTTTTTCGTCTTCCCTATCATCGTAATGACAAGTCTGATCAAAATCTTGAGTTAAATTTTTTTTACGAATGCGTAACTTGCCATATAGTACCTTAAATATCGCAAGTAAAAATGTGTGTTGAAAAGTTATAGTTAACGGATAGATATTCTAAGGGCTGGATATTTAACAATATTTATATATTTTAGGGTTAATTGGTGTAACAAACTTTTTGTGCTTGCAATTATAATTGGATTATGTAGATAAAGACTTCGAAATCACTTATAGTGGGGCTGTTAGTGAGAACAATCTTTAATTTTGACTTGACGGGTTGAGCTGTAGTATACAAATAGTTCAAGTTCTAACTTTACTTTCTACAAGTGTGTTCCCAAGGTGGCAGCACTTTCAGAAGGACAAGAGAAGAGTTGCCACTTACCAGTTTAAATCCCGAAATGTTGCTTATAAATCAGAAACCAAGGGTCGGACGATGACTCGAGAGCACCCGTTAGCTTCAGCACCCTTGAAACCATAGGACTACATTAATGATTTTCTCCCACCCCTCACCTTTCACGAAGAAGGTGGAAAGATTCGTTTTGGGAAAGAAAATTGGAAATGCCAAGAAAAGTTAGAAAAATACTTTTATTAGTAAAACTTAAAGATGATGTCGACGTAGAATTTCACAATCTTTATTTTCGTTGAAAAATTCATGTAAGTTGAACTGAACTTAATACAAATTGCGTATGACAAAGCCCTCACTATGTCACTGATGAGTCACAAGTGAGTACCAAAAAATACCGAACACATTAGGAATTAAATTCCAAATTTAAATAATTTTTTAGAACAATTTTAGTACATTATAAGAAATATTTGTATGGCTAGGCTTGAGTTCAATTTGCGATCGTGTTATCGCAAATACCAAAATAGATAGATCAGATTTTTAGTTTTTAAATAAATAATAAATAAATATGTAAACAATAAATAAACAAAAAGTAAATAAATAAAATTAATTAACATATAATTGAATAAATAATTACATATAGAATTGAGTAAATAAATAAATAAATAAACTTATAAGTAAAAAATAAATAAATAAATAGTAAACAAACAGCAAAATAAATTAAAAGTTTACTAAAAAATAACAAAAAGAAATAAATAAATAAGTTCATATGAACTAGTGCATAAATTAATTAAATTATAAATAACAGTTAACAAAAAATTAGTGAGTTTTGATAACTCATAAACAATTATTGAATAAATACAAAAAACAGAAAATAATTAAAAACCAGAAACACCAGAAACATGATTAAGAAATTAATTGATTTATTAAGGGATTATTAGAGATTTCACAACTTATTAAAAAGGAGTTGTTGAGTCTATTGATTCTTACAAGAATCATTTCAACATTTGCTCTCTCGTGTAAGTCTAAGGTGGAATGGTGTCGAGGAAGCTAAAGCATCATTTTAAGCAATTTATTCTGTGATATTTGCAATTTGTTAAGGTGACATTTTGCACATTTACCCCAAACCTGGCATCCATACAAAAGGATTGCTTTAAATACTACTTTATGTATTATAATTTTATTAGCGTTGCTAAGGCGTAACTTCCTATTAATAAGAGGGTGCAGTATATTGATAGCTATGCTAACTTTTTTTTAAAGTTTTAGCAATGTGTTCCTTAAAGGTGAGTTTTTGATCTAAATAAACCCCTAGGTATTTAACGCTTTGGTCCCAATCAAAGGGCACGGTAGTGCCCAGCCAAGTTCGCGGCACTACACCCTTTTTACAGGAACAAACTCAGGCGGTTTTCAACCCCCCTCTAACTTCCGTACCAATAAAGTCAGAAACTTCAAATTCGGAGTATTTGCTGAACTGATCAAACACAGGTGGCTCACCAAATTTCAACTCTTTAGCATTAGCAGTTCCCAAGATATAGGACTTCAAAAATCGCAAAAACCGTAACTGACTGACTGATTCACTGACTCACTGACTCACTGACTCACTGACTCACTGACTCACTGACTCACTGACAGATCATCAAAATTATGGAGCACTTCCCGACATCGTAGAAACTTGAAATTTCACACAACGGTAGGCCTTGTGGTACATACAAAGGAAAAAATCGAAAATCTGCAATTTTATATTCAGGGGGCGTGGCATCCACCCACTTTCTTAAATATTCTATAAATTATATGGAGCTTTTCCGATTGTTGTAGAACAATGAAAATTGGTAAGTTGGTAGGGTTTGAGGTACTTAGAAAGAAAAAAATTGAAAAATAGGAATTTTCCATACAGGGGGCGTGGCATCCACCCACATTCTTAAAAATTCTTATAAATTATATGGAGCACTTCCGATTGTTGTAGAACGATGAAACTTGGTAGGTCGGTAGGGCTTGAAGTACTTAGAAAGAAGAAAAATTGAAACATTGGAATTTTCCATTCAGGGGGCGTGGCATCCACCCACACTCTTAAAAATTCTTATATATTATATGGAGCACTTCCGAGTGCTGTAGAACGATTAAAATTGGTAGGTCGGTAGGGCTTGAAGTACTTAAAGAGAAAAAAAATTGAAAAATTTAAATTTTCCGTTCAGGGGCGTGGCATCCACCCACATTCTTAAAAATCTTATAAATTATATAGAGCACATCCGATTGTTGTAGAACGATGAAAATTGGTAGAACGCTATGACTTAAAGAACAAACAAAGTTAAAAATAAAAATTGAGATTTTTCATTCAGGGGGCGTGGCATCCACCCACTTTCTCAGAATTGCTATTATTTATATAGAGCACTTTCGGTTGACGTAGAATTATTAAACTTTGTAGAGCGGTAGAGCTTGATTTTCACCTAGCAAAATAAAATCTTTGCAAAAAGTAGTGAAATCACAACAAAAACATAAATGTTAAAAAAGGAGCCAAGTTCTTATATGTACAAGAAACCTGTGCGTAAAAAGTCAACCAAAAAAAGTAATGAGATCTAAAATATATGCCAAGTTTTAAGTTAATGAAGCTTAATATCAAATATCTGAATTAGAGTAATATCGAAACAACTCCTTATTATGACAGAAATTTGGTATTTAATGATGTCTGATTAAAATTTGGTGGATTTACTTGGCAAGTTTTCTCTTAATTACTTACCTAATCTTAATTTAAAATGTATGAAAACTTGACCAGTGAACCCACCAAACTTTAATCAGACATCATTAAATACCAAATTTCTGTCATAATAAGGAGTTGTTTCGATATTACTCTAATTCAGATATTTGATATTAAGCTTCATTAACTTAAAACTTGGCATATATTTTAGATCTCATTACTTTTTTTGGTTGACTTTTTACGCACAGGTTTCTTGTACATATAAGAACTTGGCTCCTTTTTTAACATTTATGTTTTTGTTGTGATTATCATTTACACCATCAATGTTTAACTGATTGCTAGGAAGGTAGCAAAATTTTCTTTTTCTATTAAAAAAGGGAGCTTGCAGTTTGTCAGTGTTTAATTTAATTTTCCACTTTTCATAATACTTAGTCATCAGTTCAATTGCATGTTTTAAATTGGTCTCAATGTTGAGAGGTTGAGACTAAATTCATGCGATGAAAAGATGCCGGTATCATCAGCGAATATAGCTATTTGACATTCCGGTAGTCTGGGAATATCAGAAGTGTAAAAATTATACAAAAACGGTCCCAACACTGATCCTTGTGGAACACCTTGGCTTACATTATAACAATTTGACGGATTATTACTTACAAAAACACAAAAACGACCGACGATCGGACAAAAAGCCAAAGCTATCAAATTTAACGAGATACATGGGAAATCCAAAACATATCATTTTGTGCACAATCCTATCATGCCAAACTGTGTCAAATGCCTTTTCTATATCGAGTAGAATCAGACCAGTCGATTTGCCAAGTGAGCGATTTTTTTTTTACGTGTTCGCAGACCCTTAAAACTTGATGGGAAGTGCTGTGATGCATTCAGAATCCAAACTGCCTGTTTGGAAAAATGTTAAACTCATCAAAAATTTGCAATATTTTTCGTTTAATAACTTTTTCTAATATTTTGCTTTTACAACTCAGTAGGCTTATTGGTCGATAGCTGGTAGGAAGTTTTGTAGGCTTTCCAGGTTTTGGAATTGGAATGACTTTAGCATATTTCCAGCTTAATTGAAAGTATTGTAATTAATTTTATAAAAATATGGGCTTTTTGATCTTCATCTCTATATGCAAATTGAAGAAGTTGAGAATTTTCAACGAAACGTAGGGTGTAAATATGAAATTGTTTTAATTTGCATATAGAGATGAAGATCAAAAAGCCCATATTTTTATAAAATTAATTGCTATTCGAAGATTTGATCAATAAACTAATAATGAAAGTATTGTACTTTGAGACATGCATTTATCAAAAACGTAAGAAATTCGAGTCCAGCCTTAGGGAGTGTCTTTATGTTTTTAATCATATCTAGCCCATCTGACTTTCTTGTTTTCAGTTTGGATACAAGATGTTTCACTTCTTGCCTTGTAATAAACTGAATACCAAAAATTTTGAATGTTAACAATCTTAAATAGAACTTTAAAATTTCAAATGCTAAAATTTCCAACAATAAAAAATCTAGGTTGTTAAAATATCTTAAAAAAATGAAATTGAGATTTTTGAAAGGACTGAACACCCAACCTTAAGATAGCTATGTTCACTTGGCCCGCAAAAGTGTCCAATTTTTTTTTTTATAAAAGATGACCATTTTTGACGACACTTTAACTTTTTTTGACCACCCACAGTTTTCGATAAAATCGAGTTTGAAAAATGGTGGGCTGAAAGAACGCTACGCCTCAAAAATCGACTATTTCAAATTTGATTAATGTTTTCTATAGGTAATTTTTGGAACATCGATGACCACCCCTAAACTTTTTTGACCACCCATACATATTTTTCGTTGATTTTTGAAATTTTTATTTCGCTATTTTTTTGTTGGTGTCTATATTCCACTTTCATTTTTTAATTTTGAAAGATGACCATTGTGAAAAGCTCAAATATCTAAAATGACCACCCTTTAAAATCAAAAAAAAAATTGTTAACTACTTATAGAAGTTTTAAATGGTGTTCATGTTTGATAATTGAGTATTTCACAATGGTCATCCTTCCAAATTGGAAAATTAAAAAATGAAAATGGAATAACCAAGAAAAAACATCGAAATAAAAATTAAAAAAAAAAATATTTCTAAGGGTGGTCATTGAAGTTCAAAAAATTACCTATTCTTTTGGTCAATCATTTTTCAAAACCGATTTTCTTGAAAACTGTGTTGTGTGTGGTGGTCAAAAAAGGTCATCGTTTACAAAAAAAACAAAATAATGGACACTTGGCCCGCAAAGCCAAGTGAACACAGCTCCCTAAGATCCCAGAGCCAGTATATCCCTAAGCCTGGGTTTTCCAAAGTGTGCTCCGCGATCGAAAGATCGAAAAATACATCAAATTTCCATTTCACTAGGTATTTTTTTTAATTTTGCTAACTTAACAATTTGAGATATTAAGCTGTTCAGAAAAATGAGATCTCAGAAACCTCAGCAAATTTCGCTTTTGTCAAAAAGTAAGCAATAAAAGTTATCCAATATTCTTGTTCCTTCGTGATTCGACAATAAAACTGAGAAATTCTCGTTTTCGATGCCAGTGATAAATTAGAAGCATTTAAAAAGAAAACAAGTTTTGGGCTTAATTGATTAATACAGCTTCCCAATGGTCCACAAATTTAAAGAAGGAATGGATCTGGAAATTTCTGACGATGAGTTTCATTTTTACCAATTGCTATTTTAATTTTCTGGAAGTATACCATTCAAATATATTAAGGAAAACTATAGGTTTCAAACATTATACTTATACTCAACTCCATTGGAAAAGTCAGCTTCTCTTACGTCGTAGCAGTTTGAGTGTTTTATTAATTTGGCATCAGATTCCCTGATAAAAGAACATTTTGGCACGAAGGAGTCCTTTTCAGAATTTTGGTATTCGAATTTTAATGCCGTTTGCAACAAGATACACTTCATTTGCGAATCAGAAATCCCTGCCTACGTTGGAACCAAAACAAAACCGTACATAGACCCCTTCACGATGCAGGGCCAGATGGGTATTCGGTTACAGTTGGCACAAACTAAACCAGATAAACCAACATGAAGCTGCATTTAGACCATGCGTCGGTCTTCATTCGTTGAATGTTATTCCACAAACAACGAACAATGAGCAAAATAAATCGAAAACTCAAACCGGCTTTGAGTTTCTTCGTTGTCCGTGCTCGGTGTTACAATTTACACCTTTGTTGTTCAGCGTACGAGCAACAACGAACAACGTACATGGACGATACAACCAAAGGTCTAAACGCAGCCTTACGCAGAACGAAATTGGCATATTGCTATCACTAGAAAAAACTTTGTTGTTGCATTTTCCACAAATAATTTTGAAATTGCTCCGCGGAGAGTTTTTCGCCAGGAAAGTGCTCCGCGACTAAAAAAGATTTGGAACCGCTCCCTAAGCAAATAGTTTACATCAAATATCAATATTAAATATAATAACTGTTGTACAAGACTTAAGCTGTGAATGCGTCTTTAAGTGAAGCAATACGTACAAATAAAATACATACTTTTAATTGTTTTTTTAAAAATAATGAACAACAAAATTGGTCCAGTCAATTTGTGCTCTCGAAAAGGCTCTTTGCGAGCAAATTGTGGGGTAGTTTTGATTTGTTCGCTCCTTTATGTTTTCGAGGGTGCTAAATCCCAATCTAAGGTTTTCAACAAAATTTCATGACGAAACATGACAAAAATGTAAAAAATTATTAAAAAATGCATTTTTTGGTAGTTTTTCAATAATGGCTCGAAAACTACCAATGATTTGCAAATTACATCAAAGTATCACTGAAAGAAAACACAATTTCCCATAAATCTATATTTAAGGCTTTTTTCTGCGGCAAACCATTTGGACTCAAGCGCTAGTCGAAAATTTACGAATTTTAACTGTTTTCGAAAATCCACTCGAAATCACTAAGAAATTACTTTGTGTGACAACATTTGAAACAAGATATACTTTTCTGATAGCCTTTGATGCGCTGAGTTCGAATCTGGCCTTGGAATTGCTCTAACACATCACGTTTTTTTATATAAACACATATATAAAATGTATGCATACAAAAAGTATGCAAATTTGGGGTTATATTTTGTTCTCATTTTTTTCGAAAAAATGAAAATGTTTATAGACATTCTGTAGTATGAACATTACCTTAAAAATTCTTTATGAATCTTTCAAATATCTCTATTCGTCTTCGAGGAATCGTTAGTTATCATTTTACTACTAGTCCAGTAACCTTGTAGTTTCATAGTACTGAGACCTTGCGTCAGGTCCGGTTGTTCTGATTTTTTGCTGAGTTGTTTATGATGTTGGCCTAGTATTAAATCTGATTTTTCGACCTCGAGCGCCGAACGCAACATTGGTAAAAATCCAAAAAACCGCGAATTTTTCGCGGTTTTTTCACTTATTGGCTATTTTAACCATTACGCCTTAACTTTCGAATAAAACATTGCTCTACGATTTCAACCTTACTAAATTTGCTTCAATTTGAGTCCAAAGCCGGTTCTGTAGACATAACGGTTTCCAAGGGACGGCATTTCAAAATATAGCAATAAAAAATTTAAAACAACAAGTAGTATATAAAACAGTATAATAACAAAAACATGGTCTTTGACATATGCTGCATCAAAGCAATAGAGCGTGTAGATTGGGCCAAAAGAAGAAAACAATAGTACTGGATGGGGGGTATATATCCCCCCGTTTAGGTGGGAGGGGCAATTTTAAGAAAAGGTGACTTCAAATAGAAAAATAACAATAAAAATACAATGGTAATATCTGGACGAAAATCCATTCCTCATCTCAAAGCCAGAAATCCATTCTTTAATTTTTTTTTAAATAAAGTTTTTTTAGCTGATAGTTTTTGAAAAATTTACTTTTGAACTCAAAATTTTGAGAAAAAGACGATTTTTTTTTGTTAATCTATTTTTTTTTTTATTTCATGGTATTAAGTACTATTTTTGATTTTGATTTTCAATGCCCTTATTAATTCTTAGTTAAAAACTGAAAACCAAATGCTAAAATGACTTCTAGTTTTTGAGAAAACTGAAATTAACATGATCAACTTCACTGTTTTCAGTCTGGTATCCTTTTTCTTCGGGGTGGGAGGGCTCTGCCTCAGGTGCGGTAGTTCTGATTTTAAGATGAGTTGTTTATGATGTTGGCCTAAGTAATAATCCAAGTTTTCGACCTCGAGCGCCGAACGCAACTTTGTGAAATACGCAAAAAACCGAGAAATTTTCGCGGTTTTTTCAGTTATTGGCTATTTTAACCTTTAAGGCCTGGTTTTCGATTATAACTTTGCTCTACCATTTCAAAATAATTAAATGGGCTTCAATTTGAGCTAAAAATCAATTCAAATTGTGAATTTTTTCATCAACTTTTGAATTTAGAATGCTGCAAATCGAATTGAAGGGGGCTTATTCACCCCTTGTGTGAAATCGTTTGCCCCTTTTCAATGATTTTTGTATACTGTGTAGCGTGTCATGTTGGCTTTATTTTAAGATCTTAATCATGAAGATCGGATGAGTAGAAACGGAGTTATGATTTTTTAAAGTCAACCATATAAAACTCGAACTAAAACATTCGCTTCAGATAACTCACTGGTGGGTACTGAACTGAGTACTGTTTTAGTTCGAGTTTTATATGGTTAACTTTAAAAAATCATAACTCCGTTTCTACTCATCCGATCTTCATGATTAAGATCTTAAAATAAAGCCAACATGACACGCTACACAGTATACAAAAATCATTGAAAAGGGGCAAACGATTTCACACAAGGGGTGAATAAGCCCCCTTCAATTCGATTTGCAGCATTCTAAATTCAAAAGTTGATGAAAAAATTCACAATTTGAATTGATTTTTAGCTCAAATTGAAGCCCATTTAATTATTTTGAAATGGTAGAGCAAAGTTATAATCGAAAACCAGGCCTTAAAGGTTAAAATAGCCAATAACTGAAAAAACCGCGAAAATTTCTCGGTTTTTTGCGTATTTCACAAAGTTGCGTTCGGCGCTCGAGGTCGAAAACTTGGATTATTACTTAGGCCAACATCATAAACAACTCATCTTAAAATCAGAACTACCGCACCTGAGGCAGAGCCCTCCCACCCCGAAGAAAAAGGATACCAGACTGAAAACAGTGAAGTTGATCATGTTAATTTCAGTTTTCTCAAAAACTAGAAGTCATTTTAGCATTTGGTTTTCAGTTTTTAACTAAGAATTAATAAGGGCATTGAAAATCAAAATCAAAAATAGTACTTAATACCATGAAATAAAAAAAAAAATAGATTAACAAAAAAAAATCGTATTTTTCTCAAAATTTTGAGTTTAAAAGTAAATTTTTCAAAAACTATCAGCTAAAAAAACTTTATTTAAAAAAAAATTAAAGAATGGATTTCTGGCTTTGAGATGAGGAATGGATTTTCGTCCAGATATTACCATTGTATTTTTATTGTTATTTTTCTATTTGAAGTCACCTTTTCTTAAAATTGCCCCTCCCACCTAATCGGAGGGATATATACCCCCCATCCGGTACTATTGTTTTCTTCTTTTCCAATCTACACGCTCTATTGCTTTGATGCAGCATATGTCAAAGACCATGTTTTTGTTATTATACTGTTTTATATACTACTTGTTGTTTTAAATTTTTTATTGCTATATTTTGAAATGCCGTCCCTTGGAAACCGTTATGTCTACAGAACCGGCTTTGGACTCAAATTGAAGCAAATTTAGTAAGGTTGAAATCGTAGAGCAATGTTTTATTCGAAAGTTAAGGCGTAATGGTTAAAATAGCCAATAAGTGAAAAAACCGCGAAAAATTCGCGGTTTTTTGGATTTTTACCAATGTTGCGTTCGGCGCTCGAGGTCGAAAAATCAGATTTAATACTAGGCCAACATCATAAACAACTCAGCAAAAAATCAGAACTACCGGACCTGACGCAAGGTCCAATGTATATAGTTACTGGACTATACCTAATTCGAAAAATCCAGTAAATTTGTGTTCAAAAGGACACTTAGCTAGAAAATTGTGGGATTTTTAGGTAGTTTAAGATGAAAACTAAGGATTTCTTGAAGACGAATGGAGGTATTTCAAAGATTCAAAAAGAATTTTGAAGTAAAATGTTCATACTTCAGAATGACCATAACCATTTTTTCGAAAAAAATTATCTCGAGAAAATAATATAGGTAACCCCAAATTTGCATACAAAATGCATTTTTTTTAAATTTTTAGTTTCGAATATCTCAAAAACCTGACGTGCTAGAGCAATTCCAAGGCCAGATTCGAGCTCAACGCATCAAAGACCATCAGAAAAGTATATCGTGGTTCATGTTACAGACAAAAATTCTAATTTTACAAAGTAATTTCTTCCCGAAAACATAAGGGAGCAAGCAAATCAAAACTACCCCACAATTTGCATGGTAAAAATACAATGACTGGACTAAATAGGAATTGATTTCAAGTGAAATATGTAACTGTAATTCCAAGAAATTGATTTATGAGATGAGAAACAAATTTTATCTCCTCACTCGAATACGAAAATGAAACAAAGAACATTTTCAAGACATGGCACCAGTATGATTCTTGTTTGTTTCCTTTGTCTTCAGGTTCCCTTAAATATAGCTGATCATACGTAATTAAACAAAAAAACGCATTACAACAATTATTATTATTTATTTTATTGCTTTACACCACTAATTATCTACTCACAAAGAATATGGCTGATGTAAAATACCATTGCTCATTGTCAGAGAACCTTCTCTAAAAAAAAAATTAGTCACTAACATTTTGAAAGATTGGAAACCCTCCCCAATACAAAAAAGACACATCATCTGTTGTCAAAGTTTATTTAAATAAATACAAAACAAAACAAAGCAAAATAAACAACGAAATCACATATTCGCTTCCTATGCACTCGAAGTGTGATTAGCTTTATACTGAAATTATTAATAAAAATAATAATAATACGTCATTTTTTTATAAGTCATGATGGCGTTTTGCACACTGCCTCTCTTGGTCCAACATTCATTCTACGTAAATTGGGGGGTAATCCACGTTATAATGTGAGTTGTTAGTAAATTCAATTAATTGCATGCACTCGAGCATGTATTTGATTTTCAAGTTCATGATTCTTCGGTTTAAAGTACTCAACTCAAGTAGAGTGTAGGAAATCAACTCAATTCAGTTGAGGATTGAATCAATCAAGCAATCACTATCGATGCCCTTATAACTGAAAACATAGCCGATATCACGTAGAGATTTGAGTCTACGATTGTGTTAATTGGTTGATCCATTTTCTTTTTTTTTATTTTATTATTTTATCTAATAAAGCTAATTATTTCATTGTGATAATATAAGCAACCCATAACAGTCATTGACTAATTTGTTATTCGTTTGACTAAGTGATTAGCATTGATAACAAAAACAGCTGCGGTTTTTATATGCTTAAATTGATTAATCGTTTAGGATTTTTTTTTCTCATAATTCCGTTTATGAAATAAGATGGGTGTTTAGATATAACGGAATATGGGAAGTTATGAATTTTATTTTATTATCTACCACCAGAAGTATTGGTAGGTATTAGGTAACAAAGAAGACGCTTTAGTCGTAATTAACTTTGTTGTTCAGGGATGCTTTGGGAAACTACCATCATCCCATTTGTTTTACATCACACAAAGATGGTCTTCGGATTTATCAGAAAGGAAAACAGCGTAAACAAAAGTCTGCTTCGCTGTTGCCTACCACTAAATACGTTTTAGGGGGCTTCGTTGAGTTCCAGCTGACCTACAACTTTCTGTATCAGTTTCTAAAACCTTGAAAAATATCAAGTTACTTAAGATCTCCAAGGGCAAGTTCGTGTGTGCCCAAAGTCCAAAGTCGTAGGTAGGTACATTTTATTTAAATTTACGAATTTCACTTCAAAAATATTCAAAAACGCTTTGAAATTCCATTCAAATGAGTTTATTAACAGCTTCATTCTCAACAACGGCGTATACTTTCACGTAAAGTCTGGGATGCTCTAGAATGTACAATGTTCACCCCCCCACTCTAGTCCACTTATTAATGAAAAAAGGTTAAGACCTAGAAATATATAATTCAAAATTGAAAGATTTTTATAGTTCTATAGCTACGTGATTAATAAAAGTTACTTAACAACATCACTTGGGCGTAGAGGCACTCTTAAAGAGCTCTTCATTTTATGGACGTTAGGTTTAATTGTTATAAAAGTCCTGCTTGATTAGTCCAAAAAAATTCACCCAAGGGTAAATTTGGTTTGGCATAATGTAAAATAAGAATTTGATGGGGTCATCCAGAAAAGTATTTTTTAATTAATGAAAATCCTGTGAAATGGATTTTTTTTTCTATTTTAATTGCAATGAATTCTGATATGGGGGTTGGCTTAAAGCCCTTATTTAAAATTCATTAATCCCTTTTCGTTTGTTGTTGAATGAATGGTCAGCAGATATGTAAGTTGACGACTACTCTCTCCACAGTACTGTGATAGATATAGTGTTAAGTTTTTTCTTTGTTGGTTGTGTGGTCAATCCTCGAGCAACCAATGTGTGAAAAGTATTTGACAATCATGTAAGATTGTAAGAGGGATTACGGACACCAACGAACCCTTTGATAGCTTTTGAAGTTTTTATCGAGTTCAAATTTGTTAATTTTGAAGAGGAAATAATTTGTTTTTAACAACCCACTGCCGGAGAAAAAAGGCATACATTGTAGAAGTGTGGACCAAAATATTTTGCCTAGAGGTTAAACTGCAATTAGTGCCTTAACAGTTAACAGATAGAGAATCCCAATGTTTCATCCCGTCGCCCTTCGTAGATCGGGAGGCAGATAAGTATGTAAGTTTATACTTCTCCAATGCTTGGTGGCATTGATATATCATTAGCAGAGTGTCACATTCTTCGGTGAGTTGGCCGTTCAAGCAATTTGATGAAATACACTTCCCATCGCTATACAATTCGTTCATCAGATTTTTTTATTTGCCCTAATAGTTCAAAGGGTAAACAATGTGCATCCAAGAGGTTCTCTGTTCTCTGTTAAATCAAACTCTGTCTATCAAGGAAGGAGTGTTTCCCCACTAAGGCAGTTCTCCTTTCATCAAGGCAGCAGCGGAAGAATTCGCCAGATGGAATCAATGGCAGCGTCTACAATTCCAGTCAGTCTGAATCATTTAGTGAACATCTTATATGGGCTACTACGACATATTCGGAGCTCAGGCCTATAAGGAGCGGTTCATCCGAGTGTGGTTCTCCAGGCTGGGGGTCGTGCCGTCGTCGGGGCGACTTCCTGGCAACGTAAAGCGACTTTGGTTGCGAAGCACCAACAAGACTCGGATACGGACGGATTTTCTTGTGACGAACCTAGCAAACGAATTAAGGACAACGAGCTTCGGATATGCACGTGGCATGTTTTGTCTCTCTATAGACCACGTGCAGCCGAAAACATTTAGCGGAGGCCCTATATTGCTACAGAGCAGACATCATCGCCATCCAAGAAGTGCGATGGGATGGGCCGGGCAAAAGAAAACTGAAAGACTGCTGCTTTTATTACATACGGTGACTGCTACTAACCACAAGGGCAGCGTCTCTTTGGATGTGGATTCATCGTTAAAGGCAGACTTGCAATAAGTTTTGAGCTTCAACTATGTTAACGATTGCCTCATAAAAACTCGCATCAAGCTAAATTCCCCAACATCAGCCTCATATGCACGCAGCCCCAACAGAGGAGAAAGATGATGACAGCAAGGACGAGTTGTATGAGCTCCTGGAAAAGAGCATTGTCCTAGCTATGACATTACGATTTTCTTGGGTGATTTTAATGCGAAACTTGGAAGAGAAGACGTCTTTGGTGACACAATCGAAAGATGTAGACTGCATGACACCATCTCCGATAACGGACTCAGGTTAATCGTTGCTGCGTGGCATCTCGATATACGCAAGGGGATATGGTGATATGGTGAAGTCCTGGTCAATCAACCGCCAACCAGATTTACCACTTTGGGATCAACGCAAGGCACTCCTCCAGTATCAAGGATGTCCAAACGTTCCAAGGAGCCACCGTTGACTCGGACCACTACCCCGCTGTAGCCAAGGTAATGCGAGGGATATCTAGACGCTTGACCATGGCCAAAACAGTGAAATACTGTGAGGAAGTTCGACGTCAGACGGCTACAGTCGCAAGAAATCATCAGGTCCTTTTCCGATCGAGCCTCTAACGTGCATCATCGAGGAAATAGAGTAATGCCAAAAAGTAAAAAGAAGCTCCCAGGGTAACAAAGCCCGAACCGAAGCCTACAAGAAATTCAGGGGAACATTGTGCTAGAATCGCAGTCAAGACTGGAGATATGGAAAAATAATTTTGGCAATTATACAGGGTGTCCCGTACCTGAGTGGAAGTATCTTAGGGTGCGTGGTTCCTGGGTATATTCTTAGAAAAAAATTGTATGGGGGGAAAGTTGTATCTCCCCTCCTTAAGGCAGGGGGGGCAGTTTCTAAAAAATTGACTTAAAATGCCAAAAAAACATTAAAAATCAACGAAAAGACATCTAATAATTATTTTAAAAGCTAATACTCCATTCTTCTTAAGTTTTTAAATCAAGTTGTTTAAGCGAATAGTTTTTCAGAAATTAAATTTCAAAGTCAAATTTGTTTTAAAAAAATTGTGATTTTTTTCTTAAGTCGATATTTTTCAAAATTTTTCGTAATTAAGTGCTGTTTTTGTGTTCAATATTCATTGCCCTCATTTATTTTTAGTCCATTACCGAAAACCAAATGTAAAAATCTATCTTAGTTTTTGAGAAATTAAGAAAAAACGAAAGGTACTTTTACCAAAAAATGGATAATTCATGAATAAATAAATTTTTTCGGGCGTCTTTGGGAAAAGTACCTTTTGTTTTTTCTTAATTTATCAAAAACGAAGAAAGATTTTTACATTTAGTTTTCGGTAATGGATTACAAAATAATGAATGCAATGAATATTGAACACAAAAATAGCACTTAATTACGTAAAATTTTGAAAAATATCGACTTAAGAAAAAAATCACAATTTTTTTTTAAACAAATTTGACTTTGAAATTTAATTTCTGAAAAATTATTCGCTTAAACAACTTGATTTAAAAACTTAAGAAGAATGGAGTATTAGCTTTCAAAATAATTATTAGATGTCTTTTCGTTGATTTTTAATGTTTTTTTGGCATTTTAAGTCAATTTTTTTGAAACTGCCCCCCTGCCTTAAGGAGGGGAGATACAACTTTCCCCCCATACAATTTTTTTCTAAGAATATACCCAGGAACCACACCCTAAGATACTTCCACTCAGGTACGGGACACCCTGTATAATTGCCAAAATTATTTTTCCATATCTCCAGTCCTGACTGCGATTCTAGCACAATGTTTTTTTTTGCATTTTAAGTCAATTTTTCAGAAACTGCCCCCCCTGCCTCAGGGAGGGGGATACAACTTTCCCTCCATACAATTTTTTTCTAAGAATATACCCAGGAACCACACCCTAAAATACTTCCACTCAGGTGCGGGACACCCTGTATAACGGCCATAACGAATCGAGTTCCGCTGCCATGCAGATTGCACCATTCAACCTGGATGACGTATGTACGTAGGCCAACAATTCCGTCTACCCTAACTTGACGTAGTGAATATAAAGATAGCCCCCTAAATAAGTCTAATAATTCTGCAGGAGCTGCTGGCCCTAAAGCCGAACTATTCTAAGCAGCTGGAGATAAGTTTGTTAGGTGTATGCACCAGCTCATCTGCAAAATACGGTTGGAAAACATGCCCGAGGAATAGAACCTCAGCATTGTTTGCCCCAGCCCCTTCCTAAAGAAAGGCAACTCTCTGGACTTCACCAACTACAGAGGCAACAGTTTCCTTAACATTTCATACTAAATCTTTTTTGCCGTACTTTATGAACGCCATTTGTCAACAACATGATACATAGGTCCATAGTGTGGCCTTGTCGCCAGGAAAGTCCACCATGGGCCAAATCCATACACATCAACTTTTAATTGATTTCAGGGCCGCGTATGACACAATATATATGTAGAGCAATATTTTAAGTTTTGGCATCTCTCCCAAGCTCGTCCGTTTGTGCAGGATGACGATGGAGAATGATTGCTGCTCAAGATCAGCAAAGACCTCACCAATACCTTTGATGTCAAAAATCTCTCACGTCAACACAAGAGGGAGAGGCACAATCTGTTGCCGTAAAATCTACCACAACAAGTTTTAGCATCCTATTCTCTTTTCCTTTTTCCATTTTAAGCCTTTTCTCCCGTTGTGGCTCCAAAATGCTCGTAGAGTTCAAGAGTTCATTAGAAATAGGAACCTGCTCTTAGAGGATTTTCTAAGATCTGTCACTGTGTGACAGATAGCCCACAAGTTCTCCGAGTGTGTGACAGATGGTCCACACGGGATGTAAAAACATGATGAGTACGACGCATGTTCAACGACATGTGTGACCCCAAGATCACACCAACATAAATTTAGTATGGTGTAATGCCCAGCGTAAATTGTCGTGAGCACTAAAGAAAAATCAATTTGGGATGTGTTTACCTATCCTCTAAAATTCTGCGTTTAAAGTAATTTAGCGAAAGTCATCGGATCATGTCTCGTAATTTTAGTTAGAAAATGACATCGATCCAATCTAATATAATGTTTTCCGCTAGTTTCATAGTTTGGGCCGGTCTGGGCTGGGAACTTTGTTCGTGCTATATTTTTGAAAAAGAATAGTTTGGTGGCATTTGAGAAATCGTATGTGATTTTAATGGAATTATAATCCCAGTTGGGGTTAGAACCGGTAGAAATAGAGAAGCTATTTTTGTCTACAAGTTTGAAGAGAGGAAGATGTTCAGTTAGAGATGATCTGAAAGCTTGTGCCAGTTGGGGTGGGGAAATATTGGAAGAGATAGGATTCTTTGTTAGAAAAGCTGAGTATTTGGTTGATTTGTTTTCTCCAAAATATTGCAAGTTCTCGTTTTGTTTTGTGGACTGAAATGTGTCAAAGTTTCACCCCGGTTTGGCCTTCGTTTCGTTCTTTTATTTTCCTGAGATTGCGGGACTCGCGACCGTGTTAAAATCCGTTGTCTATGACATTGCATTGTTTTTCTTTGTTTCTGTCTTTAAAGCCTAAATTTTTCAGACATTTTGAAAATTTGCCTTCTGCCAATTTCCTAAAATATTCTTTAACTTTTCTTACTTATAAACATTTCTGGGATTTATACCAATATATAAAATCTCACAACAAATTTTTCAACAGTCTGCCCAGTTACGTAATTGACGTAATCGGACGAACAAAGTGTAATGCCAGTGTTGTTTTCGTTTAACGATGAATGAAGGCAAGACGAAATATATGCTGCCAACAAGAAGTGACACCGAAAACCGACGTGTCAGACAGAACGTCATAAAAGATAGCTATTTTCTAGGTGGTCAGAGACTTTGTGCACCTAGGCTCCGCTATCATTTCAGGGAAATCAAACGATGAATCAATCTTGCCAATCACTGATTCTTTGGGCCCTCTTCTGATCAACTAAAGTATCCCTGTATAAGACGCTTATCAGCCTGGCTATGATCAATGGTAGAGGCTTGGACACTATTAACAGTGAAAGAGAAAGTCTATTTTAGAGGAACATTCTGCGGGTGATTTTTGGTCCCATCTGCATAGATGAATGGAGAAAAAGGTTCAACAATGAACTGTATAGCCGTAAAAGTGAAAAGCCAACGAGAGAGATAGCTGTTCACCTAGAGCGAATGGACATCAATGCTCCGGCCTGGAAAGTCTTTGAATCCAATCCCGTAGGACGGCGATGCAGTAGAGGAGGACAGTGTAACCTCAACCAACTTGGCGTGCAAAACTTTAGACAGCTAGCCAGAGACCGAGCCGGCTGGAAGAAGCTTGTTGGTTGAGGCCCTAGTCCACCCTGGAATGTAGCGCCACCTTAAGTAAGTATAAGTATGTAATTAGTTGCTATATGCCCTTATATAGAACGGTTTGAACAAGTTTTGATTTAATGCGCTTATATGACTCAAAATATAATAATAATAAGCCAAATTTAAATTTTGCAGCTTGCTTACGACATTACATATTTTTCTGTTTATTACATTTATTTCTCAACTACTAAAAAATTTTATTGGAGAATTCCTTTGCTTTTTATTCAAATACACAAAATGCAATTCCAAAAGAACTTAAAAATAAAAGCTTTTCCTTCCCTATTTGTATTTTTTTTGTTTTAAGAAACAACCCGATGCAACTGCAAATAATAAATATTGCATAATGGTATTCACAAAGAGAGCCCAGCTCATTTGCTATGCATAGAACACCCTCACTTTATGCAATATCAAAACGAGTTAACCGCATTTAAGTACTTCAGCTTTCACGACCAGTGTACTACGTATGTACATCTAGTAACACTGATGTAGACAATTTAAGAGATAATGGGATTTTTTTGTTTGCTTTCGAAATTTTAAATCTTCCTTCTATACGAGTTGGACCAATTTGCAAGAAGCACCAGGGAGGCAAGAAACCATTATATTCTGCTTCCTACAGGATTATAATATTATATTGGAGTTGGAGCACAATAAAGTTCATTTTTAAAACGAGCATTTGTATGCAGCAAATTGTATGCCACGTCCAATTCGTTTAAACGAAATTAACATTCGCTGAAGCGTTTATATAATTTAGAATCAAAGAGGAGTGTGGGAGTTATGGAGGGATGTCGTGGATTTGCGTTAACTTGCTGTATGGCTGGTTAGCTTAGGTCAAATATTAGGGTGGCAATTTAAGAGCAGTTACTTTTGCTTTTGCAACGTGTTTGGTTTTCTAGAAATGTTTGAAGACAATGTAACACGTGTCTGTAGGAGAGACAAAAAGAGAGTGAAACTACTCTGTGCATTTAAGCAAAAAGATTCACATTTCCTGCTGGAGGGATGTTAACGAATTTTAATGGTCACTTTTTTCCTTGACTTTTTTCTTCATTTCAGTTTCAAATAAAAAATCTAAAATCTGACTAAAGAATGAAGAACAGTCAACAATTAAATTAAACGTAAAGAGTGCGTGCAAATTTTAGTTCAACTCTTAATGCCTATGCCTCATGTGTCTGTTCTGTGTGGAATAGTCTGGCGGACTGGAACTAGAATGACTTTTAAACTGACACCCAAATCTAACTAACTAACAGTAACAAGTTAGCAGTTCGAACACCAACCCAATCAAATCCCCTTCTAACGCATTTAATTTTTATTTAAATTTAAACTTTAAAACCTTAAACAATGTTTTGAAGTCTGTTTTACTTGCCGACAAAATGATGGCGACCATGTCCTATGTCCGATGTGTATTTGCATTTTAAAGCCATTAAATTCGCTCTTATCCTACATAGTCTGGTCGGGTTGTTCTTGTAAATACTGTTTGACCAAGCGTGGACCTAAACGGTCGCATGTACTAGGATCATCTCTATCCTGTTCGCGTCAGCTCTGTTTGATTTATTTTAATTGAACACTATGTTTACTCGATGATGGGACTTTACAGTTTTTGTAACTTTAACAAGCTATGTATAAGTAGGTATGGATATAGCTTAAGTCAACTATTTCTATGCAGAAGCTTGAATTCCAATTAATTGGCTTTTGATGGTCAAATATGCCTGATGGAACACACACATTATGTACAAATAGTCTCAGAGGATATATCTGGACCTATCTCTATTCCCAACAACTTCTGTTGCATACTATTGCATACAGCCGGCTATACCAGTGGTATTCAAAATTGCTGCAATTGGATTTGAATAGGTGGGCTAAAAATGAGTTTGAAGCAATGTACATCTATAAGCGGAGATATTGGATATTGCACTGGAAAACATTTAGTTGTTGGATGATGATGGTCAAAATGAAAAGGATTCAAGGCACAAAGCAAAGTTCATGGTCCTGTTGGCAATGGCATTGATTTGCTTTTAAAAAGGTAACATGCAGGCCAGACAGACATTCAGATAGACAAAGAGGCACATCCACACACATACACACACACACAAACGAACCAAAAAAAGACATTGATCGAAGGAAAAATAAATTTCGAAAGATAATAGTGAGGATGTTAAATCAATTGATTCCAGAAAATCCCGAATACAGAAATGGCAAAAGGAATCTCTTTGAATGGCAGAACTTTTGTTCGTGTATATTTGGGAAAATTGCATTTAAATTTTCCAATAAACGTCTGCAACTTGTCGAGTAGACTTTGAGTAAAGGTCTTCCATTATACTAATAGAATTATTGATGTTGGTATCTTTAGGTTTTCTTTTGGAGATTCATATACCTACATATTGAGAGTTTGGACTTTGGACGTTTGTTGAAGGATTGCTTGATCAGACACGTATGTAGGCACATAATAGCTCATAGATTTGTTTTCAAAGTTTTTGGTTTTTAATAAAATTTAACCACAAAAGTCTATAAGCTTTTAAAACTATATTTTAGTTAAAAGGGATGTTTTGGAATGGTTGGGGTTGCAGTAAGCGGGTAAGGGTAGTTTCAGTGATGCCACAAATCATCATCATCGTGTCCTGTAACCCCGGCTGGGGCATAGGGCGTCAACAAAACGTCTCCATCCTTCACGGTCTGCTGCAAGGTACTTAAGCTGTGGCCACGTCTTTCTCTGGGATTCTGCTTCCGCTAAGACAGTTGATTTCCATGTTGTTCTTGGTCTTCCAACCCGCCGTGCACCCTGAGGATTCCATTCAAAGGACTGCTTTGCAATTTCATCGTTTGGTTTCCTCAGTGTGTGACCAATCCAACGCCATTTACGCTTTCTTATGTCGACGTCCAGCCGCTCTTGACTTGTCCTGCGCCACAATTCCTCATTTGATATTATTTGTGGCTAGCGAATTTTTAGGATGTGGCGAAGACAGCGATTCACAAAAGCCTGCAATTTCTTCGAAATGGTAGACGTGACTTTCCAGGTTTCACAAGCATTTAACAGCACGGATTTGACATTGGATTCGAAGAATCTCAACTTAGTGCGTAAGGAGATTTGACTGGATTTCAAAATTGGGGACAGAGTACCGAAGGCAGCACGAGCTTTGTTTATTCTACTTTTAACGTCCAGATCCGTACCACCGTTTGCAGAAACAATACTGCCAAGGTAGTTAAATTGTTCCACTACTTCAACTGGCGTCTCCTGTAAAATAATACGCTGCTGTGTGGAGCGGCCTGTGAGCATTATTTTTGTCTTTTTGCTGTTAATTCTTAGACCACTCGACTCTCCCTTCACTTGCAGTGTTTGGCACATCCCGTTCAGCCCACTGATGTTATTTGCCAGTAGACATATGTCATCGGCATAGTCTAAATGACTGAGCCTTTCGAACGGTCTCCATTGAATGCCCTGTCGCTCAGCTGTACCAACACTGGCCGTCAATACGTCGTCCATCGCCAGCAGGAAGAGAATTGGCGATAGAACATCCCCTTGTCTCACACCCTGTTGCACTACGAAGGAGTCGGATAGCTGCCCATTGTGCAAAACAAAACACCTCGCGTTGTTGTAGGACTCTTTAATAATGGCAACTATTTTTGGTGGAATTCCTCTACCAAGCAACGATCTCCATATACATTCTCGGTTAACTCGATCAAAGGCCTTTTCAAAATCCACGAACATGAGGTAAAGCGGTGATTGATATTCCATCGACTGCTCGAGGACGATACGCAGGGTGTTGATATGGTCGACACACGATCGACCACTGCGGAAGCCAGCTTGATGCCTCTTGAGTGTAGACTCGATTCTATCCTTTATTCGCTCGAGTATGATTGTTGCCATTAGTTTTGGGAAAACGGACAAAACGGTGATACCACGCCAATTGTTGCAATTCTTTAAGTCACCTTTCTTTGGCAGCTTAACAATCACACCATCCTTCCAGTCCCTGGGATAGCTTTCGTTTTCCCAAATGTTTTGTATCAGCGGATGTAAAATACTAGCCGCTGCTACGGGATCGGCTTTCAGGAATTCAGCTGGTATTCCGTCCAGTCCAGCTGCCTTGTTGTTTTTGAGGAGATTTATTGATGTACGAATTTCCGATTCTGACGGGGGTTCGATGTCAATACCCCTATAGGACCTGCGCATCTCGTTTAGTTGGGGCACTTCAGCACTCTGCTCAACTGAATCCTCATTTAGCAGGGCACAAAAATGGTCCTTCCATCTACGAAGCTGATCCTCAATTGATACCAAAAGTGTGCCACAAATACTACTCGTCAATTGTGCTTATTTTAACTTCAAGTGGTAACCATCGGATATTTCGGTATCGTATATCCGGACATGACCTGCTAAAATAATTAGAGCGAGTGTTGAACTAAAGACAAAAACAGCAATGCTATAATCTTTTTTCGGAAATGACTATGGCTGTATAATTCGGCAGAAATTTTGGACGAGCGGTGTGCAGTGAATGAATTCCACATAGGGAATCAATAGTGTCACCAACAGTCTGCAGGACAGAGACCTTACATGAGATACTCTAGCATACTTAAGGATTGTCACTTCTTGCCAGGGGGATGAAAAAAAGATGGTGGCAGATAAACCCTTTTGGGGCAAATAGCTGCGCTCATATCCCCGTAGTTGTCTACTGTCATCAGATTACCCGGCCTGCTGTCTTAAGGTTTAACAAGTCCGGTCCTCCAGATTTGTGGGTTTTGTCGTAGGGTTAACTTCCCCAACACGTACAAAAATGTCGGTTATGAGAGAGGTTAGAGGTACGAGGAGCCTCAGATAATAGCCCCGTTTTATTATCGCTCATAACCCATATGGTTCACCTCGTGAAAATAAAACGATGTGGGTTAGTGCAAAAGCAGTGCTGTATATCAGTCTCTTTTTTTCTTATGTTTATTTGTTTTTTATTTAAACACTTGTCTCTTTTCCTCTTTATTCCTAACACTGCTGACAAATCGCTGACATCATTCACAATGGTAAATAGCCCTCTGCCGGTCAGAGTGAAAACCTCTATCTGGGTTATTGAAATTAGCTTCGATAGAAACCTAGATCCCATGTTGTTTTTGTAATACATGTTAAAAGATAACCTCGACCCAGACCCAGAGATAATAAAACGCAGCTTTTGATATTCTGCATCAAGACCTGGCACATTAAGATCTAACGATTTGAGAGTATTGTAACGAAGTCACATCTTTTATACCCTCAATCACCCGTACCAAACAATGAACGAGTATTGCATAGCATACCACCGAGGTCCCCATATGAAATACAGAAGAGGATACGCATTTGCCGCCTGCTGCGACGTCAGCAACAAGAGGAAGCCAGCTGGTGGTTGGTTACGTCAGAAAATGAAGTTCATTCGTCATTTTTACAGTCCACAGTTGGTTACGCCAGCAAAGTTTATTAGGTGGGAAATCCACCAGAAATCAGATTCTTCTTGCATTAGAAAAGTCTCACTTTTATTAGTAAAACTAATAAATAAGTACGCTGCTGGCCACTCTTGTGTATCAGTTAGAAGCTTCAACAGTTTTTGGCTTACGCCGTAAAATACCCCCCCCTCCGTCTGCCTCTTGATAAACTTCGTTCTGCCGCCGCTCTTAAGACTAGGGAGCACGTCCCAACCTACGTTGTCTTGAGCCACGGTCAGACTAGGGGACCCATCCCACCGCTTCTCCGCCATATATAAATTTCGTTCTGCCGCCGCTTTTGAGACTAGGGAGAACGTCCCAAGACAAATAGTCTTTTCAGAAGCTCGTTATACAGTGATAAGTAGCATTAGGTTTTTTTTCGGCTGCGAATCCACAAAGCAACTTGGCGCTCCCCAAATAGGCAACACAATCGACCATGTTTTAATCGACGGAAGACACGCCTCTAAAGAAGAAATTCGAAGTTGGTCGCCTAAGCACACCTGGACTCGCCAGTGCTGGAGCCTACAGTGAGCAACTAAGTGAGAAGATCTCCACTGTGCATTCACCTGCCACAGACGCCAACAACCAATGGTCCCAGTATACCGAAAAAAATGCGTGGTATGATGATGAATGCGAACAGCTGAATGTGAAATGTGACAGAAGATACACATGCTAGAATGCTGAAGTGGAAAACAAGAGCATCAAGGGACGAGTATCGAGCTAGGTGAAGAGAGGGGGAGAAGACCCTGCGTAGAAAGAAGAGGGCATGTGAAGCCTCCAGCTCAAGGATATCGTCTCACGATCGAAACAAAACCCGGATTTTTATATAAAAAAAAAGCCAAGCAATTGGCTGCTAGCTTTAAAAGCGGGATGCAGCCTCTTTGAAACAGCAAAGGTAACCTAGCCACCGAAGCACAGGGAATAGTAGATGTATTCCAGCAGCATTTCTAGAAGCAGCTGAATGGGCTTCAGGTAGAGCGAGAAATAAGACTAAAAGCAAAACCAACTTCAGCCAATGCAGACCCAGTACCACCATCCAGTCAAGAATAGGTAACCCTAGCTATAAAGAAGCTCGACAGCTAAAAGTCCGCAAGATCTGGGTCCATCAAGATGGCACTGCCCCAAAGAAATCCAAAAATCTTATGATACAGAAGTCACTTCTGACTTATGTAAGTGTTGATTAAGTGCTGATTAAGATCTTAAGCTTTAAATGGATCCCAAAAGTATATACCAAAAACCTTAAACGTATAAAAGTTATGTAACAGTGAAATAACTGGTCTTAAATTTAAGGTCTCTCCAAATGCTCTCCAAAAAGGTGCATTTCAACTTTTACGCCCACTACTTCATACCCAAACTGGCTTGTAGAACCTTGTGCAACTAGTGCCGATGCTAAATATATAAATAAATTGGGCCTAGCAACAGCTCGTGGAGAATCAAGGCCTAGTGACTTACAACTCTCAACCATTCTTGTGTGCGTGTTGTTTGCAGGAAAGGAGGGGACCTACAGTTTTTTGCCAGGTCCGAACGGCTAGATGAGAGAAGCACTTATTCATAACAACTTTACTCTTGGAGGATTTGTCAGTTCCTCGCAAGAGATAAAATGATGCTATCTTGACGTCAAGAAAGCACCCACAAAAGATTTTTAAAATCTAATGATGCAGAAATTACGTCCTACTCAAATGTTAATTAAGTGCTGCCATATTAATTCCTCGTGACCTAAAAATGCATCTTCCTAGTTCAGCTAAGATATCAAATCGCTTGAAAATGAATCCACAAAGGAGAAAAAGCAAAATCAAAGAATACCGGATTTCTTTTCACAACTTGAATTTATACTCCCATCTCTTCATGGTCAAACAGGCTTGTGGACCTTGTGGTGGTATTACCACCGCCAACGAAATTCAAAATTCAATGATGCAGAAATTGCTTCATACTTCGGGGCTAATTAATGACCTTGAAATCGGACCGTATGACTTTGAAATCGGAAGCAGAAATGCATAAAAATCATAGACTTTTTAAATAAGACCATAATCCCAAAAGTAGAAACACCAGGATTAAAGTGCTTTCGAGTAGGTTGCAAAAGAACCATTCGCACTATCCCAAACATGCACAGGGCCTCCGTGGAGAGATGCAATTTCTTCAATCTCGTTCTAGAGCAAAAAGTGCACAGGGCAGGCGATAACAAAAGTGTTGGTTATCAAGTAAACGAGGACAGTGTACCATTTACAAGCTTTTAGTTAACAATGAAAGATTTATCAACTGGCATGGACAAAACGTCACTGTCCATAGCAGCAACTTCTTAACTTAAGGACTTCATCTATCTCGGAGTAAAACATTAATGCCACGAACGACATCTTAGTGGAGATCTCCCGAAGGATTACCCTAGCAAACTGGTATGCTACTTCAGTTTCCGCAACAGTTGGGTCCAAGACTCCTCACACGAAAGACAAGGTACACGCTTTATAAAACCTTTATACTGCCAGTTCTGATTTAAACGTTTTTCTTTTTTAATTCAGAAAAGAGCTCTGAACAGAGTCCGATCATGTCGAGCATGTTCTGAACATCATCTGAGCAAGTTTGTTCTGACCATCCTGAACCATTTTTGAAACACACCTGAACACTAGCTGTCAAATACTATGTGTTCAGCATTGAACTCAGTCTGCTCAGTCATTTTATTCTGAGCTCATAGAGCGCGGTCTGAACAAACTCAGAACACACTCAGAACGAAAAAAGAAATACAAATTTGTAGCTCTGAACGCTCAGAAAGAAGCGCAACTTTTTGTTTGACCATTCAGGCTCTGCTCTGAATTAAAAAAGAAAAACCCCTTTTATGGCGCCGAGTTTTGGGCTTATAGCAGAAAAGGAGATATGATACGAGATTCTTTCGAAAGAAAAATTCTGCGAGGGATATTTGGTCATGTTTGCGAGGAAGGCGAATGAAGGAGAAGATACACCCGCGAACTCTATGAGCTGTTTGTGAAAAGCAAAACACGTCGATTACATTGGTATGGCCACATCGACCGAAAAGATAATAATGCTCCCGCTAAGGAACGGGAGTCCCCAGGTTCGGGAGAACGATGAAGACCCAACCTCTGGTTTAAAGACAAAGCCATCGCCGATGCCTGAAAGCTAAGTATAGGTAGAGGATGGAAGGCTGCCGTATCTCAGGCTGCAACCCGCAGCGGGAGCGGGATAAGTATGTGAGTTAAGTCAAAAAGGCGAGTTCTATATTTCGGTTCATCAGATTACCTCTTACTGATGAGCCCGACAATAGTAGCTGAGCGAAACGCAATATGAAGTTGAGCTCATTTGTACTTTTAACTTGAAGTAGAACCTCATAGAATGAGAAAAATTTCCTGCGACAAAGTATACTGGAAGGCAAATTCACACAAATTTATTACCATTAGACCTTTTTGTGCCTTTTACATTGACGTTTGACAGAGCTGCAATGTACGGATACAAAACTTGCCATGGATTGAATCCCTTTTTCCATGTAACTCAATGGTCATCTCTATCAGTTTTTTAAAACCTGATACACTAAGTCTAACCCACAACAAAAAACCCCTTTGACAAAAATTATAAGAAAAAAGTTCATCTCAACCTCACTTTGAGCTGCTTCAAGTTCTTAGCAAAATAATTTTAATTCCTTTATCTTATGAAAGGACTTACCTACCTACATATCCTTACCTTAACTCTCCATAAGATAAGAATGCAACCATTTTAAATTTTACAAACCGATTAGACTTTGAATCCTTTTATTAGACTTATTGCCAATTAAGTAAAACACAAGAAGGACTCTTCATCCAAGATAAGATCCCATTTTCAAAATTTACAACCAACACACAAATCTGGACACCCATAAACGGTATCCCAAAAAGGATTTTATGTTAAATATTTTTGGCATCCTTGGGTGTAATTTTGCAAAAGAAGAAGGTAGCTGATAAATACTCTTTCCCTAATCTTCTTGTTAATTTATATTTTCGGGGGGATTAACAATCCACTTGGCGAGCTGTTTTCGAAGAACAAAATAAAAAAAAATATCCTTCCTATGAGATTCGGGTGCGTGCGCTCAATTGGAATGCAAAATCAGTCCGAGAGTCTTATTGAGATAAAAATAAAAATTTAATTACAAATTCTCATCGTTAACAAGATTTAAAATTACCAATTTAAGTGAGAACAAGCAAGCCCGATACCTAGATACTTAATTAATACGCAAAGAATGGAGTGAGTGAAGTATACGCGTATACATTCCGGAATGAGAAGTCTGCTCGTAACAAAGTTTAAGTTACGGGAAGAATATGCAAAATGACGATATCGCGCATATTTAATTTTACATAAATTGTTTAAGTGTGTTAATGAGAATTATTTTCGGCATTTGTAATTAAGACTGGCAACAAAAAAGTGGAATATTTACGACCTGCAGGATATTATTGTTAAACAAAAATAGTATTTTGGTTTCACAAAACACTTATCGGGGGTTGCCTTGTAGCGTATTATAAAGCAGATATCAACGCCATCCAAGAATACGGTGGGATGAGCCGGGTTAAGGAAAACTGAAATACTGCTAAATCTACTACGGCAACAGTTACCGACAGTTTTGACTACATTGCGATCGACGCAAGTCACTCCTCCTGTGTCAAGGATGTCCGAATGTTTCGAGGAGCCAATGTTGACCCGGACCACTACATCGATATAGCCAAGGTATTGCTACGGATATCCCGACCAAACAAAGAAATACTGTGAGGAAGTTCGACGTCGGTCGGATGGCTGCAGTCACAAGAAATCGCCAGTTCCTATTCCGATCGAGTCTCTCTCACACTCTTAAATAGTCCTTTGCCACCAACTTCCAGCATCAAGAACCAGTGGAAGAATTGCCAAGAAGCAATAAGAGAGGCCGCTTCTGACGTGCTTGGCCAAGCACGACCCCCACAATGAAACCCCTGGTTCAATGAAGAATCCTGGAGTGTACTAGCAGCAAAGTGGTGTGGCATAGAAGGACCAGAGCTCCTCGCAAGCTTTACAAGCAGAAGAGGAGAGAGGAACACCGGTTTCTCAGAAGGAAAAAGAAGGAGCATAAGAAAAGCGCGTGATCGAGAAAAAAGAGGGATGCCATTGCGGGAATGAATTTTGAAAATTAACCAAAAGGTAAAAAGAAGTTACAACCGAAGCCTGCAAGGACGATCATGGGAACATCGTGGTAGAATCACAATCAGTGCTGAGGATATGGAAAAATCATTTCTACAAATTGTATAGCAGCTGAGAAAAGGTTGGAGGAAAGCATACCCAATGGAATGGAATCTCAGCATTGTTTGGCTAGTCCTGAAGAAACTTGATTCTCTGGACTGCACCAACTCAAAAACTCGCCAACGGCAGATATTGGAAAAAATTCAGGAGTTTCCACCATGCCCACCACCTTTTCATCAAATTTCAAAGCCGCGTATGACAACATCTATAGGGATGAGCTTTATAGAGCAATGCCTAGTTATGGCATCCCTCGCTGCTTCATCAAGTTCGGCAAATATCTCACCGATACCTTTGATGTCAAAAAAGATTTTAGGCAACTGTTCTGCAACTTCTTCAACAAAGTTCTTGAAAGAATAGTGTGAACAAAGCGTTATGATAGTAGTGCTTTCGTGAGTATTGAGAAGGAGGCCTAGAAGATGGGTTTAACGGTCAATGAAGGTAAGACCAAATATATGCTGTTAACGAGAAAAGACATCCAACACCGACGTCTTGGTCTTGGACAGAACTATAGACAGCTAAACATAATTTCAGCGAACCAATGCTGATATCAAACGAGAAATGCCTGGTTCCTCCAATTAGAGAAAGAATTCATTCGGTATAAGAAGGCCATCTAGGGAATAGTGCAGTTAGATGATTGACTGGGCGAAGTCTTTAGATGACAGGATCCTGAAAGCTAGGTTCCAGACTAGATTAATTCACGTCACCATCATACAGTGAATTGCCTCAACGGAGCTCTCATCTGTCGAGAAGAAGGAGGCCTTTTGTAACTGGCTGAGTGCTGCTTATAATAGTATACCACGTGTTGATATCATAATGGTAATGGGAGACTTGAATACCAAGATTCGCAATGACAATGATGGACTCTATATGTTAAGGGAAAGCATATGGAGTTGGTGACCACAAAGACAATGGTGAATATTTTTTCACTTTTTGTAACGATAACCACTTTGTAATAGAAGGGACCATGTTTGAGCACAAGACATGCCACAAAATCAGTTGGGTATCGACTGAAAACCAAATTGATCACTTTGCGATCAGTAAGCGATTTATAAGCAGTCCCCGAACGTTTGTAACAGAAGGGGTGCAGCTATGGAGTTGGCCGGTACCACCATCTGATTGTTGCTACCGTAAGATTACGTCAAGCTTCAGTTCGAAGATTCCAAGAAAACACCCGAATACCTAAGTTTAAAAACGATAGATTAAAAGATCCTTCAGTCCGTCAACAACTAGTGAACACCTTTCAAAAGGATTGAGAACAATCAATAGCACGGAACCTACCTCCATCGAAAACCCTTGGTGTGCTGTGAAAAAAGTTTTCATATCCAGTGCTGAAAGTAAAGTCACAAGGAATAAACAGTGTCTGGCTTTCCAAAGAAACTTGGACTGGGATCAAAGAAAGAAAACAGCTCAAAGCTCACATTGCAGCTGCTCCATAAGCAGGGAAAAACAAGTTAGAGCCTGAGCATCGCATGAAGATGAGTGAAGCTCGCCGTAGCGTAGAGCGTGATAAAGCGTAACTGCATTAATGCATTGGCTACAGAACCAGAATAGGCCGCAAGTATAGGTGTGACAGTACAACTGCCTTCAGAATTACCAAAGAGCTTACAGGTGCCTAAAGCTCTTATAATAGAAAAAGGTAAAAGGAGCACTTTTCTGCGGTTCTTAACCACGTTTTCACGTGTAGTGAGCTCAAAGCTCAATGACCTGTCCGCAGTAGCGAGTTCCCGAACACGCACTGTATTTTCCTATGAAAGAAGAAATCTTAACCACAATCAGAGCAATGAAGGACAAAAAAGTGGTTGGCCTTGACGGTATTCCCTCAGAGTTCTTACGAGCAGCATCATAAACAACAAGTGAGCCCCTGCGCTCCCTCAATAAATTGGGAAATAGAGAGTTTTCATGAAGAGTGGAAAAAGGAAATGATTGTCAAGCTCCCAAAGAAAGGAAACCTTATGCAGTGCAAAAGCTGGGGAGGAATTTGCGGACTGCTGCAGTATCCCATGTAATAGCAAAAATCGTCCTGGAGCAAACAATTGACCAACTCGAAGATACGCTCGACACCGAACAACTGGATTTTCCTGTGCGGACCACATATGCACCAGCATCGAATAATGCGTTGAATATTGATCACCACTTCACCTTCTGTCAGTAGAGGATTTATCTGTCTTGCTTTACTGGCCATCCTGGATAAATTTTTTGCTATTATTAAGGCTACATATAATGGATCCAAATGTCAGATTCTGCATAAAGGAAGGCTGAGAGAGGAATTTGAGATCCAAAGTGGATTTAGACAAGGTTCTATACTGTTACCAATACGGTTCCTGTTGGTGGTAAGTGTTGTACTGCACGCAGCTTTTTTGGCTGGAAACGGAGGAATTCAGTGGAATCTGCAATCACACTTCAATATAGGACTACGTGGACGACGTAAGCTTAGTCTCTCATGAGATTATGGATATCCATCAAATGACAAGAAGGGTGGGGAGAGAAGCTGAAATCATTGGGCTAAAGATCAATACGACAGAAACAAAAAGGGCCAGCCTTGAAACTTCCTCATTTAATTAAGTAGATATTTCTGAACAACCGGTAGAGATCGTAAAGAGTTTTCAATATCTTGCGAGAACTGTCCTACTGATGAGGCTTTATGGGTGCAGTATTTGGAAAACAACACCCGCAGTCACAGGAAACTACAAACGTTCGTGAATAGATGTCTGCAAAACATCTTAAGGATGTTCTGGCCTAACCATAAACCATCGACTCTATTCTCCATCATAAGAAAACGTACATAAGTGGCAGTGGATTGGACATACACTTTGAAAAGGTCACGAGCTGAAATGCGAGTGAAGCGATAGACCTAAGAAGAAGGATAAGATCTATATGGGCCCTGCCCACATGGCTTATAAATAAGGGTATCTCAAAACTAACGCCAGGCAAGACTTACAATTTTGACATATGCGTAAAAAGTGCTGCCAACCCTAAAAATAAAAAAAAAAAACAATTTGACAATTAAAACTTATAAGTAGTAAAAATGGAGCATTGCATGACAGAACAACGTGTTTTCTTTGTTGAACAATATTTCAAAAACCGTTCAAAGGGTAGACACGGTGTATTCAAGAGGACACAAGCGTCCACAAGCTTTTTTTCAAAGCGAACCTCTGTCTATCAACTTCTACTCTCACCTCCAAGTGGTGAACATGGGGTGCCTAGTACCCTTAACTGAAGATGGGGTTCCAATCCCTGTGGATGGTTTTAGGGAGCAGCAAACCGGAGAGGGGTGAGGAGTGTTCCCACTAAGGCAATTCTCCTTTATCCAGGCGGCGCAGCGGAAGAAAGACCAGAGCTCTTCGCGAGCTCAACGAGCAGAAGAGAAGAGAGAAACACAAGCTTCTTAGAATCGCAGTCGGTGCTGAGGATATGGACAAATCATTTCTCTAAATTGTATAACGGCGATGACAAACCGAATTCCGCTACCATGCAGATTGCACCATTCAACCTGGACGACGTAGGCCAACAATTCCGTCCACCCGATCTTGATGAAGTGCGAAGATAGCCATATCTATAAACTAAGTCCAATAAAGCTGCTGGACCTGATGGCCTTGCGGCTGAGCTATTCAAAGTGGCTGGCGATGAATTGGTTAGGAGTATGCACCACCTCATCTGTAAAATATGGTCGGAGGAAAACATGCCCGATGAATGGAACCTCAGCATTCTCTGGACTGCACTAACTACAGAGGCATCAGTCTTCTTAATATCGCCTACAAGATCTTCTCTGCCGTACTTTGTGAACGCCTGAAGCCATTCGTCAACAACCTAATAGTTCCATATCTGTGTGGCTTTAGGCCAGAAAAGTCCACCCTCGACCAAAAATTCACACTACAGCAGATCTTGGAGAAAACCCAGGAGTTTCAAATCGATACCCACCTCCTTTTCATCGATTTCAAGGCCGCGTATGACAGCATCTATAGAGACGAGCTATATAGAGCAATGTCAAGTTTTGGCATCCCTGCCAAACTCGTCCGTTTGTGCAGGATGACGATGGAGCTGCTCCATCAAGGTCGGCCAAGACTTCACCGACACCTTTGATGTCAAAAAAGGTTTTAGGCAAGGCGACGCGCTGTAATGCGACTTCTTCAACAGCGTTCTTGAAAGAATAGTGCAAAGCTCTTAGGTCAAGACTAGAGGAACAACTTTTCAAAAGTCCGTCCAATTACTCGCTTACGCTGACGACATTGACATAATCGGACGAACAAAGCGTGATGTCAGTGGTGCTTTTGTGAGTATTGAGAAGGAAGCCAAGAAGATGAGTTTAACGGTGAATGAAAGTAAAACGAAATATAAGCTGTCAACCAACACCGACGTCTTGAACAGAACGTCACTATAGACAGCTATAATGTTGAGGTGGTCAGAGACTTTGTCTACCACTGCTGAGATCAAACGAAGAATTACTCTTGCCAATCGCTATTACACAAACAAGCCAATTACAATGACATAGCTGAGTTAGCATCTAATTTCACTGTCTTGGGTTTGACTTCAATATTCAAAATGGTGATTACCAGCAGAGAATCATAAAAATCTATTCACAGGTCTGAATTAAAGAAACATCAAAAGGTACAAAAAGAATCATTCTGATTTGAGTTGATATATGTACATTAGCTTTGTACTTATATAGTCTCGGATTGTTAGACTTTATGACTTCACAAGCCAACAAATAGCAATAAAATCTGCAACAAACTACAAACTTAGAAGAATATTCGAAAGAATTTTCGATTTTGCTATACTTAAGGATAGTACTGTTTTTAATTATTCCCAAAAAAAAAGAATTCTAAGACTTTTAATGTGCAATTCAATGGTTCCGACCAACGGCCATGCTGTGGTTACCTTTTCAGTCATTAACTTTTATGTTTATAGCTCTCGTTGCGGACCATTTTTGGTCGATGACAATTATATGCCAGAAGAGAAAAAAGCCGCTCATTCGTTACAGAAGAATTAATTATCGTATGGAGCATAAAATCCAGCCCAACACATCAGAAATAGGTCTAAAAGCCCCGATTATTAAACAACCCCTTGAATATAGAGGCTACGTGTTTAGATATAAGTACGTAGAAGGGAAAACACTCTCTCATAAGCTCCAATGTAAAGTACATCTATGCCAAAAACAAGGGTTGATATAGCTTCACACAAGTACCCACATTTTCGAAAATAATAATCATAATAATAATTCATGGTGTAATCCGTTTTCAAACGAACAACACAAAACGCGAACGAAGAAGACCATGGTGATGCCCGAGTCCTAGAGTGCCATTGTCATAATTGGAAGCTGTTACCTTTTTGGGTAAATTTAAGTTACCATGCAGATATAATAGAAAATAGGATGTGGGTAAAAGGAAACCCTATTAGTGGAAAAATATAGTATTTGCATGTGAAACTGTATAGTTTGCCCTTTGAACTATACAATATGACCCCTTTAACTACCTCGATATAGGGTTGGGTTGGGGAGATAGTTTGTAGCCGCATAACTTACGGTCACATATGGCGGCGACACGACGATGACGATAGAGGTAAGTCACTTATGGGCTCTAATGGTTCATTGAATCTTTCTTAGATTACATCGTTATATTAAAGAGCTCTATTTGGACTATTAAAATGGTTGGGGAATGAGGTGCTTGAGGGCTTATTATACAGTTTTAAGGAAATTGCCTATTTTTGCGTATATATTCGTGGAAATCCCCATAATGGTGGAAACTTAATTTTGAATTACTATTTTAATTTATGTTTGATGTTCATAACTACTGCGAGGCTTATACCAATTGTTGTGGAGGCAGTTTAACTATGATTGCGGTGACATGTGGCGTTGGCAACTTATTTCTGCGTAACTAAGAAACATTCAGTTGAAAGCTAGGTCTTCTTTTGAAATAGCTCGATCCATACCCTAAATACGTCCATTATTGAAGATTTATGCATAAAAGTAGTTGACTTTAATTCATTCGATGAGGTAAAGGCTTTTATGTATACCTACTTGAAGACATGCCACGCTCATAATTTGTTGTTGATATTTTTGAAATTACGTTGTTTCTTTCTTGCGATATATTATGTAGGTACTATTTGTACGGTGACCATCCGTCCTCTTTTTGATAGGACGGTCGTCCTTGTCGGTAGCGTGTCCTCTCTATTTTATTTGCTTAAAGAGGGCAGGAATTTGTAACCGCGTGAAGTTAGCATGACAACTTTTGAGTATGCCAGTAATTGCCGATTAACTGCCGTAAATATGCCGTCGAAAAAAAAATTTGCCGCTTTTACGCCCAAAAATTGCAATCACGTAAATTTTGGGTGTAAGGTTAGCATGACAACTTTTGAAAAAATTATTTTTGAAAACGCCATTAACTGCCGAATAATTGTCGTAAATTTGCCGTGAAATTAAAAAAATTGCCGCTTTTATGGTTTGCCCAAAAAAATTCGATGATAATATTTTTGAGCACGCCATTAATTGCCGTCCATTTTCTGTTGAATCAAAAAACTTGCCGCTCTTAAAGTTTGCCCAAAAAGGGCAATCACGTAAATTTTATGTAAAAGGCATGAACTTTTTAGCTTTTGGTCAAAAATTATTTTTTTAAATGTTATTAATTGCCGTAAATACGCCGTGAAAACAAAAAATTTGCCACACCTTCGGTTTACCCACAAAAGGAAACATCGTAAATTTTAGGTGTAAGGTTGGCATGACAACTTTTCAATTAAATATTTTTGAGAACGACATTAATTACCGATTTTCTGCCGTAAGGTGCCAGTTATAGCTATCATTGAAACTCATCATTGAAAATTTTAATGATAGATTTTGAGACTTTTAGAAGGTAAAATCATTTGTTATTTTGATGGACAAATAAAGCTTAAGACTTAATTAATATTTCTAGCCAAAAATAGGCCCAACTTTCCACATAAAAAGACTTTTCTTACTTCAATGATTGAACTACCTTACCAATGATCATTGAAAAATTAAAAGTCAATTTTTGTGGAAAGTTGGGCCTATTTGATTTTTTTTTTTGATTAGAAATATTAATTAAGTCTTGATATATTTTTCAATTTTTGTTAGTGTTTTTTGAAGAGCTGTGCCTGTATCTTTGTGACAAGTGGTCGTATTGAGTTGAAACAAAAGGCATTTCACAGCATTTAAACCTTCTGATGGGCAAGCACTCCATGGAAATATTAATATTGGCACTAGCTCAAGTGAGATCTACACAAATAGAAATGCTACGCTCGCTGAACTGAACAGAGAAATAAAGAAGCTAAAGTCTAATAAAGCTCCAGGGTATGACTTAATAACAGCGGAAATATTAAAAAAGCTTCCTCATAAAAGATTAATTAACCTCCTTTATATAATTTATATGCCGCTCTAAGGCTTGAATATGATCCAAGCCAAAGCCAATGGAAAGTTGCGGAAGTCATAATGGTTTTGAAACCTTGGCAAACCATCTCATGAAAAGAAGTCTTACAGACCGATTTCCCTTCTTCCAATAATATCGAAAGTTTTTGAAAGAATACTACTCCTGCGCCTGCAGCCGATAATAGAAGAGAAACGATTAATACCTGAACATCAGTTCGGATTTAGAAGCAAGCATTCAACAATTGATCAAGTGCATAGAATAACTGACGTAATTGAGAGAGCTCTTGAAGAAAAGAAAATTTGTTCGATGGTCTTTTTGGATGTGTCGCAAGCGTTTGACAAGGTGTGGCACGAAGCAACGAAGGCGTCAAATTCAAATTACGACAAGTTCTGCCTGAAGGACTTTATAAAATTCTTAACGAATATCTAGAAAACAGACTTTTTCTTGTAATACACGGAAATGAATATTCTAATTTCAAAGAAATAGTAGGAGGGATACCACAAGGTAGTGTTTTAGGTCCAGTTCTGTACCTTCTATTTACACGTGATATACCTAAAACAGAATACACTATCGTAGCAACGCTTGATGACGATACTGCAATACTAGCAGTAGGCAAAACGATTAACGAAGCTACGATTAAATTACAAAATGCTCGTAATAATGTTAATGAGTGGATAAAAACATGGCGAATAGCGCTCAATGAACAAAAGTCAGTCCACGTGGGCGTGTACAAAAATAAATAGATTGCCCGTCTTTCTTAATACCGGTTGTGTTCCATTTTTGAATGAAGCAAAATATCTGGGAATGACTCTACATGCTAAATTAAAATGAAAGCCGCACGTAAAAAAGAAATGCGAAGAATTAAAAAGAAATTTAAGAGATATGAACTGGCTACTCGGTAAATATTCCAAGCTTAGTATTGATAATAAGTTGATTTTATACAAGCAGGTACTTAAACCTGTCTGGACTTACGGTATACAACTCTGGGGTTGTACTTGCGATACAAATTTAAATAACTTACAAACGTTTGAAAATAAATTGCTTAGGTCATTTGTAAATGCACCATGTTATATAAGAAACGGAGATCTTCACAGGGATCTCGGGATTTCTACGGTTCGAGACGAAATAAAGAGTTTCGCGCGAAAACATAGAAATCGGCTATTAGATCACGCTAATCCAATGATTATTGACATTCTTGACGAGACGAATTTAGTACGCCCGCCGTCTGCGAAGAGTAAAACCTTCCGACTTGGTGTTGTGAACACAAACCCGCTTTAAAATCGCGGAATAAGCTGGAACTTTCACCGGAAAGTTACCTGCAACACGTTACTTAACTTCGTTAAAATTTTTTTTTAATTTTTTTTGAAGGTCCTCATTTCTATGGATACATTTGCAATCAAATGTAATGATCAGATACCTTGTTTATTCAGCTTCAATTCATTTTTTTTTGTTATCGTAAAATTTTGTTTGCATGGTTTATCCGGCTTTGAATGAAAAAAGATACTTTTAGCCTTGATTACCTCAGAAAATATTGACGTTATAAAAAATTGAAAGACAGTTTTGGAAATTTGAAAAAGCGTTTTACAAATTTTTTTTTAAGATTTTGTAGAAATTATTTTTTTTTACCGTTCACCGTTAGTTTAAAAAAAGTACTAAAAACCGACTTTTTGTGGTCTTTTAGTAAATCTTTTGTTTTCTTTGCAAATATTGATTGCATGGCTCGCGTTGGTATGCAAATTTGTAGACTTTTAAAGCATAAATATTCCTGCAAATTTTCAAATTGATTCATCGAACCGTTTTTTCTCACCAAAATTTCAAAGTCTTACAAACCAGCAGGTAAAGGAAAAAATTGTGTTGTTCCTGAACAATGCGTAGTTGTCATCAAAATGACAAGAAAACTATAATTCCAGTAGATTTTTTGTTCACAGTTTTGCATTAGTTAGATACTTTTTTGACTTGAAATGAAATGAAATGAAATGAAATGAAATGAAATGAAATAAAAAGTACATTTTTGAAAAAAAGAAAAAAAAATTCAAGTTTTTTCGTTTGAAAAATGTTTGAAATTAAATTATTTTTTTTTGAAAAATTTCCTTTTTATTTCTCGAGCAGTATTGCCGAGAGGAGAACATTTCATAACTTGTTATTATTGTTATTATCACAAGAGTTCCATGAGGGAAGGAACAAGAAAATAGGATGAACTACTGCTTGCTCATTCCAATACTAACAAATCTGACACCGCAAGATCCCTCAAGCTGGTAAAAGGCATGAATAGTGGGCTAAGCTACAGCTGCTGGTTGACAGATGGTACGACAAAGTTCTCACTGAACTTGAGATGAAAATCTTTCCAAGATCTGAGACCCGAGCGTTACTTCATCATAATAAGATTATGTCAAAGAAATCAAGAGAAGGATGATGTAAAGGAATAGGCTTGAGGGAAAGTGATCGGTTGATCGATGCCATATCCCACAGTCGGGCCAACTGTATATGATTGTTCATTCCAATTGAGCTACCCCACAGCTTCATGCTGCCTATTGTTGATGGTGTTGATGTTGTGCAAGGTCCCTCTCGTGTGTGATGTCCAACTAGCGTTGCCAGACGTCCCGGATTTCAAGCATAAATTCAACTGTCCCGCCGGGACAACTTTTTTCCCGGGTTGTGACCTAAATTTTTAGCCCTCCAAAAGTACTTGAGAGTGCTAGGACGCCATATGGCCCTAGGCTCAATGATAGGAAAATCCCTATGCACACCTCCGCGTGGTGGAGGGTGGGTAACGCTAACGTGCAGGAGGACCGAATGGATGCCGGGATAAGCAGACAACCCAGCTTTGCTGGTCAGGGCACAAACTTGTCCTTGGGATGGTTAAAAGCCCCCTTAAGACGGATGAACTGCAGGTGGCGGTCAACGGCATGATAGTCTGGTGGCGGAGGAGCGTTTTTGTTAAAAGGCCAACGGCAGCAGCAGGTAGCGTCTGTAACCCATATTGGGCGGCTACAAAAGGCGTCTGTTTTCCCATAGTGGGCGGCCTCGAGCAGTTATGTGTTTGACCATACAAAAGGCGGGTGTGCCTGTCAAATCTGAGCTTATGTATGTTATTAATCGTATCTCGGAAAACACCATGGTGGAAGGATATATGCTATTACATGAAATATGACAACAATTGGAAATGAGTCCCCAAGAGGTAACCATTTTATGGAGAATCCTTCTGCAGCTTCGGCTGCTGTAAACCGCACATCGGATTTGGGGGTGCGGCATCTTTCGTGTACCAGCGTCAATCAAGACGCCATAACAATAAATGAATCGTTAACAAATAGAAGAAGTCTTTTAAGAAGAGCAAATGATACTTTTGGCTACCGCATACGTACGAAAATCGGAGCATGGAACGTTCGATCCTTGTACGGCGAAGGTAGATACGAGCAGGTTGAGCGTGAAATGCTTCACCTTAAGATCAGTATCCTGGGCATCAGTGAAACTAGGTGGAGAGGAAGAGCCGAATACAGAGCTGACTCTGGGCAAACGAGAATGCTGTATTCCGGGGAGGATGAAAGAGAGGGTGGCCAAAGGCTGCATGGTGTCGGAATTATGTTGAACGAAGAAGCAAGGCGTTGTCTTATATCCTGGGCGCCCATTTCTGCAAGAATAATGACAGCAAGGTTCCGTTCAAAAATTCGCAACGTCACAATAATTCAGTGCTACGCCCCCACAAATGAAGCGACCGAGGAAGACAAAACCGCTTTCTACACTCATCTTAACTCAGTTTACAGTGGTGTTCCAAGAGCCGACATCATAATTGTCATGGGAGATCTCAATGCCCAAGTCGGATCAGACAACTACGGTCTGGAACGCGTCATGGGGAAAAATGGCTTGGGGTCACGAAATGAAAATGGCGATTTGCTGGTCGATTTTTGTAACGCTAATCGTCTTGTACTGGGTGGAACTGTGTTTAAACATAAGACTTGCAACAAAATCACCTGGGTACATCCGGATGGTCAAACTGAAAACCAAATTGACCACATCATGATTCAGCAGCGATGGAGGAAGTCAATGTGCGATGTTCGGAGCATAAGAAATGCCGACATTGGAAGCGACCATCATTTGGTTCTCATGAGTCTCAAGCTACGAACGGCAGCTGTACAACGTCAATCACAGGGTGCAGCAAGGAATTCGAAGTTCAATACAAATGCTTTAAGTGATCCCAACATATGTCGTAACTATGTCACCAACCTTAACGACAGAGCTTCGTCATTAAATGGAATACAACATTCAACAATTGATGAGATGTGGGGTGATATAAAAAGTGTTTTTATGGATGCTGGATCCGAAACTGTACCCAAGCAGTCGAGAGTTAGAGACTCTTGGATATCCCAAGACACCTGGGATAAAATCGAGCTTCGCAAATCGTTGAAGATGCAAATAAATGCCGAAGCAGATGCTCAACGAAAGGCTGAATTGCGAAGAGAGTATCGCTTAGCACATAAGATGGTCTATCGCTGTGTGAGACGAGACAAGAGGGTGAGGTTAGACGGTCTCGCAGAAAATGCGGAAAACGCTGCAAGAAGAGGAGACATGAGGGAATTGTACCAAATATCCAAGGAAGTTGTCGGGAAGAAAACCAACACCAATCATCCTGTAATGGATGTGGATGGTACACTTCTGGTATCAATCGAAGATCAGCTGCGCAGGTGGAAGGAGCACTTTTGTGCCTTGCTTAATGAGGATTCTGTCGAGCAGAGTGCTGAAGTGCCCCAGCTTAACGAGATGCGTAGATCATATAGGGGTATTGACATCGAGCCCCCTACAGTACTGGAAATTCAATCTTCGATAAATCTTCTCAAAAACAACAAAGCAGCTGGACTTGATGGTATACCAGCCGAGTTCCTGAAAGCTGACCCTGTCAGAACGGCTAGTATTCTACACCCGTTGATACAAGCTGTGTGGGAAAATGAAATCTATCCCAGCGACTGGAAGGATGGTGTAATTGTTAAGTTGCCAAAGAAAGGTGATCTTAAGAATTGCAACAATTGGCGAGGTATTACAGTTTTGTCCGTTTTTCCAAAATTAATGGCAACCATCATTCTGGAGCGGATAAAGGTTAGAATCGAGTCTACACTCAAGAGGCATCAAGCTGGTTTCCGCAGTGGGCGGTCTTGTGTCGACCATATCAACACTCTGCGTATCGTTCTTGAGCAGTCTGCGGAGTTTCAATCACCGCTTTACCTCATGTTCGTGGATTTTGAGAAGGCCTTTGACCGAGTCAACCGTGAATGTATATGGAGATCACTTCTTGGTAGAGGAATTCCCCCAAAAATTGTTGCCATTATAAGAGAGTCCTATAACAACGCAAGATGCTTTGTTTTACACAACGGGCAGCTATCCGGCTCTTTCGAAGTGCGGCAGGGTGTGAGACAGGGAGATGTTCTATCGCCAATTCTCTTTCTACTGGCGATTGACGATGTCTTGACGGCCAGCGTTGGAACATCAGAGAGGCAGGGCATTCAATGGAGACCGTTTGAAAGGCTTAGCCACTTAGACTATGCCGATGATATATGTCTCTTGGCAAATAACATCAGCGGGCTGAACGGGATGTGTCAAGCTCTGAAGTTAAAAGGAGAGGCGAGTGGTCTTAAAATAAATAGCAAAAAGACAAAAATAATGCTCACAGGCCGCTCCACACATCAGCGTATTTTAATACAGGAGACGCCAGTTGAAGAGGTTGAACAATTTAACTACCTTGGAAGTATTGTTTCAGCAAATGGTGGTACTGATCTGGACGTTCAAAGTAGAATAAATAAAGCTCGCGCAGCCTTCGGTTCTCTCTCCCAAATTTGGAACTCATGTCAAATCTCCTTGCGCACAAAGTTGAGATTCTTCGAATCCAATGTCAAATCCGTGCTGTTATATGCATGCGAAACCTGGAAAGTCACGACTACCATCTCAAAGAAATTGCAGGCTTTTGTGAACCGTTGTCTACGCCATATTCTAAAAATTCGCTGGCCACAAATTATATCAAACGAGGAATTGTGGCGCAGGACAAGCCAGGAGCGGCTGGACGTTGACATAAGAAAGCGTAAATGGCAATGGATTGGTCACACACTGAGGAAACCAAACGATGAAATTGCAAAGCAGTCATTTGAATGGAATCCTCAGGGTGCACGGCGGGTTGGAAGACCAAGAACAACATGGAAATCAACAGTTCTAGCAGAAGCAAATTCCCAGAGAAAGACGTGGCCACAGTTAAAATATCTATCTGCAGACCGAGAAGGATGGAAACGATTTGTTGGCGCCCTATGCCCCAACCGGGGTTACAGGACTTGATGATGATGTGACCTAAATTCACAAAAAATGCCAAAAAGTATCTTTTATTAGTTTGCAAACAATTGCTGCATTTAAATTTGGATCATGCTTACCAAACTTAACGTAGAATGAGAATGAGGAATAAAAACGTAAGTAATAGAAAATTTGTTATTTTCGTTTTTGTGGATTGTTGAATTTGATGCAGTTTAAAGTTCTTGTTACCTTTAGTCCAAATGACATTTTGGCAACCTGACAGCTGCTGTCAATATCATTTAAATTGGCAAAATAATATTATAATAAAATCATTAGCCAATTTGTTTCTGGATTCCGAAAGAATGTTAGTTTTATTTTTTTTCAGCTAAGTATACGGATTTAAATGTTTGATTAAAAATTGATAAGAGCATTGAATAATGAATTCTTTAAAAAAAATTGTACCTACTTAACTTAACGTGAGATTCCAAAAGTTTAAGTTTGGAAATTATTTAAAAACAAAAATATTTACAAAAAACAACTTTTTCAAGAAATAAAATTAGGGAATGGATTTTCAACTTTAAAAATATGGGGAGAATAGATCCCCCTCCCATACGATTTTCTTCTTGTCTCGGTTAAATTGATTTTGTCCCGGGCAAAATTTATCAATCCCGGGATTTTTCTTAATTGTGGCCATATTTCCCGTCGAGCTTCGAGAACAATCACGTCAAACATTTTAAATCCTTACCAGGTTAAGGCTAGGCCTGGCGCTTTGTCCAGGCTTTATCAGGAATCAGAATCAGGAGGAGTCATACAACTTTCTGGCAGAAAATTTGTAACTGTTTAATTCTAAAGAGCTGAAAGCACATTTGTCACTGGAGACGACTGTTGCAACTGAAGATGAATTAGAAATTCTTAATTTTTACAAATTACTGAGGGCCTCTTATCATGAAAAAGTGCTTCTCATCTAAGCCATTATTTAGACTTAGCAGAAAACTGTAGTTCTTCTCCATTCCTTCCATTAATTATCATATAGGAATGGTTGAGAGTTGTAGGTAAATCAGTACATATTTTCGTATTTAATATATTTATTAAATCTAACATAAATATTACGGAGAACACCACTTAACTTATTGGACTCTATTAAGAAGGAAAGGCATATTTTTTTTTAAATTAAACTGGAAAACTTGTCACATAATGTAGATGAACTGGGACAGAGATGTAAAATGAAAATCAAATACTAAACTCAGATTATATAGAAGACTTGCAATGAAATAAACGTTAAAATTAAAACTAAAATGGAATTCTCTTTTCAATTAAAAATTTGTTCAGCAATCTGCTGCTGACCAAATTTAAATTCCTCCTTTAGTGTGTAACGCGTACTTCTAACCTCAAAACCCAAAGCGAGCACACCCTCATTTTTTGCCAAATAACTTTATTATACGACCTCAAATAACACGAATAAACCCTGCGGCTTGTCAATTTATAAGTTTTAAACATGTTAAGGTGTCCACAGCATTTGTTCAATCCCAAAAGATTACAAAATGTTTTTCCCCTAAAAAAAAGGAACATCAATTCTCTGGTATTTTGCACATTTCTTTTGTTGAAAGGAAAAAATCTATCACCTCCTTTTTGTCACACTGGTCCACATTTTTTCAATTTAAAATAGAAAAAAAAACCTTTTAAGCCTCACCCCATTTAAAGACAAATAAAAAAAACAAAGTCCAAACATGCCACCACGTTCCGCATCGACAAAAAAAAGGGACGATACAAAATTGTCCAATACACGCATTATTATTACTGACATATACCCAAAACTCAATTCTCATTTCAATTTTTCAATAATCACAGTAAAAGGACCTTCTTTTTTTGAGGTAATCTTTTCAAAAATTACAAACACCCCAAGGACTTAATATTGTTAAATTTATTTGTACACTCTTGGTACATGTGTGTGACTTGGTGCGAGCTGTGTGAGGTCCCTTTGATTGTCAAAAAATTATGTGTATTACGTCCATCGTCGTCATCCCTTTTTGAAAGAAAATTATGTCATCCGACAATCAACATGTCAATGTGGTTTTAAGAAGATGCCATCAGCCATCATATTGAAAGAATGGAACAGGAAGGACTCACATACAATTATTCTGACCAGCAGCTTTGAAGAAGAAATAGAATAAAAAGTCAATATTACGAGTATAACGGCATCTACCACCCTGTTTGATCTTTGGCTCAACATGTAGCACATCATATCAAATTTTTTGAATTGACATCGTGCGTGTGTGTATATGGTTTTTTTATTTTGTTGTTGATTGTGTACATTTTGTACCATCATAATAATAATGGACACAAAATAAGAGTGGGAAGGAAACAATTTGATTTCCGGTCGTTTCGTTATTACAAAAAAAGGTTATCCTTGATGGTATATACTTTTTTGTTTGTTTCATTTTTGAGTGTTTACTCAAATTGCCACATAAAAGGAATTACTGTCCTTCGGCTGTTATTTGTCTCTTTGTGTATTAATTAGGATGATAGACCAATGTACCTACAAAGTGTTTATTTTGTGATTGAAATATTGTATCTACGCCCTTTGAACTAATGGTAATTATTGTAAACTGTTGTTTGAAATGTTTATGAATTTGTTTTTATTCCAAAAATAAAAAATACTAGAAGTCTAGATAATTTTTTTGTATTTAAATTAAATTTTCAATTGCACTACTTGGGCTACCTTACCTATACAACCTTAAACGTGAAGACCAAAGATTAAAACAATGAAATACCTACCAAAACCAACCTACCGGTTAGTAGAGAGACACCAATTGCCCAATTCTGTCCACAACTTTTACTCAACATATAGAACAACTGTCTAAAGTCGAGAGAACTTTCCACGAACGCTGGAAAAGCAACGACTTGTACTTATTAGTAAACCTGGACTCCCCGGCCACATACTTCTGTGCATGCTGGATGCAACAAGAAAACTTCTAAATAAACCATTGCAACCACCCCTAATAGCCACTAGCCACGATGCAAAGCAGAGGAGAATTGTCTGAGAGACAACATGGATGAAAGGCTGCTCTACAATGGGATCAATAGAAGAAGTAATAAAGGCCTCCGAGATCGCCTAACAAAGAAACCACGCCATAAGGAAATTTCGCTTCTGGCAACACTGAATGTCCGAAATGTCTTCAACTCTGTCAGATGGTCAGATATGTTGAGTTCAAGTGCGCTCAACATATCTGACTATCCACATCCCAGAGTATCTTTTGCAGACGTTAAAAGGGTACCCCAGATACCGCGATATAGCAGAAGGACTGAGAAGGAAGGAAGTCAGAGCAGCGCAGATCTATCCTTAGACCAGACCTTAGGAGTATCTCCTATGATGAAGTTCTTTCTATGGAGTTGGTTGAAGATTCCTTCCTAGTCTACACAGATGACTTTGCCGCGGTGGTAACAGAGGAAGACACCGAACACACACAGAGAAAACTGAATCAATAAGTCATGAGAAGAATACAAAATTTCTGGAAGTAGTTCCTCTAACAAAAAGACGAATGCCCACGTTAATGGACACAAAGTTGAGTTTCTGGGAAAAGATACCGTTGACCGCAGAAGGTGCTTCAAAAACCACAGCACCCTTGTCCAGATTGATGGCAAATATCGGAGGCCTAATAGCAAAAAACAGAAAACTCCTCATGTCTACAACTCATGCAATCCTCCTATACGGGCTCTCTTCAACAGGAGAAATACAGGAAGCACAGCAGTTTACAAAGAGAAGGCGCTCTGTCTGTACGTAGCTAGCTCCTTCCGCATGGTGTCGGAGCCAGCCGCACTGTTGCAATTACATGAGCGACGTCAATAGATCTTATAGCAACGCCAACAAGAGAAGAAAACGGAGATTGTAGTGGATAACAGAAGCAAAAGCGCTCACAGAACAGAAGTGGCGCGCGCAAACTTCGTCAACATCCTGAAAACTAAAAAAACAAAAACGAGAAAAAGAATCAGAGCGGGGGGGGGGGGGTATTTTCTTGTTTGAGTTTCAGCCAGTATGCGCAAAAAAAAATATGTTAGCGAGTCTGGCACACGGGGATGGTCCACGGGGATGATCAATGGGCCAACCCTATACCACCTTATGGTGCATAAAAAATGTCTTCTTTTTTGCGATATTTGGAGCAGCCTCAGATAATAATCATCCTCAAATGTGGCAATGAGGCAGCAACTAATTGAGAGTAATAATTTAATTATGTATGGATGTACCTGGGAAATTGATACACACTAAATGCTTCTGTAAAGCTCTAATCAGTCTGATCACGATAAACAACATATGTATAAGGCAGATATCACCGTATCTAGGAGATACCTACAGTGAAGGGGATCGAAGATTGTCCGGGGTACAATGTCATAGTTGTGTATATGCACTTTAAAGATAAATTCAGCAACCTTGGTGGATAAGTTGGCAAGCACAGCCTTCACGAAGCGATATCAGACAATGATTTCTGGTTAATGGTCCTTGCACCAGCTTGGGATGCCCTTGAATGAGAAGCTTTCTGCTGTGCCTTTATAGATGCCAACAATAACCCCCTGAAACCTCCGTTTTTCTTATTTTTTAATTCCCTCCAAAAAATAGGTTCTTCGAAAGCCTCAAAATATTCACTTGTTTCTTGAATGTTGAATAACCTCAGCATTCAACCCAAATTTTACTACACCGAGCCATTTCTTCCAATCGGGAAATAAGAAATAGTCGCAGGGCGCCAAATCCGGAAAATAAGCTGGATGGGGGACTAAGTCGTACCTTAAATATTGCAATTTTGCCATTGAGAATGCTGAGTTGTGCGCAGTAGCGTTGTCTTGATGAAAAAGAACTTTTTTCCTTGCCAAATGGGGTCTTTTTCTCCTGCGTCGAATAACTCCAACAGGTCAGCATAATAAGCACCGGTAATTGTCTTTCTTTTCTCAAGGTAATCGGATATGGATGACACCTTGCACATCCCAAAAAAACTGTCGCCATAACTTATTTGCCGATAATCCTGCTTTGGGTTTCTTTGGCTTGGAGTTGCCTGGAGAAGTCCACTGTTTAGACTGTTCTTTCGTCTTTAGTGTTTGGTGATGAATCCATGTTTCATCCACAGTCACAAATCGGCTCAAAAACTCACTTTATACCGTGGATTTTATCGACCATTTCCAGTGTGACAACTTCAGTCGGGTGACTAGAGCGTTCTGCGTCATTTGTGCTGGAGCGTCCGCAGCAAAATTGGGGAAACCAATTGTGGATTATTCCAATAGATGAAGAAGAGTCCCCATAATATTTTAGGAGTTTTTGTTTTGTTGCCTTAATGGAGTTTTGCGCAAAAAATAATGTTATCAGCACGGGAAACTCGGATTTTTCCATTTTTGTTTTAAACTTTTCGACTGCTTCTGACTAACTGCCTGAACAGAATGCAAGACGCAGCTGGAATAGATGTCAAAAATGCTGCAGTAAAAGTTCAAAATTGTTCAACTCTTGCAGCTCCGGCTGCAGCATTTTTGACATCTATTCCAGCTCCGTCTTGCATTCTGTTCAAGCAGTAAAACAGCTATAACAACAAAACTATTTGACAGATCTCAAAAAAAGTTTCAGGGCATTCATTAAGAAACATCCTTTATGACACAGGTTCATATGATACTGTATCACTGGTATGCTATTTTCAAACCTTTTTTATTTTGTCAGTGCTACGAGCAGAGCCCGATCTATGGGGGAGCGAGCCGGGCATTTTGCCCCGGGAGGCAAAATTTGAGGGCGGTAAAATTGAACATTAAAGGCTGGTTGGCAGCTACAAAAAAATAATTTTATGAATTTTGGTATAAATAAATAATTGTTCCGATACAGCTATTAATATGCGTATTTTGTTGACTTCCTTAATGTGAACATTAAGATATACTTCACATTAAGGATAATTTTCCAATGTAAATTCCAACAACAACAAGCTAACTTCACATTTGAACTCCCGTAGCCCTATGGCTGAATGTGGAACATATCTTAATGTTCACATTAAGGAGGTCAACAAAACACGCCTTATAAAGAAAAGGCCGTTCAGTAAACTATTCATATTGACAAAATGAAGCTGAAAAATAAAAGACCAACATTTAAAAACTTACTTTGAACGAATGTGATAAAACGTCAATATCAATACTACAACTCTGTATGTGGATTTATAACAATGTGTCGTTTCCTGATTGAATTGTTATAAGCTCAAATTGTTTGTATACTTTGTTATAATTTAGTATGAAGCATAAAAGTAATTAGCGTTATCAGACGTTCCGATTTACCCGAGATGTCCCAGATTTCATAAAATCAACAGCCGGGCCATTTTTCCCCCGGTTGCGCCATAATTCTCAAAAAATACCGAACGAAAACATCTTGTATGATTCACATATTTTTTAAATTTCAATCAATCCGACCAAACTACATGCAGAATATTATTTTTGAAAAATAGTATTATAAGAAAAACATTTGCAAAATTGTTTCTGGATTACGAAAGAATGTAGTTTTTAATACATTAAATTTAAACATGTTTGTATACAGCTATAGGTAATAGCGTAAGAACTGACTTATCAGATCATTGAATACTTAAAACAACACAAAATATTGAATAAAATTTTTTAGGAGAAAAAAAATGTTAAGTTTAAAATTTGTTATTTGTAATAAATCCACAAGTATCTAACTTTGAAATATTGAAAAAAAAAATTGCAAAAAAAAATTTTTTCTTTTAAAAGTTTTTGTTTTAAAACTATTTTTTTCGAAAAAAGCATAAATAAACAACTTCATTTAAAAAAGAAATTAGAGGATGGATTTTGGGATCTAAAAATGGGGAGGAATTACGTTTTTTCATTTACGTTCCAGTTTCGGGAGGGGATTCATGGTAGTAGTTCAAAATTTTTCAATTTCAATGAAAAAAAACACCCTTTCACTGCATATATTTTTATAAACTCCTTGGATTCTTGTTGCTAATGACAAATGAAATATGTGGACCAAGTTTCATGTCAATGCTGTTGAAATTTGGTAATATTTTACTTATTTCACTAATTCGATCATCATTTATGAAGAAGGCTAAAACTTTTTTGAAGGAAGTTGTATCGGGTTCATTCTGATTTAGTTAGATTGGGCATTAAAACATAACCTTAAAACATGTGTCATATGCTTATATTATTCCAAGATAAATATTTAAGTTTGTTAATCTTTCATGTCCCCCCTCCCCAGCAATTTGAAAGTGGCTTTTTAACAAAACCAAAGTAGGTTTTCAATCAACTCTGTAAGTAATGTAGTAGATTGTGAAACTCTGCGTCGACACCATCTTTAAATTTTATTAACAAAAATATTTTTCTAACTCTTCTTGGCTTTTCAAATTTCGTTTCCAAAACGACTTTTTTTCACCCCCTTCGTGCAAGGGGAGGGGTGGGAGAAAAACAATAGTGTGGTCCTATGTTTTCAAGGGTGCTGAATCCAACGGGAGTTCTCGGGCCATCGTTCGACCCTTGGTTTTCGATTTATAAGCAACATTTCGGAATTGTGGCCCTGCTCCTATCCTCCTGACAGTGTTGCCACCTTGGCAACACTTCTTAAAAGTAAAGTTAGGACATGAACTATTAGTGTACTAAAGCTCAACCCGTCAGGTCGAAATGAAAGGTTGGTCTCACTAACAGCCCCACTATAGGTCATTGTTAGAAAAGATACATAAATATAAACCGACTTTAAAGCATTTGAATCTTTATCTTCTAAGCTACTGAACCGATTATGATAGATTTTTAAGGTCAGTAAAAAATATTATTTAAATGCTGTATGAATGCACAAACCTACACTCATAAAATTTTATAAACCTGTTTAGAAGCCCTAGTATACTAACGTATTGATGTCAATTTTCACACAATACCAACCACATCGCATTCATCGATCAAAATTATAACCTACTTTCTTAAAATTTGGTTAAAAATCGCTCCATCTCTGCAGTGACCTATGGTTTATAAGGTGCCATTACAAAGGGTGGCAAATATTATTTTTGCCCAGGCGGCGAAAAAGCTGAGTAGGGCCCTGGCTACGAGCTACAGCCACAGCTTCTCCATTTTGATTTGAAGAGATGATTGACCCTTTGACTTAGAGACCAAGCCATCGTGGATACAAGAGCAATTGGTGTGGATGACTAAAAACACCACCGTGCTCAGGATCAGGATTAAGGAATAAGGATTGAAGGCTGCGATATTGTGCCAGGCTGAGACCCTTTACGGCTGGGGTGGCTACTAAGTAAAAAAGTGTTAAAGGACACCCTTAGCTACTCCCTTCACTGAACCAATCAATATATCGATTTATTAGATGAACTATATAGTCGTCCATGTCAGTCCACTATTCATTTTTTGGTGGCCAAAAAAAAATTGACCGGTTCAGTCAACAATCAGCTAATTTCCGTGCCCGTACGTGAACAAAATATAGGATTTAGCGAACATATGGCAGCTTTGCATGCATAAGACTGTCTGGGAGAACCCGAGACAGTAAATTCTATAAATTCAGTCAACGGAGAACGGAGACATCTACAGATCAACGATAAACAATTCCTTATATTCCAAATTGAATGATATGGATGTGCACGATATGTGGTTTCAACGAGACAACAGGACACTACTATGTGTCACACAACTGATGCCACATAGGAAATTCTGCATGAACAGTTTGAGCAAGGGTTTTTTTCCCTCGAAGGTTACTTAAATTGGCCACCAAGATGACGATGTCATGTTCAGTTATACATATTAGCATACATGGACCTTTCTATTAAAAAAAGTATACATTTTGTTAATACTTCATACACAGCTTGCTTTATTTAATTTCAAAATCGACCTCCCTCTTATTGGAAAAACCTTTTTATATTAGGGTCAATAACACTCTCAGAATGAATAATTAGAATTTTGTATCCAATGCCTGAAATCTTTATGAAATGCATTAATGATCGATTTAACTAAATTTGATAATCAGTTGAATGTTAAAGCCAGTAATTTTTGCCTTGGCAACAGTGTTATCTATTTTATAAATTATAACAATTCCAATGCAAAGTATAAAGGCTTTATTTTCTGTCATATTGTACTTAACTTTTATTGATGGGCATTTAATTTTAAAATCAAAATGAATTTCTTATTTTATCAATTACGTGCGTTCACATTCTTAATGATTAATCAATATCATTTTTATTTGTCATCTGCATTATGAAGGTATGTTTATTTTTACTGACAGCATAAGCATATAAATTACAAGTATAAGACTTTTAAGAACCTTGATTACTTACATTTATTTTTCAGCCATGAACATAATTTTGAACTTTAATATTTTGTTTCTGTATTATGAACGATGAAAAAAGGAGTGATCTTACAATTTATTTGAACTTAATATAAATAACACGGTATTTCATAAACATATGTATTGATACATCAGAACTTGATATTTAAGAGCTACAGGAGTAGAGAACTTTCCCTTTTTTTGATATCTTGTAGAATAATGAAAACTAGTTGTTCTCTCTAACCCCCAGTTTCACAGTTGAAGTTTAAACTTAAGTTCAGCTGAACCTGAACTTCAGTTCAAATTTTGAGTTAAACTCGTTCGGTCTCACAGTGCAAAATGAACTTCAGTTCAATTAAACGAAGTTTAAAAACGAAGTTTAAGAAGATTATATAAATGCAACTTGGGAGCATTTTAGAAGATAGTGTGATTTGTTCTCCATCGAACGTGTATTTTTCTCTTTTTACTCTCACAAAATTGTAGGTACCTACATACACACTAGGAACGAGCGAATACTCATTTTGATACATGCACGCACACGGTCGAAAATGAACATCATTACCTTATGGTAGTTGTCAATTGAGAGTTTAGAAAATGAGAATGCTTGAATTTCTGTGCTATCCACGTTGAACTGAAGTTTAAACGGCAGACTACTGTCGTTTAATTTAAACTAGAGAATGAAGTCACTTCAAGGTTTAAAAGAACACTGTGAAACCGAATAAGTTGTTGAACTGAAGTTTAAACCAAAAGTAGAGTTTAAACTTGCACTGTAAGACTGGGGGTAATAATGCTAACTAACTTCAAACTGTCAGCTGTTAAATTGTTTTGTTTTTTAAGGGTTGTCAAATTTTGGGATAACCTTAAGAAGTCATAATGACCTGTCATTATATATTTTCTATATGAATTCTCAAATGAGCTTTAATTTCAAGCTTAGTCTTTTATTACGTTTTGGTACAAGACTTTACTCCGCATTTGATTTTCTATATAATCTCTCAAAAGCTTGAAAGGTCTTATATGACAAACTTTTCTGCAAGTTTTGGTTCATTAGATCGGGGATTTTCTTTGTTTTACGCATGATGACATGTTTATCAAGAGTGTTGAACATTTTGCGGGTGGTGTTTCTCGACTTATTTTCAATTCGATTTTCAATTTTAAACCTTTTAACAACTGATTGGATAGTTAATCTCGGCCTGCCAACTAGGTCTAATACTGGTCTTATAGGGATTTACCATAGTTATGGTACTTAACAACAATTGTTCGTGGCTCAACGATATATCGCACAGTTTTCTTCCCATTTTGTTATATTTTTCTTCTTTTTGTATTATCTGAAATGCACTACAGAAAAAAGAAATTGTTCAAGCCACAAAAATGCATTTGACATTTCGATTAACGGTTCCTTGACCTGATTGGAATGTTGATCTTGATCTGCCAACTTGGTCTGATACTGGTTTTATTATGCTATGAATAGGGTGAAAAGTTATGGCTTCAAGTTAAAAATGTCCCAACTAGCCCAGTCCTACCCTGTTGTTATTTTTACTTGCGATATAGGTACTATAGGGCAAGTTTTGGATTCGTGCAAAAAAAAAATTTCGAGATAGCAATCAAACATGACATTACGATGATAGAGAACACGAAAAAAGTGGGTTGCAAGATTCTGTCTGTCTGTCTGTCTGTCCGTACCTCAACCTACAGCCTAAACCACTGAAGCGATTTTCTTCAAATTTTGAACTTGAGGTTATTTTGTAACTCTCCAGAGGGGAAATTGAAATTTTTTTTTAGCTCAAAAAATAATGGTACTTGCCATACAACCGTTAAGGAAATGCTTATTTATCTCAAGAACGGCTCCAACGATTTTAATTTAAAAAAATCAGTGTATTATTGTAGATATGATGTACCTTTCAGTAAGAAAAAAAATCACCAAAAACATTTATTAACGGTACCTGCCATATAACGGTTTTTTTGATCTTTTATTTTCTCATTAACCGCTCATCCGATTTCAATGAAATTTCTTGCACAAAAGCTTTGTTAAAATATAACTAATACTGCATACCAAAATTTTGGAAAAATCAATTTTAGATTTTTAAAAAAAGATTCAATTTTTTTTCAAAATTCAATATTTCAAAAACTGGTTGATGAATTATTTTACAATTTCAGTTTTTAATGTATATTAATATATACTCAAAATTGGCATAGGGTAAAGTCGGGTAATATGGCCCCCATTTTCAGTTTTCTTTATAACTCACAAAGTAAAAATGGTTTTTATTTTAAACTTTTATATATGTGTTCTGTAGTTAATTTTAAAACCAAAAAAATAGGTTGATTACGAAAGCTTTTATAAAAAAAACATATTTTTTAAGGAAATTAAAATACCTTAAAAAAAAAGACATGTGCAAAAATGGCGGGTGATATGGCACCTGCTAGAGGGCGATATGGAACTTTACTTTTTGTATGAATTTTTGCCACACGCAATGCAGTTTAATATCAAATGCAATGAGAAAAGTCAAATAATGCACTTTTGGCCTCAAATGTAATAAAAAAAACGGTCCTAGAAAGTCAATGAAAAATTACCAAAATATAGTAGTGGGTGAAATGGCACCATTGCAATTTGTACTAAACTTAAGGTGTGCCATATCTCCATTTTGATATTTCCACTATTTTTTTCAAATTACTCAGACAAAACAAGTATGCTTACAGATTGCGATAATTAAAAACAAATAAACACGCATCACTCTTCTTTTTTTCGTTAAAGCGAGCACCTGGTGCCAAATAATTCCGTTGCCGCACTTTGTTAAGTATGTTATGCACAAAAAATGAATTGACTTAAATATAGTCACTATTATTTTACTTTCGGTTGTGGTTTTAAAGTTAAAAAAGCTACTTCAGTTTTAACAGCATCAATTGAGAGTTAAAGTTAAACTTGATGATATTCTGATAATTTTGTTTTAAAAATAATTAATTAAGTAGGAAATATTTAAAGGGTGCCATATCTCCCGTGGTGCCATATCACCCGACTTTACCCTACCAAATTTTTTGTTTGAAAAATGTTACAAATATTTTATATATAAAAAATTATTTATTAAGAAAACGGCTCCAACGATTTTAAATTTTTTTTTTGTATATGTGGGTCAATATTTCAAAATATTAATATTTCAGTCTCCTTCGTTTTTGAACCGAAGTACAAAATTTTATTATTAGCTTGTTAGTTGGATGGCTTGAAACAAACGGGTTCTAATATTCGCTCTAGAAAAAATAAAGTTTAAAAAAATATCATACCCGCTGTCTCCATTTAAACACCCAAAATGTCATTCCCCTAACGTGTCCCCAGGCCTACTTACCACACTGTCTGAATTTTAGCAACGAAACTAAAAACGATACAAAAAATCTAATGATGCAGTCTTTTTAATAATATATGCATCCTAGCTAAAAAATAATTAAATGATTTTTAATTGCTTTATTTTTTCAAATAGGAGCTATTAAGTAAGTATCCCCCATAAATTGATCATTTCTATCCCACCAAAGGAAATTTAAAAAAATATATAGGATCAAAATAGAAAACTGATTTTTTTGTTGTTTAACGGTACAGAATTGCTCTTTATGAAAATTGAAGTAAGAGTTTCAAAAAAACTTAGTTGTCTTTTTTATTTCAATTTAAGGCAACGATTTTGTTTTTCGTCAAGCGAAAATGTCATTCCTCTAACGCATATTTTCTACTAAACTGTGTGGTATAAAAATTAAAAAGTTTTACTCGTCTGTGTCTTTTAAAAGGGCCTACGTACAAAATAATATAAAACATCTAATTTTCTAATAACTTCCATTTAATTCTCATAAAACACCCTTCGCAGTCATTCCCCTAACATCATTTTTTGTGTCATTCCCCTGACTTTCAGGTTTTCATTATAATGATTGATTGAGTTTTGGTAACTCTAGAAGAATCAATAATATTACATTTAAACATATATTTACAGTATTTTAAGTAGTTTTGTATTTTTTCACATTTTATCGGTCAAAATATCATAAAAAATACGATTATTGCTATAAAATGTTTAGTCTCGCAAAATCCTTGAATCATGAGAGCAAGTTCATGCAACATAGTCGTGGACGCTATTTTGAATGTTAGTATTTGTTCTCTTTTTTCTTTACACTCCTGAAACTATTCGCAAAATTAAATATCCATCTAATCAACGGAGTAAATATAAATTTTTGTCATTCCCCTGATACAAGTATCATTTCCCTGACTTAAAAACCGTTAGATTTGATCAAATGTTATGACTCCTTGTTTTAAAGAGGTTATTATAGAGTTATAAAGCGACATAATTGTTCGTCTACCAAAATAGGTTCTTTTGAGCGAGGGTCCACTTTGGAGTGAAAAATATTAATGTTTTGAAATATTGACCCATATACATATTTTTTCAAGTAATGGCATACTCTTTTTTGAGCTCTACGTTATTTATCAGGCTGTTTACTGTTTATACAGTTAAAAGAAAGATTTAAATGCTTTTTTATACTTTTTCTATAATTACTTGAATATTTTTTAAAGTTCTTAAGCCCCACACAACTTGAACATAAGAGCAAGTACGTGCGATCCAGTCGTGCATTTTATTTAATCTTAAAATGAAATGAGAAAACTGAAAATTACCAAAAACCGCTATGTACCAAGTCAAAAGAAAATCAATCGAGCCTTCTCTGTTTTGCTGTCAAATACATACTGAGGAATACAAATTTTGAACTCGCTTCCTTATTTCTTGTTGACGAAGCAAAAATTGTAAAATTTCATTTTTCTGAACGATTTTCAAGGACTTATTTTACATTTTCAGAGAAAAAGAATACAATAATGAGCCAAACAAAAAAATGGCGCCCAACGTGGGGACTGAACATAAGAAACTACATAGCTTTAAAATAATGTAATGGACACGAATCTGTTCCAGGCTTTTTCAATATCTATTTTTAACCCTTAACTCAACCACCAAATGAACAGTCCAAAAATTAATCTACTTTATATGTTTTTGTCAAGAAGTCTCAACTTACTCGAAACGATAAGTTTAACTTGGCATATTCTATGTATATTTCGGAAACGGATGATCATTTTATTAAATACAAAATATATTCCTATTTAACTTCCTTCCTTGTTGCTTAAGAATAAAATTAATTCACCTAAACATTAACATTTTAGTAAATTTATTTAGATATTCATCTCTCAACTAAGAGTGCGGTGTCTGGTAATCTCATGAGATCTACTCATCCATTAAATTAGAATAAATTATGTTGCCACACTGACACTATAGCACTTCTTTTCCAATTCAAATTTATACAAAAACGTTTCAACAGCAACAGCAACAAAGGTGAACTCCGCCATAATGTGAGGCATGTTATATCTGAAGGAACCTATCCAAACCAGACATCATAAATAATAATCTCTAACGCGTTGTGCTACCGCATCCTTAGCTGCCATTAGCAGTATCGAGCTTCACATTTGCCGCCCGAATCTTATAAATATTTTATGAATTTTCAAAAATCAACGTTGGAATGTGTAACCTCTGAGGAGATGGAGACACTCTATAGAAACAGAGAACGTCGTCGTCGTCGGGGGTGATGGCTGGGGCAAGCACTATTGCGGCGCTAAATTTTAATATTCAATTATCGAGGGTCCTTTTTGGGTTGAAAGTTCTTCAAGGTACATTTCTGGCTGCTTCGGATTGGATTCGTTGACGCAGTACCAACATTTCAATAAAATACATACCGAACAAAAGGGATATACTAGGTATATCCTTATCGTCTCCGAATTGACCTGGAACATAATTTCAAATGCCTGTCTAAGTTGCACGTCCAAAGAAATGGATGGGGGAACTTATGTATATATTTGGGGAACAAAAAAAAATAAACCTTAAGGCGTCATTCTTATAGTCCTTCGACTTTTCTTTTAATGGAACATCATCGCGGCTATTAGCACAAACGGAAACAAAACTCCTTTGAAACGTCTGCTGCTGAAAGGACATTGCTTCATGGACCGCGTGTTGTTGGTGATTGGACACGGAGGGTGTGCAATTAACATCACAACCCCCTCTGGTTGAATAACCATAGAGTACACGTTTTTTATATTATTTTTTCTTCTTTTTTACTCCCAGGATTTTTTATTCAATTCTCTGGTGAATTTTATTGCTTTGATATTTCCCTCTGAATGTCATAATTTAAGTCCATTTGCAATGAGTTTTCCTTTATTTTTTTTTTTTTTTGGGTGTTTCCGGAATTTTTTGATAGCACGATTAGTGTTTTTTTAGCTTGTGATGTTTTTTTTCGGGAGTTTTAAATTTGTTTTCAATTTCAATATTGTAAGTTGCGTTTATTATTTTTTTGTTTCGTTGATGTTGTAAGTGAAAGGTAAAGAATTTATTGTTCATCTGCTGGAGATTTATGATATTGGGTGTTGAGGGGTGTATGGCAGCGGATTAACACAGTTTTTTTTTTCTTTAAGGATGATTAAGACCAAGTCAAATTTTCTTGAAATGAAATGAGGTTGCAAGTATAATAACTGTTTAAAATGTATGGAAATATGTACTGTGTGAGATATTGCTCCTTAGATATGCACATTTGAAAAAAAAGAATATGCGTAACTTTTGAACTGTAGATTATGGGAAATGATTTTTTTTTGTTGTAATTTTAATCTTTGAGATACAAATGATACAGCCAAAGGGGATGATGTATGCTGGTTATGGGGGGGATAAAAGCGTTACAACTCAAGCAAACGAAAGATACATAGAAAACGTAATTTCGTGTCGAAAATAAAACTAGCCGCGCGCCGTATAGTTTCAAAACTTCAATTCTATCACCCAGCAAAAAAGCGGTAGGCTAGGCTATATACTCGTAAAAGTTTAAGAACAACAATGCTCTAAATGATTTGTCAAGTCGAAGAAAGGGTGAAGTTGGTTCTACTGATTTATTTGCTCCATGCGCTCGGTCTTTTTATTCTTAGCTCATGAAGTGTTCTCCGAGCTAGCTCTGATTGAAAACAGAAACATAAGTTGAGCGCTCTGAGTGCTTTGAGCTAAAAAAAAAAACAGATTTTTTTTCTGACGGCTCGGCTCAGTGCTACGCTCGGAGCGGAAAAAGAAAAACGCGTGATGTATTTGTAGGGCTTATGCATGATTTATCAAATTGTCTCCCACCCATGCCTGGTTTACGATTTGATGAAGAGTGCATAAGCCCTATACCAATACATCAGGAGTTGTTCTTTTTCAGCTCGTTCTTTTCGAGCTGTAAGCAAAAGTCTTTTTTTTTAGCTCAGAGCACCCAACTCCGATGACTGGACTATCAATTTCATTTATTTAGTCCATCGGATTTAAAAGTAGGAAAAACTAAAATCTATTCTCCGCTATGTGTTTTGCTCATCGATTATCTCTCCCGACAGTTATTGTAACTGAGTCAGGCAAATTCATTTCATTCATTAGATTTCGTAGATATCAAGATGTCCCAGAGTTAAAAGAACCGAAAGCCTGCAAGGACGATCAGGGGAACATCATAGTAGAATCGCAGCTGGTGCTGAGGAATGGAAAAATCATTTGTGCAAATTCTATATTGGTGATGATGAACCGAATTCCATTAACATGCAGATTGCACCTTTCAACCACAAGCCAACAATTCCGTCCCACGATCTCGACGAAGGGAAGATAGCTATACATTTATCTAAACTTAAGTCCAATAAAGCTGCTGAAGCTGATGGCGTTGTGGCCGAGCTATTCAAAGCAGCTGGCGATAAATCGTTAGGAGTATGCACCAGTTGCATCCGGATGGTCAAACTAAGCCAAATTGATCATATCATGATTCAGCGGCGATGGAGGAAGTGAATGAGTGATCTGTGATGTTCGAAGTATAAGAAATGCCGTCGTGGGAAGGGACAACCATTTGGTCTCGCTGATAATGCGGAAAACGCTGCAAGAAGAGAAGATATCCGGGAGCTATGCCAAATATCCAAAGATGTTATTGGGAAAAAGAAGCAACACCAATCATCCTATAATGGATGTGGATGGCACACTTTTGGTATCAATTGAGGATCAGCTACGCAGATGGAAGGACAATTTTTGTCCCCTGCTAAATGAGGATTCAGTTGAGCAGAGTACTGAAGGGCCCTAAATTAACATGATGCGCAGGTCCTAGTCCTATAGGGGTATTGACATCGAAACCTCGTCAGAATCGGTAATCCAAACATCAATAAATCTCCTCAAAACTAACAAGGCAGCTGGACTTTACGGAATACCAGCTGAATTCCTGAAAGCTGATCCCGTAAAAGCGGCCAGTATTCTACATCCCTTGATGCAAATCATTTGGGAAAATGAAATCTATTCTAAGGACTGGAAGGATGGTGTGATTGTTAAGCTGCCAAAGAAAGTTTACATTAAGGCCATCTGCACACGACGCGTCTCGTCATAGACGCGTACTACGCTTGTATGCAGATTGTGTGCAGTGCACATTGATTATAATGAATGACTGCACACGAGGCGTACGCAACACATATTCGTCACAGCACACAAGCAGCAAATCGCTTGTCGTACAGCAGTGTCAGTATCTTCGATGACGCCGGTCGTAAATGTTTCATTTTGTGCATGGACAATTTCTTTAAAATGTCAGATTCATCAAAAAATGTGTTTTATTGGTGGAGAGTGAGTGTATGTATAATAAACATGGCAAGAGTACTCCAGAAAAGACTTGAAAGTAAAAGCATGGGCAGAGCAATTGCAAAACAAATGCTATGGTCAGATGAATTAAATAAATAAAAAGATTGATATCTTTAATACAAACATGACATGAAATGCAAAATCAAATAGATTTTTGCATAAAATATTATTTGACGATGACGATACGCTTCGTGTGCAGAAGATTGGGCGTAGAGAAGTCGTCGCTGCATGACGAACCATGTACACGTCTATGTCGCGACGTGTCGTGTGCAGAAGGCCTAAGAATTGCATTAATTTGCATGGTATCACCGTGTTGTTCGTTTTCCCGAATCTGATGGCAACTATTAGTAGGGGAGCCCACGATGCTAAATGGGGACTTACTCAAGCGTCGTTGGGACCTAATGAGTTTTGAAGATTTGATGATAGAGAGAAAAAAATGTTAGTAAAGAATATCGTTTCATCGGTGGGGGGAGCATTTACAGGTGTTCAAAATTGTTAAAAAAAACAGTCACGTGGACATATTCGAGCGCGTCAGATATTGATATAGTGTATATGGCCTGGGTCTTTCTAATAACGGTGGTATGTTAGTCTGTCGGTTTGCGTGGTGGGGGTGGCTGTATGGGAGTGTAGATATTGGAAAACAAATGGATTTACTCGAGCGCGTCAGATTTGAATAGGGGATGTTAAGTGACCCCCAAGGATGCTCACATTCAAAAGACTGACGATTCGGATGTGAGCAAGCTTGCGGTAGCTTCTTGAAAATCCAAAAAAAAAATCGCTATAAAAATCCTCGAGCGCGTCAGATTTTGATATATATGGTTCAACTCGTACATGTTCTGAACCTTAGTCTGACGATTATCTGGAGGCGTTTTCTTAATGTGACGAAAGTAGTATCAGTAATTTACAATTTTCTTAAAAACTAGAAGACATAAAAGCTTCCGGTGTTCTATTCAAAATTAATACGAGCATTGACCACAAAAAGAAAATTAAGTTTTTCATTCCACAATTTTGAGAAAAATTGATCCAAACATTTTTGTTTGCGTTTTTTTTATAAAAATTTTGAGTTTAAATGCAAATATTTTGAAAACTATTAGGTAACACAAATAACTCAATTTAAATGTAGGATTAAAGAACAGATTTCTGGCTTTTAAAACCGTTATTGCTTTGCATTTGAGGTATTGTCGTTGATTTTCAATATTTATTTTCCATTAAAGTCGTTTTTTTTTTGAGAATCACCTCTACCTCCTAAACGGAACGAGAAAAACGGTTTTTTTTTGAAAATCACCTCTACCTCCTAAACGGAAACGAGAAAAACGGCAGATTATACTTTTCCCGTTATCCTAGAATTATTTGCTTCATAATACAAAAAATTCAACCGCGCTCGAGAATGTCCAGGTGACAATTTTTTTTTTTGCAATTTTGTAACCCTCCCACTACCACTACACTCAAATCGTCAGATTATTGAAATACACACTTTTCAGCATGTATTTAACCTACCCTATCTTAATCTGACGCGCTCAAGTATTTCGAGCTATCGATTTTTTTTACTAATCTGACAACCTGCCCTAGGCGCCCGGCCCTACATAGAGGACTGATATATGGTGGAGGTACTCAGCAGGGTGCAAGGTACCCCTCTTTATACTAATCTGACGCGCTCGAGTAAATCCTAAAATCCCTTAGTGGGCTCCCCTACTATATCATTCTCGAGCGGATAAAGTATAGACTCGAGTTTACACTCAAGAGGCACTAAGCTGGCTTCCGCAATGGTCGATCGTTCGTCGACCATATCAACACCCTTTGGATTTTGAGAAGGCCTTCGATCGAGTTAACTGAGAATGTTTATGGAGATCGTTGCTTGGTAGAGGAATATATATTTTTCACAGTTTGAATCGTTTTGAAAACCGTTTTTGGCTGCAGTTTGCTTTCCATTTTTTTAAGCTATTTTCTTTTTTGAGGAGATATTTTGCATCTTAATCGATAAAAAACTTTGGAAGCTATGAATTTTTGTCTACCATTTGAGCTTAAAAAATTTATTGAATGTTGCTTCAATTGAAAAAAAAAAAAACAAAACATTTCTAACTGCATTATGTGAGAGATATGAAGGTATGTGTAAATTACAGGTTAACTTTTCCAAAACCTACTTCTTTTTAAATTTGGACACAAAAATAAATAAATGTGTTTGAAGTGCACGACCTCTAAATGTCACATTTAAAATAAAAAACTTTTTCTTCTCGTCCAAAAGGGGTGGGTATTCAACACCTTTTATATTAATATAATTGGTTTATTGTAATGATAGACCAACTAAACGATCGCGAACAAATTATTTCATAAAATTATTATCTGTACTGCGCAACACGATTAAATTATTTGTGACTTATGTCTTCTGGTTCTTTTGACAGAAATGTCAAACCAACCGAAAAAGACAACGAAAGAAAAGACGCAAAAAAAGAGACACGAAAAAGTGCAACAGTAGCTTGTTGTTGAAAGCTACCACCACGGCTGCTCAGCTGGGCTGGATTCAGTGAAGAAAAAAAGAATTGACGACGATAAAAGATGATTGATTCTATCAATCAAAATAGACGAAATATATTTTATTACAAGTACAGTGGGGTACTTGTAATAAATAATGGGCGCCAGGAATTTTAGTTGGGCTAAATTAGCAAAACTCCAAATCTAATTATGAAATGAAAATAAAGCGAAAAATGAAATGAAACACGATTTGTATATTCCCAGATGGGGACTTTAAATTATTTTTATTTGGGAAACCTTGGATAAACCAGGATAAAAACCCAAAATTTTTTCGAATATAGAAATGAACAATGAGAATTTTGTAACTGCTCACGGGGAACCATTGAGCCAAAAACAAAGAAAATGAAAACGCAAAATGGGCCGTTAACGCACAGTAAAAAAAAGAAACACCGCGTCCCAAAATTAATAGGGATAAAATCGCAATTAAAAGATTAAGTGAACAGTTAAAATTAAACCGAATAAGATCTTTCGAAACTCTTTATCCCAAAAACTCACACAAAAATTACCACTCTACTTATCTTTTTTTGTCCTGGTAATTTTCCTCTTAGAATTTCTGTTTCTCCTCTATCTCCTCGAAACTCGTTCCTAGTTTCCTCACTCCTCGAATCACCTTTCCTCTTTTCCTTTTTAACAATTCAAACAAAAAAATTTCGAACTTTACTTTACTTTAAATTTCAAAACTTTTCCTCGATTTTATATCCTTTAAATTTTTCTCGTATTTTCCTCAACTTCTCGCTTGGTTAGCTCTCTCAAGAGTGAACTTCCCAGCTATCAACCCAATTCTTCCTTCAGCCATTCCAATCACTCACACATTCATACATTCAGCCATACGTTTTCGTGATCATCGGTCACGGGACATCGGCTTCCTGGAAGGCTTTTTCGCTCCCCAGAAAACCACCGTTGTTGAATCTCAACGAAACTCACACACACCTAAGTTCAACAAGTTGTTGGATGTCTGTCCAAAACTTGCTGAATCTTACTCTCTCACAAACACAAGTTCAACAAGTTGTTGGATGTGTTTCCAAAACTTGCCGAAACTTAATGGCCGAGTTCAGACCTATCCCAAACTAAACTTTTGAGAAAAATTGAAAAGAATCAAAACCGAGAAAAGGCCTTCGCTAGGCATTCTCCTAGTTAATACAAAAATACTCGCGGGTGATTCGAAGCGTAAATCAACTATTCAAAAACCAATTATTTCGAGACGAGACAGTGAAACATTTTAAAAACCACGAAAATCTATTCTTATTTAGTTTGAATTCCGATAGACCTTTATGTAATTAGAAATAAATAAACGATTTTTAAGATTAAAAATAATGCGTTAACTTCCCAAAATGTCTACAATAAGTTATTAAGTTAAATATAGTTGTGTTAAGATAATTTTAAGCTATATTGATGCTGTGTTGTTGTGTTGTTTTAAATCAAGTAAGAGTCCGCCTGACTCGTTACTTCTTCAGCTCATCCGCTGGCATGGTAAATACGTCCATGGATTTTGGAACCGCCCGTTCCATTCGAAAGTTATCAAAAATTACTCGTACACCTGTTTTTGTTGCTTTTGCAAAATTCTAGCGAAGTACACCACTGGTTGATGATACCATGGTTGCCCTCAACTTCACCAGTATTTTGCAGCCACAACGGAAAATTAAAAAGGGAACAAAGGATTCGAAGGCTGGTCATTGTTGCGGTAAAATTTTTGGATTCATCTTTTCAAAATACTGTTATTTTTTTTTTTCCAAAATTCTGTCTTTTTTAATTCTACTCTTTATTATTATGTCTTTAAAAATTATGAGCAAAAAGTCCTGCCTATATTCCTTTTTTTCCTCAAAAGCTTTATTTATGAACAGAAAAAAAAACAAAAAAATATAATGTTTCAACTCGGCTAACAAATAAAAATAGGTAAGGGCCAGTTTTTCAGTGCGAGATCATCCTAGTCTCGGGGTTAAACCTGAGTTATGTCCATAAACATGATTTTCAGTCAATTGAAATCCTAAGTTAACTCCGAGTTAACTCGTCTAAATTGGTAACCCAGGGACCAAATTGAGGGCCTTTTCAGTTGTAGCACCATCTCGATTTCGATAAAGAAAGTTATTGTCAGTGCAATTTCGTTGTGGCGTCATCTCTATTCCGATACGTGAAAGGCGTAGAAGGGTGATATCCACAGTGTCGCACATCGTTGGCCCTAGATTTTTGACAACTGAAAGATAAAGTTAATCATCAACTGAAAAACTATTCCTGAGTTAACCCGGGGTTAATCTATTTTCAGGATTAGCTAACTCTGATTTAACTCAAAGTTAATCCTCAACTGAAAAACTGGCCCTTAAATAGGTAGGCACAGGTAATTTAGAAAGGAAAACATACACACAATAGAATCGTTTATTATGAAAAGGGCTTAAGTCCACTTTATTAAATTTTTCAGGAGAAACAAAAAACTGTTTTTTTTTTTTTTGTAAATTCATTTTTATTTTTCATTCATCTTAAAACTATCTTAAAGCTAGACAAAAATTCATAAAAACTAGCCTACTTATCAATATCTTACAACTAACTTACTGGCCCCATTCGGGCGCTCTAAGTTAAACTAATAACTTAATGCTAATGCCTTTCGGCCTACGAACTACATAATGCGTTAAAACTAGAATTCATTTCGGTTTTATTTTTCACCGAGAAGAATTTATAAAAAAACTCGGTATCTATGACTTTATTTTTTTGTTTTTTTATAAAACTTACAACTAAGAAAAACTAAATTAAAACTAATTAAAACTAATTAAAACTAACTAAAACTAATTACAACTAATTAAAACTACTATAAAACTACTTAAAGCTACTTACAAACTACTTATAAACCACTTACAAACTAGAACAGCCACAGCAAGCATTTTCGGGTTTTTATAATTTTTTTTTTATGTTTTTATTGGTTTTATAATTTTTTTTTGTGTTTTTGTTGGTTTTATTTTTTTTTTTTGGTGCCACCCTGACTGTCCCTGCTTAAAACTAAATACCTAAACCTATGTAAGTCGGCCATGGCATAGAAAAATGCAGTCAACTTTTAAATATCCGAAGAAACTTCGTGTTCAGGTTTCAACCACCAGAATTGGTTCTCCTGCTTTACCCTATCTCTTCGGTCCCGATCGGACACAGTCCTACTGAACCGAAGGTGCTCGGCTCCGTCTTGTGCGAGGACGTCTCGACTGTTGATTTTCAACTTCCAGTCATCGCAATATCGCTGAATCTTTTCGAAGTCACGCTGCAAAAGAATTCTGATGACCTCGACTTTTGGAGCTGTTCTGTACGCAATTAGATCGTCGGCATACGCAATTGCCTGAGTTAGACTACTTATCAGATCGCTGGTGTAAATGCTGAATAGAATCGGCGAGTTGACCACTCCCTGCTGAAGACCATTTTTAATATTAAAGGTTGTGGCAGAAGTTACATTGCCACTCTTGACAACAAACTTTCTACCATTGAGCATATCACAAAGCATATATAATAGTGGCTTACTAATGCCAAGTCTGGTCAGCTTTAGATAAAGACCCACTAGCCATACGGATACGGTGTCGAAGGCCTTCTCCAAATCAACCAGGCAGGCACCCGTACACTGCTTTTTAGATATGTTCAAAAAACAAAAAACTGTCTTTGTGTACAATTCTCACTATTTTAATTTTAGTGTGTTGAAAGTATCCCATGAGACACACAGTTCATGGTCATTTCAATAATATTTTTTAATTTTATCGTAGAAATATTATTAATTTTTTGTAGTGGACTCATCCCCTTTTCAAAATTCATGAGCATTGTTTAATAAAATACGTCTCGTAAGTTGATATTTTTTAGGTTATAGCTGACATCTATTTTCTTATATAATTATGTAATATTAAACCGGTTTGCAAAATTTTTAAGTCTTATTCTCTATTAGGACTTCATTTGGAACAGTTCTGAATAAAGTTATAAAAATCAATCAATTGCTTGAAAACAAAATTTTATTTAACGCTTTTTTAAGTCAAATTAATCAAACATCCATTAAAAATATCCACAAACAACGATTTTTTGAAAACAGGCCAACTCTAAGGATTGAGTGTACCTAATTTTTAACTAGTTTATTTTGAAAAGGGTATAAGTCCAGGGACTTTTACCACCTTTTTAAAAATAAATATTTGTATAACTCTTAAGGGAATATGTGGACATGAGTGCTTAGTACTTAGTAGGGGTGTGGAGAGCACAAATGCCTACACGAAACCACAAATAACTCAATTTGTCGAAAAAGTGGACCTACCCCATTTTCAAAATAACCGATTCAATTAAAGAAAAACTGTGAACCAGTTGTTTAATTAAAGCTGATTTGGGTAAGGAAGGGAAGCTGTGTACTAGTATTTAAGCAGCAATAATAATAGTTGTTTTAAGTGTTGTTAAGCACTGCTATTCGTAAAAGGAGTGGCTCTTTCTTACTTCCAGGGCCCTGGGTCACCACTCTCCTTTGGCCTGTGTTGGCTATGCCCGCCACTGATTCGCATGGTCTTTAAGTAGTTTAAGCAAATCAATGGGGATATTTTAGCAATAAGGAACGGTATAAAGTTTTATTTTGTCAATTTAATCTTTCGCATCCAAAAAGTCAATATAAAATATTTTTGTTTGTTTTTAATTTTTTTTTTTAATATCCATTTTGTGTGCCTATACAGCATGCACCCTCAATATAGATTATGCCATCTTTATTATTAAGCAATAAAAACAATTTTACTTGGCTCTTTGTTGTTAAAAGTGCTGTGATCTGCACTTCCACAGTTACTTTTATTTTCTATTTTTTATATCCTTTTTTATTTCATCACCATATCAGTAAATTCCCATCAGGCCGGGTGGGCTGTTGTTGGGCTTATTTTTTGATGTCAATAGCATGATTTTGACGAACGATGTCGAATGTCAAAGATATGCGGTTTAAGATAACTTCACATACAAGATATTCAGAGAAGTATTGAATTGAAAGGACTCTTTCCCAACTAGGGGAAGAATAAGCAAAATAATTCAAATGTAGGCTTATATTTTGTAGAAAATGGTGAGAAAGGTTGTCATAAAAATCACTCTACTTGAAGTTATGTTGTAAACGAATAATAGTCATACCACCAAATGAGAATCGTTTTTACGATGTGTTTCTTAAGTGACAGGATTCTAAGGAATAAAATTAAACCTCTATACATACCTCTAAGTACCTATTATTCAAAGCCCAGATTGTTTGCTATGAAAAAAAAAAAAAAATACATTTGGTTATAGGCATCAAAGTTTTCCTCATTTTTGGGGATACATAGTACAAAGCACCCATCCCAGTTCTGCTATACGGGTCCAAAATCGTGTAGTCGAAGTCGGATGAAAGCTCTCTTGGTTTATCCGAAAGAAAAAAAAACTACGTGTCGCAAGTTCGCAAGTAAAAATTGTTGCTATTAAAATCTGCATACTCTACAAGGAATACACTTTAGGTTAAGAACTGATACCACAGAATATTTCATTAGCTTTAAGATTTATTATTTCAAAGAAAATCTTTTCAAATCCAACTTCCTGGCTTTTTATCCCCCATATCCACCACCACCGGAAAAGATGTCCGAAACTCTTAAGAAGTTCTCATCCACCATATCCATACAACTCTCAACTCAACACAAAAGATGTGTTTACTTGCAACAAACAAAATCAAACCCTGACTCTGTAAAGCAAACAGAGAGGCCTATAAGTAAGTAACACGGCAAGGATATAAATTTTCCAAGGATTTGCCTTTTTCACCCCTTTTATTTGAATTGAAAACCTCAAGACATGGGGCTGTTGTGTCGGATTCGTAAAGCCACTAAATAAAGAGAAACGAACAACTTGCAAAACAAGACAACATCGAGCAACAGCCACCAAAAACCGCCCACGACCGTAACACACAGACTTTTTTTGTTGATTTATTTCTTCCAGTTTTATTTTTAATTTACGACCCAACCATTTCTTATGAGGGAGGGGTGGGAGGGGGGTTATGTGGGGTTGGTGTTCAAACGAGGATGACGACAGAATGGCGAGGAGACAGTTCAGCAGTTGGGTTCTTCTTAACATGAAAAATAATTGCTCGAACAATCGAATGACAGAGACAGGGGATGAGTAAGAGCTTCTCTTATTGATTTACAATAATTATTTCTTGGCCCAACACTTTCCCGGTCGGTCAAGACCATATCCGGATATCTTTTGTCCTTCATACTATATATCCTTCACCTACTCAAGAACTCAAGCAATCAGATGTTTCACTTAACTTAATGAGTTTGAGTAATTAGACGGAACATGTTGGGTGTGTTTCGTATGTTTGATTTCTTCATCTAGTCTTGGACATCGAAGATATTTATTGCTTCGTGTCATATTTCTTAGAGGGCGATGAAAAATTGCATGGCTCTGATGAGATTTACGACTGGAACAACTACATAATTGTGTGCGGGCAGAGATTCTGATAAATGATGAACACTATCAAGATGACGGTCAATCTGGAGAAGTTTCTTGGTTGGTTCCACAAATCCACAAAATGCTAACGAGATTGATTAATTTGAGGTAAAAGGATTTCAAATTAAGTTCATTGCAAAAGGAATATGGTCATGTTTTGAAAAATTTCACAATTTATTTGATAAGTTGATATTTTTTAACTTCTCTTTGGGTAAGAGTTTGAACTGATACTGAACAATTTAAGAATACTTTTGGTAGACAACTCTCGAAAGTTACACTTGAGTGGATGACCATTTGACCTTGCACAAAGGAGGTGGAAAAAAGTCGTTTTGGGAAAGAAAATTTGAAAAGCCAAGGAAAGTAAGAACAAAGTTTTTATTTATAAACCTTAAGGATGGTGTCGACGCAGAATTTCAAAATCTACTACATTTCATCCAAAATTGATTGAAAATCTACTTTGGCTTTTTTAAAAAGCCTCTTTCAAAGTGCTGGGGAGGTGGGATATGAAACAAAAATATTTATCCTGGTATAATATAAGGATATATCACATGTTTTAAGGATATTTTTTAATGCCAAATCTTACTACATCAGAATAAAAACATTTGAAAGACTAATAGACATACATATACGCAGCACACTGAGCCCGGAAGTCTTGTCTCCAGCCCAGCATGCTTATTGGTCAGGCAAAAGTGTTGAGACAGCACTGCATAGTGTCGTCAGCGCAATTGAAAAAACGCTCAAACATAAAGAATACACCCTTGCTTTCTAGACATTGAAGGAGCCTTTAACAATGTCCGAAACGAGGCAGTGGAAGGAGCGCTCGTTAACCTTAGAGTACATACTGCCATCATCAGATGGATAATGTGCATGTTAAGAAACAGTCAGATAAACTCGGAGCTAGGAGGAGCACAGATCAAAGTATCTACCTCCAGAGGGACTCCACAAGGGGGGGTACTTTCTCCACTTCTCTGGATACTCGTGATGAACGTAGTTCTAAGAGACTTAAATATAGTGGAGTCAAAGTAGTCGCATATGTGGATGACCTAGCATTTCTAGCGACAAGTAAATTTCCCTCCACAATTAGTGAACAAATTTAGAATGCCTTATCAGTAGTCAATACTTGGACTAAAAATTGCGGTCTAGCGGTAAAACCGCAAAAAAACAGAATTAGTCCTTTTTACAAACAAAAGGAAAATACCGACTTTTCAAATTCCCTTTACTGACGGGACCCAGCTCAGAATCTCCGATCATGCCAAATATCTGGGTGTGATCTTGGATAAGAAACTGAACTGGAGTCTCAACATTACAGAAAGAATGAAGAAAGCCATGGATATTTGGCCAAACCTGGGGTTCAAGCCCAAAAATTATTAAGTGGATGTACACGGCCATAATTAGACCTGTACTGACATACGGTAACATAGTCTGGTGGAGTGCAATGGACAAAGTTACCAACCTTAAAATCATGGCAAAGGTACAAAGATTGGCATGTATCGGTATCACTGGGGCAATTAGGTCCACCCCGGCAGCGGGTCTGGAAGCTATACTCAACTAAAAAAAAACCCTATATCTTAGGAATCAGCAGCCAAAAGCGCACTTCGGCTTAGCCAAACTGGCAGCTGGAAACAGAGTGCTACAGGTCACGCGTAGATTCTACAGAAATACTTGGGTAATATGGTATGCACTCACTACATAAGACCCCATTTAGACTTCAACAAGCCGTTCACGACAGACTTTCCTAGTAGAGAGGACTGGCAAATGAACGAGCCGTCAACCTGCGATTCGATGATAGCTATATACACCGACCACCGACGGTTCCAAGATGAATACAGGTGTTGGTGCAGGGTTCTATTCAGAAACCCTTGGATTATCCAGCTCATTCAGAATTCCTGATTACAGCAGTATCTTCCAAGCTGAGGTCCTGGCAGTGACAAAAGCTGCTAGACAAGCCTCAATGATCACAATACCACAAGCTGATATCACCTTTTCATTTAAAGCCAAGCGGGGCAATAAAAGCGATTTCTGCCATTGAAATCAAATCGAAGCTTGTTACTTGTTACTTGTAACGAAAGCGCTGACGAATTGGCAAGAATCGGATCGACTCTTGATCCTAATCAGGCAATAACACTCCAGGTTCCCGTTCCACCCTGTAATCTTAAACAGTTAATCGAGAATAGAGCTTAAAGAAGAAAATTATGGCTTAGTTTCAACAAACAAAAGACCGACAGTATCATCCAACTGAATAACAAGTCTTTATGTCTTCTCGTGAGTATCACCACCGGTCACAACCACCTGGGTTACCACAAGAAAAAGATGAAACTCAGTTCAGACGATTTATGCAGGGGATGTGGTGACATAGTAGAGATACATGAGGATACTCCTCTCTACCTGTGTCACTGCCCTGCGTTGTACCATCTCAGAACCAAACACCTAGGGAGACACTTCTTCAATGACTTGGAAGAACTCTCCGACATTCCAAGCAAAAACCTGTTGAAATTTTTTAATGTTACCCAGTGGCTTGAAAATCCTTAAGCTCTATCAACCACACGACCACGAGATTGTGACTTATCCAACCGCAGTCAATAGACATAAAAAACATTTCTTCAACGAACGATAACGATAACCAACCACTGACCTATCACTCTCATCTGCCAGTCGCTGCATGGAGCCGCTGCTCCTACGGGCCTGATGGAGGGAGGATTTCTCAAGTGGAGGCAAAGGAAGGATCACGCTTTTGAAAGGCGTTTTCCTCTCCTCAGCCTGGTGGTTAGGTGCCAACGGACACTCCTCCAACGACCAAGAAATACTCGCCGACTTTTCAGGCTTTAGTCTGCTGAAACTCTTCAACACCCTTATCCGGCTTGAATTAACATGGGATTTATCATAGGTTTCTTTGCACGGGGTTCACAGTCCCTAGGGTACCACAATGGATCTACATTGATCTTAGTGTGACGGTAACAAAACCAACAAGTCAGCCCATTAACCTAACCTAACCTTAACCTACTACATCAGAATGAACTCGATACGACTACCTTCAAAAACGTTATAGCCTTTTTTATAAATGATGACTGAATTTTTAGTGAAACCAGTAAAATATTACCAAATAATAACATAACAATCAAACATGACATTACGATGATAGAAAAACACAAAAAAAGTGGGTGGCACAATTCTGGCTGTCTGTCTGTCTGTCTGTTCGTCTACAGCCTAAACGGCTCCATCGATTTTCTTCAAACTTGACACATATTGATTTTTGGTGATTATGCCCACACGTTTCTTTCTTCTTTTTTTTGTAGAACCAAAAATAACGGTATGTTAGAATTTTTTAGCAATTTTACATAATCGAATTTTTCTCAAAAACGGCTCCACAACTTTTTTTTTAATTCAATAAATTCATTTAACAATTGAGTGGTTGAGAACCAAAACTCGTCATATCCAAAATTTTCATTTTGTGCAAATAGAAAAAAACTTAATAAGGCTATATGATAGTTGCTAGAAAAGATTTATTTTTGTATAATAAAAGATTTTTAAATCCATATGGTATAATTAAGAGCAAAAATATACTGAAAGGTCCGTATAAAAGGTATTTAACAATTAAATTTGGATATGAAGAGTTTTGCTGCAAATGATTGGATATGGCCAGTTTCCACACCTTCCCCTTTCTCTCAATTGCATTATCTAATATAATAGCACTACACTACTTTCCAATTTTCAATGGCCCATTTAAAGATTTTTACAATAAAAACCCATGAACGTTTTAGTTCCTTCTTAAATGACACAATCAATTGCCCTATGATGGATAAGAAGAGTTTTGAAAGCAAACCTACTGCAAACAATGCATATGAAAAGTTCTAATGCAGATCGCACTGTGGATATGGAGATTTTTGGAGACAATTACGATGTTTGACATCAATATTGAAGGGGATTGGAGGGGTAAGGCTGCCAAATTTTCCTTAAAAACTATTCAAAATGCCAATCTTAACACATCAGCATCAAAATCTCAATTTTTGATAAAAGTGGATATGACGAGTTTTGGTTCTCATCTACTCAAATAGTAAAGGCTTCCTTTGGACGGAAAACCAATTTCCAAAAATAGGTTATTAATGGTACCTCCCAAAGAACCATTTTTTTAATTTTCGATTTTCTTCAAAATGGTACGACTGATTTCAATAAATTTTTTTATACAGAAGCGTCCAAAAAATATAAATAGTTTTGTCTACCAAAATTGAAAAAAAAAAATATTTTTTGGATTTTTAAAAAATGTTGCATTTTTTTTTTTGAAAATCAAATATTTCGAAAACGATGTAATCGATTTTTTTTGAAACTCGATACGTAAGAGTTTTTTAGTACTCTCTCAAATATTTTTAGAAAAAAATTTGCATTTATGAAAAAGTAGTAGTACCTTCCATACAAAAGTTAAAAACAGCAAAGGAAAATATTTTGTTTTTTCAAAAACGACTCCTTCGGTTTTGATTAAACTTTTTCCATACATACTAGAATAAGTACGGTCTACTACCAAAAATTATAAAATTTTACACTTCGCAACTATTAATAGTACCTGTCATAGGAGGCTTTTTTTATTTTGAATTATTTCACTATCGGCTAAAACGGATTTCAAAATTTTTTATATACAAATTTCAGATAAGAAAATAATATTGCATAGATGGGTCAATATTTCAAAATATTAATATTTCAGTCTCCTTCATTTTTGAACCGAAGTAAAAATTTTATTATTAGTTTGTTCGCTCAAGAAAAAATAAAGTTAAAAAAAATATCATACCCGCTATCTCCATTTAAACACCCAAAATGTCATTCCCCTGACGTGTCCCCAACCCCAGGCCTACTGACCACACTGTTTGAATTTTAGCAACGAAACTAAAAACGATACAAAAAATCGAATGATACAGTCTTTTTAATAATATATGCATCCTTATTAAAAAATAGTTAGATGATTTTTAGTTGCTTCATTTTTTTTAAATAGGAGCTATTAATAGCCCGGGAGGTAACGACAGATTTCATCAACCCATTTTCTCAAGCTTCATTTTTTGTGTTTCAATTATTTGAGTGAAATACAAAAATATTTTCAAGGTCTTACAACACAGTTGTACAACGGAGGGTTACAAGAGGGGTGCAAAGTCCGCAAAAAAATGACAAAATTAACTCATTTTCACAAGCTTCAAACTTTCTGTACGCATTATTTGGGACATAACAAGCAAAAATTATGAGGTCTTACAACTTCATTCTACAACGAAGGTCGTCTTAAAACCACCTAAAACCCGCAAAAAAACTGAAAATCAACTCATTTTCTCAAGGATGGAACCAATTTTAATTTATGGTTGGCATCTTAACAAATAAAAATTAGTAGGTCTTACACCCATAACTTACAACGAAGGCCGTCTTAAAAATTCATGAAAGTGAGGGAACAGTGTATTTTTCTATTGAAATGCATATCATCAAAGCTAATTATCTCAGAAAGTATTGATCCTACGTCAAAAATTATAACACACAAATTGTTGGCGACAAATTTTTCAACAACTTTTGCCCGAAACAAAAATTAAGATTCAAACTTCATTCAAGACTTATACCAACCAACTAGTGTTTATGCAAAAAGGGCGTCCCAAAAGTAATAGTCAAAATGGAAGCTAATGACAGACTAGATTATTTTCCCTTATGAAAAATATTTGATCATAAATACTAAATTTTAATTTCTGTTTTTGACTAAGAACTTCTTTTATCAATGTACAGGTAAAATAGAAGGGGAGAGGGGGGTAGTTTGGGACAGGGGCAGCTTAGGCCAAAAAAGTATCAAAACAAATAGTTTTTAATACCTACTTAATCACAATTTTACAGTGGCAATTCTTCCTCAAATAGATATCTGATGACATTTAGGACGATATCAGCTTTACACGTTGTATTTTTTTGTCGATCTAAGACGTAAGCATTTTAGAAAAAAGTACCTGGAATAAACGCTGAAAAAGTTCTTTATCATCATATTTAGTTATTTTGTGATGATTTATTAAACAATTTTTGTATTGCTTAGAATTGTTTAAAAAAAAAAAAATAGTTTGTATGTCTACTTGGGGTACTTTTAGACAGTAGATGAGGGGCATATTTGGACATGTCTAAACTAGACTAAGATTTAATATAATAATTAGCTTTTCAAAAAGTGAACAGTGGATACAGTTTAAAACATACTGGCGACCAAGTGTTTAGAGCCTCGGAAAAAGATATAGACGTTTATTTCATCAAATCTTCGAAAGTGAATGAAATCAAATCTTCGAAAGTGGTTTATCTTCAAGCAAATAATCTTCCTTTCCAGTACGCTAAGGCATTAGAGAAAGACAATCTCCTACGACTTATTTTAACTAATGTTATGTATTGAAATAATTTATTATTGTCTAATAATGCGTGTTTAAAGGCATGTCAAAACTGCCCCAGGACTGTCCATAACAACCCCTCCTAGGCGGACAGATTTGGACACTTATAACAGTTTTTTAAATAGAAAAATATATATGCATAAAATACAAACTAAGGTACGAAAGGGCATCTATTTCCAAGGAATAATAACAAAGAACAACGTCATTCAAGAACAAATTTTATATTGTGATGTACGAGTGTTCCAGGTTGGTTTTTTGTAAAAAGTGTCCTAGGGTGCCCCCTCTCCCCTACGAAAAGTCTTTTGAATAAGACAAAATTACTTCCATCATGAAACTTGGTGAAAACATTTCATGTACTATAAGAATGAAAAATCAAAAGAGTCTATACAAATATTTCACATGGAAGGGTGTTTTTTTGAGGGGGAGAGGGGGGAAATTGTGGTGTATCAAACAGAAAAATTTACTTTTGTGCAACCTCATATAACACATGTTTCTAAGGAAGTTTTGAGTGCTGAATCAAATGACATAATAAAAAAGATGATACGGCCTCCGAGAAAAAAGAAAAAAGTTATTGTAATTTTTATGTTAAGAAGACTTTATTTTCAGTATAAAAGTAAAATATTACCGGAAATCAGTAGAATATACTGGTTCGTCGATAAAACTTGGCATCAATGGTTCATTTGTCATGAAAAGCAATAATAAGAAGAGTTTATAAAAATATCTGTGGTTAAAGGGTGTTTTTTTTTTAAGTTTGGGGCTATGGTGAGATTATCCTACCATAAAACCTGTGGCAAAATAGTACCCTCATTAAACTCATGAAATGTGTTTCATTTACTATGAGAATGAAGAAAAAAAGGAGTTTATAAAAATATTAAGAGAGAAAGGGTGTTTTTGTGGGTTTGGTAAAGAGGCTGTCATTTGTTTTTGGAAACAATTTTTGTTTTTGGAAAAAGTATTCTACTTTCCTTCACCCATATTAAAAACATCCTTCTACCATATAGATATTTTTAAAGACTCTTTTGATTCTTCATGCTGGTAGTTCATAGGACATTTTTGTAAAGTTTCTGAGGGTACCATTTTTGTCACAGGTTTTAAGGTAATTATCAAAAAAACCCACTTTAACCAGATATTTTTAAAGACTCTTCTTATTTAGTATTTATGATCAAATATTTTTCATAAGGGCAATAACCTAGTCTGTCATCAGCTTCAATTGTGGTTATTACTTTTGGGAAGCCCTTTTTTCATATAAAGAAGCAAATATATAGGTAGATAATGTACACTAGTTGTTTGGTATAAGTGTCTTAGATTAAGTTTGAATCTTAATATTTGTTTACAAAATTTGAATGATTTAGCAAGTCAGATCGCATTTTGATTCAATGCGGTGAGTTGCATTGTAAGCAATTTCAGCCCTATATAGAGGGCTACAGAGCCGTGCCACGAAAATAATAGTCATATGAAAATGATAGAAAATTTAATGGGCTACAATGTTGCTATGACTTTTTTTTACAAAAAATGGTTTATTCATAATGTCGAAAAAACCATTGTGACAGCAAATCTAGTTTTCAAACACCTACAACTTTTATAACTTTTTATATATTCAAAACTTTGAAAAAAGTTTCGGGCAAAAGTTGTTGAAAAATTTGTCGCCAACAATTTGTGTGTTATAATTTTTGACGTAGGATCAATACTTTCTGAGATAATTAGCTTTGATGATATGCATTTCAATAGAAAAATACACTGTTCCCTCACTTTCATGAATTTTTAAGACGGCCTTCGTTGTAAGTTATGGGTGTAAGACCTACTAATTTTTATTTGTTAAGATGCCAACCATAAATTAAAATTGGTTCCATCCTTGAGAAAATGAGTTGATTTTTAGTTTTTTTTGCGGGTTTTAGGTGGTTTTAAGACGACCTTCGTTGTAGAATGAAGTTGTAAGACCTCATAATTTTTGCTTGTTATGTCCCAAATAATGCGTACAGAAAGTTTGAAGCTTGAGAAAATGAGTTAATTTTGTCATTTTTTTGCGGACTTTGCACCCCTGCTGTAACCCCCCGTTGTAAGGGTGCGTTGTAAGACCACCTAATTATTGATATACATAGATTAAGGGTACTTCACATACAAGAAAAATGAAGCTTGAGAAAATGGGTGTGAAATTTCTGTCGTTACCTCCCGGGCTATAAGTAAGTGTCCCCCATAAATTGATCATTTCTATCCCACCAATGGAAATTTAAAAAAAATATAAATATATAGGCTCAAAATAGAAAACTGATTTTTTTGTTGTTTAACGGTACAGAATTGCTCTTTATAAAAATTGAAGTAAGGGTTTCAAAAAAACTTTGTTGTCTTTTTTATTTCAAGTTAAGGCAATGATTTTGCTTTTCGTCAAGCGAAATTGTCATTCCTCTAACGCGTGTTTTCTACTAAACCGTGTGGTATAAAAATTAAAAAGTTTTACTCGTCTGTGTCTTTTACAACGGCCTACGTGAAAACTAATATAAAACATCTTATTTTCTAATAACCTCCATTTAATTCTCATAAAACACCCTTCGGAGTCATTCCCCTAACATCATTTTTTTTTTTATTACCCTGACTTTCAAGTTTTCATTATAATGATTGATTGCGTTTTGGTAACTCTAGAAGAATCAATAATATTAAATTTAAACATATTTACAGTATTTTAAGTAGTTTTGAATTTTTTCACATTTTCTCGGTCAAAATATCATAAAAAAATACGATTATTACTATTAAATGTTTAGTCTCACCAAATCCTTGAATCATGAGAGCAAGTTTGTGCAACATAGTCGTGGATTCTATTTTTCATGTTAGTATTTGTTCTCTTTTTTCTTTAACCTCCTGAAACCATTCGCGAAATTAAATATCCATCTAATCAACGCACAGTGGTTTCGCCCATACGACAAAAATGAAAAAATAACAGTGCTTATTTTTTTGTTTCTCGACTTTTTACATTAGATTACGGTTTAATATTTACCGTTGCAAACATTGCGTCTCAAATGTCACGTGTTATCAGTTTCGTTTTCGCATTCAAAAAGAGCTAATTTTTTGGTTTAAACATACAATCAAATTTGTGCGTAAAATTGATTTATTTAAAAGTGATTTTTTTCTAGATAAAAGTAACATTTTCGAAATTTTTGTTCAATGGGATTAAAGAAGCAAGGTTTTTAAAGTATTTTATTTTTTATTTAGTGATATTTTGATTTTTATTTCAAAAGTTGTATTGGTAAAACCCAGTAGACATTAAAGTTGATTTTTTTAATTCTGATTTGAAGTAAAAGTAAGGTTTTAACATAGTTCGCAATGTAACCTAAATTTAAAATTTTGTTTGAAGTATCGAGAAAGCTCCCAGCTTTTTGAAAAACATTACCTTAGCACCCACAATCAGCCACTAACAGATTTATTCAGGTTTTACTACTGGTGTTAACCGTTTCTGATTTTTTGAATTTTCCCATTTTAAATGTTCCTTAGGTTCAATGTACGTTTGTTTATTGTCTTAGAAGAATGTTTACGATATTTGGGCTGCAAAAACTGCCAATTCATTGAAAAAAAAAGTGCCATGATGGAAAATTTTAGCTTTAACCACTTGAAATCGCGCATGTGACCGATTAGCTATTCTATTAAGGGAGTGCAGATACCTCAAAAAAAATTTTGTTTTTGGTACTACCTACACCTACATAAATTCTATATTTATGCATATAAAGTTATACTATGTTTTTATTTTTGTTGCAAAATATAATTATCTAATTAACGAAACAGTCGAAATTGTCAACATTTTATTTCAAACGTTAAAGAGTTTTGACGCTTCGTCCTTGAAACAAAAACAACAATGCATTGGCACAAAAATGAACTAAAAAAAGATATGGGCGTGTCAGTGGTGAATATTCTTTGTAATCATGCTGTCATTCATCATGCCTCAAAATTGCATCAAAATCGGTTGAATTGTTTGGATTTTATTGCTTGAGACTGTTCCTTAATATAAAAAAGATGTTTAAAAACACCCAAAAGGTGGGCGTGGCAAACATGTTTGTGAAGACGAATTTCTTAAAAAAGCATTTTCTAAAAAAATATCTCAAAACTTAATATAAGCTTTAGCAAGTTTGGCTGACTATATCACTTTATTCAAAAAGTAGGCGTGGTAGGAGGAGGAAATTTATTGCGATGATTTCTTTAGTAATTTTTTGTCTTAGCTGAAAATTTCATCAAAATCGGTTGAGTGGTTCAGATTGTATTGAATTTTGACGCCTTCTCCATACAATCGAAACCACTGTGCAACGGAGTAAATATAAATTTTTGTCATTCCCCTGATACAAGTATCATTTCCCTGACCTAAAAAAACCGTTAGATCTAATCAAATGTTATGACTCCTTGTCTTAAAGTAGTTATTAAGAGTCATATTTGTTCGTCTACCAAAATAGGTTCTTTTGAGCGAGGGTCCACTTTGGAGTGAAAAATATTAATGTTTTGAAATATTGACCCAGATATCAAAATTTTCAAAAAAAAAGTTTTTGAATTTAAAAAAAAACGGTTTTTTTTGCAAATTCGGTACCTCAAAAACGGGTTGTTTAAGTTTTGTTTTTATCTGCACATAAATATATACCTACTTTAGATTGGCATTCCAAAATTTGTTCTTAAAGATATCTTGGGAATTTTATATATAAAAACTATTTTTTAAAAAACCGCTCAAACGATTTTAAATTTTTTTTTTCCATACAGTCAAGAATTCAGATGGCATTCTTTTTTTCACCTCAAACTGTCAAAAAAGTTGTTTTAGCGAATTTAATTTAGATTTCAAATTTTATGTTTCTCTACATTTGTATCTCATGATTCCTATGTTCTTATACACAATTTTCTTAAACCGCCTGTAACATAAAAGCAAGTACGTGCGACCCAGTCGGTGACTTTCCAGGTTTCACAGGTATATAACAGCACGGATTTGACATTGGATTCGAAGAATCTCAACCTAGATTTGACTGGATTTCCAATTTAATTTTTAAAACCAAAAATAACGATACTTGCCGTACTATTTTCTTAGTAATTTAACAAAGTCTTATTTTTCTCAAAAACGGGTCCACAAATCTTCTTAAAAAAATCAAAAAATTTCTTTTAGTATAAATGCCACCTTTGGATAGGAAACCATTCTTCAAAAAATGGTTATTAATGGCACCACCCTTTTTGAAAATCAAATATTATGAAAACTACATCGGAATTTAAGGGTTTTTTTACACTCTCAAGAATATTTAAGGAAAAAATTTACTTTTTTAAACAAATAACGGAACCTTCCATACATAATGTTAAAAAATCGTTAGGAATATATTTTTTTCTTAAGATTGCTCCTACGATTTTTATAAAACTTTTTCTGTTTGCTAAATAAGTGTGACCTACTACCAAATATTATAAAAATTTACAAATAGCAACTATTAATATTTTATACAAGTTTGTTTATATACAATACATAAGTTCAAATAATATCACGACACGAGTAGGCTAATTTTGGCGCCAAAAACAATAACAGTTTTTTTTAGAGGGGTCAAAAACTAGCATTTTTCCATAGTGGAGCAATTTCGTCCCTTTTAGGAGGTGAGGGCATTTTTAGAAATAAGTGACTTCAATGGAAAAAAATATTTAAAAACAACGGCAACACTTAAAATGAAGTACTATAGGTACCGTTTTTGAAAGCCAGAAGTTTGTTCTTTAATCCTAAATTTAAATTAAATAGTTTTTAAGAAATTCACATGCAAACTCATAATTTTGATAACAAAAATGAAAAAAAAAAAAAAAAAACATTTTAGACCAATTTTTTTCTTCAAAATTGTTAAATGAAAAACTAAATTGGCTTTTTGTGGTTTCACATTACCTAGGGTACTGCATAATTTCTTAATTTATGTTTGTATCTTACATACCGACATAATACAATTGTAATGTTCAAAGTATGCATACCTACTAGGTTTACCAGATTGTTGTCGAAAACGGGACATATTGCCACAATTAAGAAAAATCCCGGGATTGACAAATTTTGCTCGGGAAAAAATAAATTTAACCGAGACAAGAAGAAAATCGTATGGGAGGGGGATTTATTCTTTCCATATTTTTAAAGTTGAAAATCCATTCCCTAATCTAATTTCTTGAAAAATGTGTTTTCTTACGTTGACGTTATTTGGTACAGTTTTATTTTAAGTATTATTATTCAATGGCCCTTATCAATTTTTAATCAAACACTTAAAGCCGTATGCTTGACAAAAAATAGAACTAACATTCTTTCGGAATCCAGAATTAAATTAGCAAATGGTTTTATTATAATATTATGGTAGCCAATTTAAATGAAAGTGAGAACAGCTGTCAGGTTTCCAATATATCATTTGGACTAAAGGTCACAAGAACTTTAAACTGCATCAAATTCAACGGTCCAAAAGAACAAAAATAACAAATTTTCTATTATTTATGTTTTCGTTCCTCATTCTCATTCTACCTTAAGTTTGGTAAGATTGATTAAAATTTTAATGCAGCAATTGTTTGCCAACTAATAAAAGATACCTTTTTGTATTTTTTGTGAACTTAGGTCACAACCCGGGAAAAAAGTTGTCCCAGCGGGACAGTTGAATTAATGTTTAAAATCCGGGACGTTCCGGGTAAACCGTGACGTCTGGCAACACTAATACCTAATCATTAAAAAAAAACAATTATTCGAGTTTTGTTTTAGTAATTTTCTATTTTCTCAAAAATTAGAAGACATAAAATCAACTTATTTTCAGTTTTTGATTAAGAATTAATTATAGCAATGAATTTCAGAAAAAAAAATATTATAAAATCTTAGTTTTGAAAAATTACACTTCAAACTTTTTTTTATGTTTTTTTTTCACAAATGTTGAGTCTTAAACCCGTTTTTCTTAAAACTATGCATAGCTTTCACTTGATTTAAAAACTGGCTAATAGAACAGAGTAGTGGTTTTAAAAAACGTATAATAATCAATTGCAAGAGCTACCGTTATTTTTAAATATGTTTGTTTCCATGTTTAGTAGGTATATTTTTTTATAGACCCCCCACCCATTGCAAAATATGCTTGTATTAAACTGTTCTACAAAAAACGGTTGTCATATCTTGGCACCAAAGTTATCGTACTCTCCCCAATATCGCATTTCAAAATTTAAAAAAATATAATTTTTTGAATTTACAATTAAAATTTTTGTATGAAAATTCGATATCTCAAAAACGGGTTGACAATTTTATTGAAATTTTATTTTTATATGCAAATAAATAAATAATTACGATTTGCACACCAAAATATTTCCTTAAAAATGTTTTAAGAATTTGATAAAGAAAAAAAATTTTTTTTTAAAAAACCGCTCCAATAATTTTAATTTCTTTTTTCCATAAAATTATATACATATGTTCAAGAATTCAGATAGCTTTCTCTTTTTTCACCTCAAAATACTAAAGAAGTTTCTTATAGCAAATTTAAATATCGTATCTATGCTTTTAAACATTTGTCTCTCATAATTTTCATGGGTCTTGGGTAGTTTTATTTTTTAATTTGCTCTCTCTTTTTGACCATATTTTTGTTGAGATTCTTGATTGTCTAATATGTTTTGATCTTTTGACATTTCGTCTTCCCTTTTTTACTTGCGATATAAGTACTATAGGGCAAGTTTTGGATTCGTGAAAAAAAATTGAGATAACAATCAAACATAACATTACGATGATAGAGAACACGAAAAAAGTGGGTGGTACAATTCTGTCTATCTGTCTGTTTGTATCTGGATCGTCAGCCTAAACCAATGATGTGATTTTGTAGTACTTCGTGGCATGATGGTTAGTGCGTAGGACTGTCATGCCGAAGGTGTGGGTTCGGTTCCCAGCAACAGAAATGTTTTATTCGAGGTACTGCCTCTTGCGAGGAACTGACAAATCCTCCAAGAGTATACTTGTCATGAAAAAGTGCTTCTCATTTAGCCGTTCGGACTCGTCAAAAAACTGTAGGTTCCCTACATTCCTGCCAACAAAACTTGCACACAGGAATGGTTGAGATTGAGAGCTGTAAGTCACTAGGCCCTGGTTCTCCACGAGCTGTTGCGCCACCCAATTTATTTAATTTTATTTAATGATGCGATTTTCTTCAAATTTTGAACTTCAGGTTTTTTGTAACTCTCCAGAGGGGAAATTGACATTTTTTTTAACTTTAAAAATGACGGTACTTGCCATACCACCGTTAAGGAAAAGCTAATTTATCTCAAAAACGGCTCTAACGAATTTGGTTAAAAAAATCTGTGTATTATGTACCTATGATATGGTTTACTTTTTGGTAAAAAAAAAATTACCAAAAACATTTATTAACGGTACCTGCCATATAACGGTTTTTTTGATTTTCGATTTTCTCATTAACCGCTCATCCGATTTCAATAAATGTTTTTCCGCAAAAGCTGTGTTAGAATATAAATAACACTGCATACCAAAATTTTGGAAATCTAATTTTTTTTTTTTTTTGAAAATTCAATATTTCCAAAACTGGTTGATGAATTATTTTGAAATTTCAGTTTAAAATGTACATTAATATATTCTCAACAATGGCATACCAATATTTTTTTGAAAAATGTAACAAAAATTTTATATATAGAAAATTAATTTATAAGAAAACTGCTGCAACGATTTTTAATATTTTTTTTGCATATAACGGGTGATTTTTTAAGAGGTTTAGAACTTTAAAAAAAAAAAAAAAACACAAAAAATTCGAAAAAATGAATGAAATATTTATTTGAATCGATAGTTTGAACCTTGCAATTTAATGTTTAAAGATAATTTCATGCAAATGTTGACCGCGGCTGCGTCTCAGGTAGCCCATCCGCTGAGTCCAATTTTGGCATACTCTTTCACACATATCGGCCGGTATCTCACGAATGAATGCATGGATGTTGGCTTCCAGTGCGTCAATCGAAGCGGGCTTGTCCCTATAGACATTAGCCTTGACATACCCCCACAAAAAATAATCTAATGGTGTCAAATCGCACGATCTAGGCGGCCAATTGACCGGCCCGAAACGTGAAATTAACTGTTCACCAAACTCGCCTCGCAATTGCGCCATTGTTTCGCATGCTGTGTGGCATGTGGCATCGTCTTGTTGAAACCACATATCATGCAAGTCAAGAACTTCCATTTCGGGCAAAAAAAAGTTTGTTATCATCGCTCGGTAGCGTTCACCATTGACAGTAACGCTGCGATTCGCATCATCTTTGAAGAAATATGGCCCAATAATGCCGCCGGCCCATAAACCGCACCAAACAGTGGCTTTTTCGGGATGCATTGGTAGCTGTTGCAATGCTTCTGGCTGATCTTCACTCCAAATGCGGCAATTATGCTTATTTACGTACCCATTCAACCAAAAATGAGCCTCATCGCTGAACACAATTTTTCGATAAAAAAGCGGATCCTCGGCCAGCCATTTCGATAGTAAAATTCAATAATTTGCAAGCGTTGTTCATTTGTAAGACGATCCATGGTTAAATTGCAAACCAAACTGAAGCTGTTTGACAGTGACACAAGGTACTAAACACACGTCAGCTGTCAAAACCAGTGTTGCCAAAACCAAACCAGCTAAAAAATCACCCTTTATTTATATTTTTTCAAGTTATCAAATGGCATACCTTTTTTTGAGCTCTAAGTTATTTATCAGGCTATTTTTACAATTAAAAGAACGATTTAAATGCTTTTTTATACTTTTTCTATAATTACTTGAATATTTTTAAAAGTTCTTAAGTCCCACATAACTTGAACATAAGAGCAAGTACGTGCGATCCAGTCGTGCACTATATTTCTCTAAGAAATTATCTCTTTTTCGTTTTTGAAGTAAGTTTTTCTGACTGGCAGCCCTTATCTCTTTGTGCTGGGTTATTATATTATTTAGTTTTTATTGCACAGAATAATTTTTGTTTGGCTCATCCGAGGTATTGCTACCGTTAAAGAGAATTGTTAGAAAAAATATTATTGCAAGGAATTATTGAATTATTTTTAATTAAAGTTCAATAAGTATTTAAATGCCACGTCACTGGACATCCACGGTACTATGCTTATGAGAAAAATCATTTCCATTACAATTTTAACTTATGCCGTTAAAGGGAAATTCTGATAACCAACCAAAAGCATCGGACAACATTCTTATTTTTTGCCAAATTTTGTCAAGCAGGTACCTATTGTACTCAAACTTTTATAAGAACAACATTTCTATTCAATGAAGTACCTATTTCAATAGAAAATAGTAGATTTAATTGGAAAAACAAGAAACGGACATGTACCTACTGACATTTTGACTACAATTTTGCAAACCATGTCGAATAAGTAGCAAATTTAGTCATGATATCGAATGTAGATTTTAGTAAATAGCTGTTCACCCAATTCAAACCAGAAATATATACAGTCACTCACAAAATTATTCGGAATACAAAAATTTTATTTCTAAGCAGGAGTTTTATTTTCTGTTATTATTCTTTGTTCTGTTATTGTTGTTTTTCTGTTATCTACATTCCTCTTTGTTTCATCTTGTTAAATGCTCATTTTAATATGGGAAACAAGAAAATTTAATAGCGCGAGATTCTACCTGCCGTTACTTTTTTATAATTTCAACAGAACAAGAAAAATCATTATAGGTATAGGTAGATTTAATTTAGATTAATTGCGAAAACTTTTGGGAGTGACCGTACCTACAAACATTTTACATTAAATAACAAAAAAGCACTAGACACAAAGAATCACAGCTGGCACGAAATCAACCATTATCCATTATGGTTAATTTTACTTAAATATTTAAGTCGTTACCAAATTTAATAATTATTTCCTATTTTTACAATATAAAATTAAAAAAAAACGCTCTTACTTTACTTTACTTTAGATGGCGCTTACAGTCCAGGGTGGACTACGGCCTCAACCAACAAGCCCCTCCAGCCAGCTCGGTCCCTAGCTAGCTGCCTCCAGTTACGCACTCCAAGTTGGTTGAGGTCGTTCTCCACTTGTGTGCGCCACCTAAGGTGGGGTCTTCCTCTGCTGCGCAGACCATCAGGGGTAGATTCGAAGACTCGTCGGGCTGGTGCGTCGGTGTCCATACGCTCCACGTGTCCCAGCCATCTTAGCCGCTGTATTTTCAGCTTTTTGACCAGGTCGACGTCGCTGTAAGGCCCGTAAAGCTCGTTGTTAAATCTTCTCCTCCATACTCCATCGATACATACTGGACCGAAGATCACCCGAAGAATTTTCCTTTCAAAGCACCCAAGCAGATTTTCATCCGTTTTTGACAGGGTCCATGCTTCTGCCCCATACAGCAGGACCGGGATAATAAGGGTCTTATATAAGGTCTCCTTGGTTCTTTGAGAGAGGGCTTTACTACTCAAATGCCTTCTTAGCCCGAAGAAACAGCGGTTGGCAAGAGTAATTCTTCGTTTGATTTCTGCACTGATGTCATTTTGCGATGTGATAGTGGAGCCCAGGTAGACAAAGTCCTTGACGACTTCGAAGTTGTACCTATCCATCGTGACGTTTTGCCCGAGTCGACGATGTTGAGATTCCTTCCTCGATGATAGCATATACTTCGTCTTGTCCTCATTAACAGCCAAACCCATTTTCGCCGCCTCCGATTCAATACTTGCAAACGCGCCGGTAACAGCTCGCTTCGTTCTCCCTATGATGTCAATATCATCTGCATAAGCAAGTAGTTGAACGGACTTTTGAAAAATTGTACCTCTGTTGTTGACTTGCGAGTTGCGTACAATTGCTTCAAGTACGATGTTAAACAGGTTGCATGATAACGCGTCGCCTTGCCTCAAACCTTTCTCGACATCAAAGGGTTCGGTGGTGTTTTTACCAACTTTGACGGAACAGCGAGACTTCTCCATCGTCATCCTGCACAAGCGGACGAGTTTGGCAGGGATGCCGAGATGTGACATGGCTCTGTATAGTTCTTCTCTATCTACGCTATCATATGCGACTTTGAAATCGATAAAGAGGTGGTGTGTATCAACTTGAAACTCCTGGGTTTTTTCCAAAATCTGTCGTAGTGTGAATATTTGATCGACGGTTTACTTGCCGAGCCTAAAACCACACTGATAGGGGCCGATCAGATCGTTGACAAACGGTTTTAAGCGATCACAGTACAGATGACAGGATTTTATATGCGACGTTGAGGAGACTTATACCTCTGTAGTTGGTACAGGTCAGAGCATCTCCTTTCTTGTGGATGGGGCACACTATACCAAGGTTCCATTCATCGGGCATACTTTCATCCGACCAAATTTTGGAGATAAGTTGGTGTATACTCCCTACCAAGTTATCTCCTCCTGCTTTAAATAGCTCGGCTGGCAGGCCATCCGCACCAGCAGCCTTGCATGCTTTCAGCTTGGCTATCGCTAACCGCACTTCATTTAGGTCGGGTGGACGGAAATATTGACCATCATCGTCCAGGTTGAATGGAGTGTTCTGCCTTAAAGTGGAATTTTGGCCATCTTCACCGTTTAGCAGTCTTGAGAAGTGCTGCTTCCAAATCCTCAGCACGGAATGTGTGTCTACCACCATATTCCCACTCTCATCACAACAGGCTTCCGTTCTAGCCTTGTAGCCCTGGGTAGATTGCCTTACCCTTCGGTAGAACTTTCGAACGTCCCCCCTGCCGTTACAGTCCTCAATAGATTCGACCGCCCGCTTCGCATGCTCTCTCTTTTTCCTCCTGAGAAGTCGGCGTTCCTCCCTTCATTTTTGCCCGTAGAGCTCCCGGGCTGCTCTCTCAGCAGCTCTGGTTTTAGTCTGCAGCATTGATAGGTAGGCCTCATTCTTTGCTACATGCGCCAGCCTGCATTCTTCATCGAACCAGGGGTTTCGTTGTGGTGGTCTAGTGAAACCCAGCACTTCAGTGGCCGCACTCCTGATGGCATTTTGGCAGTGTTTCCACTGGTCCTCTGCAGATGATGTTGGTGGCGGGCTTGTTGAGAGATTAAGAGAAAGAGAAACGCGGTCTGCAAAAGTCCTGGCGACCTCTTGCGATTTTAACTTCGCGACGTTAAATCTTTTCACAGCATCCGCTCGTTGTTGTGGCGTCATGGATATCCGCATTCGTACTTGAGCTGCCACCAAGTAGTGATCCGAGTCTATGTTGGCACCTCGGAACGTTCGTTCAAGGATACTGGAAGCATGTCTTGCGTCTATCGCAACATGATCAATCTGGTTGACGGTTCGTTGATCCGGAGACCGCCAGGTCCCTTTGTGTATATTGAGGTGTGGGAATCGAGTGCATGCTATGATGACATTTCGCCCCGCTGCAAAGTCAATCAGCCTGAGTCCGTTACCGGAAGTGTTGTCGTGCCGGCTGTGTCCTCCGACTATCGAACCAAAGATGCCCTCCTTTCCGATCTTGGCGTTGAAGTCGCCAAGAATAATCTTGACGTCGTACTTGGGGCACCTATCATACGTTCTCTCAAGGAGATCGTAGAATTCCTCCTTGGTTGAGTCGTCCTTCTCTTCCGTTGGGGCATGGGCACAGATCAACGTCATGTTTTGGAATTTCGCCTTGATGCGGATTGTGGCCAGGCGCTCGCTTACATTTCTGAAGCCTAAGACTTCTTGCCTAAGTCTTCCCCTCACCACAAAACCACACCCAAAAAGCCGCTGACCTTGCTCCTTGCAGCACTCGCCGAAGTAGAAGTCACACGAATTAATCCTTCGTATGCCCTCTCCATCCCATCGCACTTCCTGGATGGCTGTAATAAAAAAACGCTCAGTCAAATATTTTTTTTTTTCTTAATTTCTTCATCTTCGTCATTTTTATTTTTAAATTATTATTTAATTTTTTTAAATTCACTTAAAAAAAGATATTAGAATTTATTTTTATTTCTTGTAGAAGGGACAGAATGTAGGTAGCCACTTTGAAGCACCCCGTATAAAAACTAGGTATTACAAAAACAAATTATTGATTTTTCCGCGAACACCTAACGATAACGAACCCCACATTAACAGTAAATGTTGGGAGTGGGAACACTCGCTCACATTCTGCCTATTTGTCTGCCAACCAACGAAACATAAATTCCATATGTACTCCAATTTTTAAATGTGATCAACTTCCCATTCTCTGTATACAGCAGGTATGTAGGTAGATATGTATGAACTTGTACAAATGCAAATTTGCAAATCTAACAATTATACCCATTCATTTTTTGATGCCTACCTGTTCGTTCACTTCACACATCAACACTTGGATATTTAAAATTTAAACCAGGTTTTTCGGAGGTATCATTTCTTGTCAATCATTCATTCTTTTATTTACCTAAAATCTACAAACAAACATTAAAACACAAAATGTGAGCACGAGGCCAACCGCGAACGCAAACGCAAGACAAAATAAGAGAGTAAGAGCAAGGAGCAGCTCAATTAGAACAAAATTTCGAGAAAAAAAACGTACAAAGAGAGATTTCCCCAGGTTTCATTGAGAATTGAGTTTTGATTTCGCTGCGCTGCGCTTCGCCTCGCTCGATTCGTTTTTGATTATTGTTTTTGTTTTGTCTTTTATAACTTTTTCTCTTGTCTTTTCAGTCAATTTTGTTCAGAGTCAAAGTAAAGAAGTAGTGTTGTTTTGTGAATGAGAATCGGAAATAGTGATATTGAAAAAAAACCTACGCAATGCCAAAACATAATGAAATGCACGATATAGAAAAACTAATAGTTATGGTGAAAAATCGATCAGCTATTTATGATTATTCCTGCACTGAGCATAAGAATAAAGAATACACAGACTCTTTATGGCAACAAATTGCCGATGCAACGAATATGACGCGTAAGTTTTTTGTTGTTGTTGTTTGTTCATGTTTGCTTAAAATGTTTTCAGCTGTGTGAGTGATGGAATGGCGAGGAGTAAAAACAATAATATTTGTGTTTTGCTGTGAATTGTTGAAAAGGGTGCGTTTTCTTTTGAATGTACATAGTTGCGAGATTTACTGGGTGTGTTCGTGAAATAATATTCAAATGACTTTGTGACTTATTTCGTAATTTTGTTCGAAAAACCAATGAGTCACGTACGTTTGTGACTCAAAGGTGACTCAAGCTTATGAGTTATGACTATGAGTCTTCTATTATGGGAAAGGTAGGTAGTTTCGAAATGTGAAAAAAATTAATTGAGTTAAATATGTAGGTATGTAGGTAGGTAGGTAGTTCGTTTCCATAAAAACCAAAAAGAATCACGCATAATTCTGCAATTTATTTGATACAAATTTTGTAACGTTTGTTGTTTTTTGCTCGAAATATTTGGTTCTTCAGACTCACAGTACACATATTAAAGCAGAGAATATGAAATAAAGAAGTCAATTCTCAGCTGTCAATTTGGGTGACGTGAAATAACACCAAACGAAATAGAGCCAAATTTTGAATTTGGCCTTATTTCCATCTCAAAAACGAAATAACGCCAATTTGGTGTTATTTATTTATTTATTTTAATTTTTATTTCTTGAGAATCGTTATTTTGGCTATATTATTCAAAGTTTCATTAAATACAAATTCTTTAAATGCAAAAGAAATTTTACATTCACCCAACCTCGCACCCACTCCAAATCCTATATCGAGCCCAAGCAGGGGGGTTGCAGGGGGGCAACATGCCCCCCATACAAACCTCACTGTTTATTCGTGAATTTTAAAATTTCACAAACCAAATAAAGGAGAGGATTTATTAGGTTTGTGAAACTTAAAAATTCGCGAATAAACAGTGGGGTACGTATGGGGGGCATGCTGCCCCCCTGCAACCCCCCTGCTTGGGCTCACTATAGGATTTGGGGTGGGTGCGAGGTGAGTGTAGGCAAAGTTTCTTTTGCATTGAAATAATCTGGAAACTTCGAATTTATTCTACCAATAAACTTCTTTTGGTGACGTGAAATAACGCCAAACGAAATATAGCCAAATTTTGAATTTGGCCTTATTTCCATCTCAAAAACGAAATAACGCCAATTTGGTTTTATTTCTTATGCCCGATGGAAATAACACCAAAAAAATAATTGAAATAAAACCAAATCCATCTCAACCAGTTTTTCGGCCTTATTGCAAGGCCAAAATAGAATTAAGGCCAAATATTTCTTGAGAATCGTTATTTCATTAAATACAGGTTCTTTAAATGCAAAAGAAACTTTTCATTCACCCAACCTCGCACCCACTCCAAATCGGTGACGTGAAATAACGCCAAACGAAATAAAGCCGAAATTCAAAAATTTGGTCTTATTACGTTTTCAAAAACGAAATAAGACCAAATTTTAAATTTGGTTTTATTTCATTTATGAAACCGAAATAAGACTAATTTGGCTTTATTTCGTTTTCAACTTATTTCATATTTTCAAATATCTAATTCTGCCCAAACTGAAATTTTTTTCCTGACATGAGGAGGCGAATGAAAAGAAGTTTAATGGTAGGATAAATTCATAGTTTCCAGATAATTTAAATGCTAAAGAAACTTTGCATACAACCAACCTCGCACCCACCCCAAATCCTATAGTGAGCCCAAGCAGAGGGGTTGCAGGGGGGCAGCATGCCCCCCCAAACATACCTCACTGTTTATTCGCGAACTTTTAAGTTTCACAAACCTAATAAACCCGCTCCTTTATTTGGTTTTTGAAATTTAAAAATTCACGAATAAACAGTGAGGTACGTATGGGGGGGCATGCTGCCCCCCTGCAACCCCCCTGCTTGGGCTCGCTATAGGATTTGGAGTGGGTGCGAGGTTGGGTGAATGAAAAGTTTCTTTTGCATTTAAAGAACCTTCATTTAATGAAATAACGATTCTCAAGAAATATTTGGCCTTAATTCTATTTTCGCATTGCAATAAGGCCGAAAAACTGGTTGGTCTTATTTCAATTATTTTTTTGGTGTTATTTCCATCGGGCATAAGAAATAAAACCAAATTGGCGTTATTTCGTTTTTGAGATGGAAATAAGGCCAAATTCAAAATTCGGCTATATTTCGTTTGGCGTTATGTCACGTCACCCTCCAAATCCTATAGCGAGCCCAAGCAGGGGGTTGCAGGGGGGCAGCATGCCCCCCCATACGTACCTCACTGTTTATTCGTGAATTTTAAAATTTCAAAAACCAAATAAAGGAGGGGGTTTATTAGGTTTGTGAAACTTAAAAGTTCGCGAATAAACAGTGAGGTATGTTTGGTATGGACTGCTTGGGCTCACTATAGGATTTGGGGTGGGTGCGAGGTTGGTTGTATGCAAAGTTTCTTTTGCATTTAAATTATCTGGAAACTTTGAATTTATCCTACCATTAAACTTCTTTTCATTAGCCTCCTCATGTCAGGAAAAAAATTTCAGTTTGGGCAGAATTAGATATTTGAAAATATGAAATAAGTTGAAAACGAAATAAAGCCAAATTGGTCTTATTTCGGTTTCATAAATGAAATAAAACCAAATTTAAAATTTGGTCTTATTTCGTTTTTGAAAACGTAATAAGACCAAATTTTTGAATTTCGGCTTAATTTCGTTTGGCGTTATTTCACGTCACCACTTCTTTTCATTACTCTCCTTATGTCAGGAAAAAAATTTCAGTTTCGCTAGAACTATTTGAAAATATGAAAAAAGTTGAAAACGAAATAAAGCCAAATTGGTCTTATTTCGGTTTCATAAATGAAATAAAACAAATTAAAAATTTGGACTTATTTCGTTTTTGAAAACGTAATAAGACCAAATTTTTTAATTTCGGCTTTATTTCGTTTGGCGTTATCTCACGTCACCTATCTGACAACCGATTTTTGACAACATGCGCAATATATTACCTTTAATATGTGTACTGCAGTGATGGGACTTCTACCACCTTTTTTTGTTTTTAAAATCCTACCACCTCCAACTCAAAATCAACCACCTTTTACCATTTTGCTGCTAATAATAAAAAAATTTCATTTCTATCATTGTATTGTTTTGGAAATCACATTTTACCCATACACATTACCTACACACTCTCACCACCAATTGAAAAATTCCAATGTTTCAATTTCCAATCCAGCTCATAGAAAATTAAAGTAATAAAATATTTTGATCCGAAAAAAGTCATTGCTGAAACAATGCCAACAGTCATTGGACCTACAAAATATTTTCCGCCAAACGCTACAAGCATTGAAAGGCTCAATGTTGAGAGGAGAAAACTCATCGGTGAATTTAAAATAATAGAAAACTGATGACATTGTACCACAGTGGATTTTTATTAAAAATTTGAAAGACGTTATGGGAGATTTATGCAATATTTCATAAACAAACATTAAAATTACTTTTATCTAAACTCCTTCTAAATTTTATCAGACATTTAAAATTTTTCAGTTTCACCAATGTAGAAAAGGGACATTTTAGGAATATTTTAATTTGACTGAGTTTGCTCACATCCCTGGATTCAAAAAAAGAAGTTGTTTCTCTCGCACATGTGAAGTCTATGAGAAAAAGTGAAAAAGCATAATGGATGAGGGACAATGGGCCTTACTAATAATCAAACACTAATGTCGACTATTAGCTAACTGAGAGGTTAAAATAAAATGTGGAGCTTAAACGGAATGCTACCAATAAAGAATTTTACCCTTTTGCTAACAAAATCTTCAGACTTCCCTTGAATCTACTACAATTTGCATCAAATTCTATCAAACAAAACCGCACACTACAATAACACAAGTGAAAACATAGAAGAAGAAATACACAAACACAAATGCATTGACACAGGGTCGGCGTGCAGTTACACGGCTAAATTCTGGGGCGCCCAAGGAAAGCTAGATTAAAAAAAATCATTGAGGTGCTTCTGTCAATTTTGCTGAGCTATTGGAAAATGTAGAGATTTTAAAACGTTAAGAAAGTTAAAAAAAAAAAATGCTATTTAAGCTGCATAAAAAAGTGAAACAAAAGTAAATACAGTGAATACTTGCAATACTTATATTTAAAAAATATATATGTATAAGACAACATGCGGCATTAAATAATGTAAGAACACCTATAATACGAAGTGAACAAATTGTTCATTTCACAGTAAGTTTTGTCTCATATACTACATAAAGTTATGTGGAGTGGAGTTCTTAAGGTAAATACATTATCTAAGAATACTTTTAAAATGACATAAGACTTCTTGCCGAAAATACAAAACTGAGATGATAGTTGGGGCCAACAGCAAAAAGACCTTAAAGAATATATCATTCAAAACGTTGAAAATAACTCTGCGCTTCAGACACAAAATGGATTTGAGCGCCTTGCCATCACCAGCAAAAATGAGGCCGTCCCTGCTGGACGAGAATTTCTCATTTGACAGATCAATCTCAACTAAATCACTCGATTGAAGTATATTTTTATTTACAACAAATTAGATTTATTAAAGCAAAATATCATGAAATATCAATTGAAAAGTATTCTACGATAGTTTATTAACCTAAAAAACATCACTTCACATTACTTTATGGGGAAATATCAGACAAAACTCACTTTTGAAATGAAATATTTGTACACTCTTTATTATAAGCGTTTTTACAGGAGTTAACGTAGCACCGCGTGCTTTTTTATATTTTGTTTAATAAAGTATTGCGAATGTTCATTATCATTACACTAATTATATTACACTTTTTTATTTAGTTTAATTAGGTTTTTGTCACTTGTTTACCGAATTGAAATCTCAATACACTTTCCTTAGCTCGACAAAATGACAGATGAATTTCAATTTTTTTTTTTATTGTTCAAAGAGTGAAGATAAGTATTGCCGTATTCTTTTTTAACAGCAACTTTTTCAGTACTATAGTATGTAATTTGATCAAAGGGTTTGGACGATTTTTATTTTATTTTATGTACATAGTTGATAACCATAATGCAAGAACATGCATATTTTGAGTAAACTTAAAAGTTTTATGATATATGAACATACCAGTATGAAATTGCTACGGAAATAAATTATTTTCTGTTGGGATTCCTACAGTTTTATTTCTGTTCCTGCCATTTAGTAGATATTTTTTTTAGTTATCAGAGTACTGTTGTTTCCATTGGTTTTCTTAGAAATGTTATCCTCTTTAATTCCAATAAAATATGAAACGACCGACTTTCAAATGACAAATTACGCTATTTTATGAGAAACGTTTTTTCAAACATTAATTTCTCTGACAAGTAATCCGAAGAATGACTACGTATGTTTAGGTGTAAAGGTTTGCTCTCTGACACTCCTTAATGACAGCGGGAAGTAAAAAAACACTCCTAAAACATGATTGTAATGAACGAAGCCACTGAAAGACTATTGCAATACAGAAGGAGTTAAAAAGGACTACTAAGAGTGACCAAAGAAAACCCACATGATTGACAACCATTTTGAAGTTTTTCTCGTTATGTTTTTGACTAGACGTTTGTGAAAGTATAAATATACTTTAAAAATATTCAAATAGATTTGATTAACTTATATAATGTTAAATATATAAAAAACTATAAACGAATTCTAAAAACTCAAAATAAATCCTTTCCCATTCAACACAAAAAATTGCTTTTTAGATAATACGTAATTTGGTATGCAAACATATACAATGGAATCAAAAAATTATGCACATATTCAACGTAAATCCAGACGTACTAAATATTTATGAAAAAAATAAATAATCTGTTCCTGTTGCAATACATAAACATAAGAACAATAAATAAAGTACTTCTATATAAAGTTCTCCTTTTTCACTGTAAAACAAGGATCTGAAGATTGAAACCAACCCATGAAAATAGGTACCTATTGAAATCTGATTTAAGTATTAAATACAAATTTAAATACCATAAAACAGCACTAAGGCAACACTTTTTATTTAGTGTTCGACTTCAAACATGGATTTCCATGTATTAAATTTTGACATATTGCTAACGACTAAACTGGAGATTAAATTCGTTATTGGTATGTGGATTTTCTAAAATCCGGAGATTTTGTTCTAAGCTTAACACTAAATTTGATTATTAGTAAGGCCCAATAACTCTGACAGCAAAATATCAGCTGTTGTTGACTGGAATGGCTAAACAAAAAAGACTTTTAAAATTTAATGAGACAAAAACGAGCTTTTAGTTTACAAGGGCATTTAAAGTCTTCTTAAATATAAAAGTATTTGGTGAAACCAAAAAACAGCATTTAAAGGCTAAAAGGCTTTGTAAATAATAAAAAGCCTTTCGTGAAATCGGTGGTTAAAATTTAATGGCGCAAAATTATAGTGAAGTTAACACGATACTAAAACAACTTTAGTGTAACACTAGGTGAAAATGGCGTTTTCTTAAATTATAGACGATGTCAAACCAATTTTATGTTTAAGCCCTTGCATTAAAGTCAAAATCACCAAAGCTAGTGTGACTAGCTCAAATGACGTCTGTCGCACGAACTGTCATTGATTTAGGTGAGTTCAACTTTGATTTGCTTAGAAAATGGTCTCAGCGCGACACTAACTAGCATTTTATAATTCAGGAAAAGTTAGAGAACTGCATTAAAATAAAACAATTGTTAACTAGTATTTTTAAATAATTAAAAGCCTTTCATGAAATCGGTCATTAATGTTTGTCATCATACATGTTACAACTTTGTTGTTTGCCACACAGTAGCGCAGCAGCTGAACGTAAATTTTCATAGCTCAAAAATATAAAAAATTATAAAAGAAATAAATTAAACACAACAACTGTTCACAACATTTTAGGTGCGAAAGAACTTTTGGGCAACGGGGAACATTTTGATCCCCCAGAGTTGTTATTTAAATATGCTTCTAAATACAATTTCAAAGACGGATGCTTAAAAAATTATAATTTTATCGATTGTGAACTACATATGATTTATAATTTTTAATTAATTTTGTTTTGTTTTTGTTTTTTGATTTAATTACAACTATAACATTTTTTTTTCTACCACCTTTCTCCCACCTTTTTTTTGGGCTATCTACCACCACTTAAGTTTTCCCAAGTCCCATCACTGGTGTACTGTGCCTCAGACTATTCGTAGGTGTAAGGGCTATGTACATTAGGTAGGGTGGTCGTTTTATTGTTTTTTTTTTTAAGTTTTTATATTTTCATATTCGGATGGGCTCTAAATGAAGAAAAAAAATTCCCTCATTTTTTAAATTTTTTTATCCCCTATAGTCGCAGTTAGGTAGGAGTTAATTAAATTTCCTTTTTTTTGCATAGGTACTAGGAAATAAGCGTTAAATCTGCCATACAAATCAGGGAAGTAGACAAGACAGAAATCTTACGGGAGGAGGTAATATCTTCCCCCGCTTGAACGGGAGGGGCAATTTAATAAAATAATTGATAAAATAAAAAAAAAAAATATTTAAAAACAACGGCAACACATACAGTAATATTTTGTAGCTTCTGGCAAAGCCAAAAGTCCATTTTTACAGTAAATAAAGTTCCTTGCATCAACAATTTCAGCAAAAACTGTTTTCAAAAACAAAATTTTTAAACAAAAATGATTTTTTCTTCAAAATGCTGAGTTTGAAATATAAATTTAAGCAATTTTAAAACCTAATTTAATAAAAAAAAATGTTTTTTTTTTTGTTTTTAGCAACTTTATGTAAAGCCAAGTGGTTGGCCTTACGTAACTCATATTCCCGTGAAATACGTAATGAGAAAGAAGCCAATGCAAATCCATATGGTAGGAGAAAAAGAAGAAAATGGTACTTAGCTGAAGACATGGCCTTCTTGCGAGAATACTTGAATTATGGTCAACAAAACAAGAGAGATTCTCTAAATGATGAACATATTGAGATCGATGATGATTCCACCAACAATATTGACGATGAAACTTGTTCATCGATGACAATTGAGAAAACTGAAAGCAAATACATTGTCAGTGATGAAAATGAAGTTAAAATACGCCCTCCATCTCCATCACAAAGTACTGCTTTTGAAACAATGCAACAAATTCCTGCATCTACTTCTACCGAAAATCCAATAGAAGATCCTATTAAGGAATATCCACAATATCCAAAGAGAAATCGTCAAGAGGAAATAACTGAGCTTCAAGAACAGAATATGACATTTTTCAAAAGTATTCTACCGGATATTTTGAAGCTGTCCGAAAGAAGACAACGTTTGTTTAAACAGGAAGTTCTATCAGTGCTGAATAGTTCACTTGACGAACAAGAAATGGGATCTTAAGTTCTTTGCTATGTACTTAAATTTAGTCATGTATTTTGTATTTTTAAGCATTAGTAACTATTAACTTAATATTAAAATCTCTCCAGTCACTTTGGTTGAATTAACACTGAATTCAAGGCCAAATATGGGTTTAATTAAAGTTCACCCGAAATTTCTGTTTTTATTATTTGTTTTTTTTTTTTATAAATAAAATTTCTAAAAAATATTCTATACTTTAAATGTTTCTTATTGCAAAAAGACTGAAACTCTTTAAAATGTTAGTGGATTTCGTACTCTACAACCCAGGAAAAATGTAAAAAAAAGGCCAATCTGCAGAACAAATCCGAGTGAAGGTTTTTAAATTGAATTATCTTTATTTTAGTACAAGGAACACTCAGAAAAAAGTCTATTTTCAAATCTTGTGCGCGTCAAAAGTTATGCAAGTTTAAATGTTTAAAAAAAATGTGTTTTCACATTCCTATAACATTTAAACTTTAAACATGTATGAAAAATATGTAAAACTCTTTTTTATCTGTTTAAATTTTAACGTTTTTAAAAACTGTTTGAATAACAAAAAAAACCAATTCACCACGAACCCTTAAATTTCTTTGTATTTCAATGCAAATGTTAGTGTCCTGAAGATGTCCTAAGAAGACGAAACGCGTTGACTTTCGATTAAAAGTATCAAATAAATACATATATTTAAATTGTGGAAATAACAAGTGTTTTACTAATCCTTTGTTTGTTAAAATGTTGAGAAAAATATGAAATGCAATACTTTTAGACTTGAGGCACTTTTTACTCTCCGACTGATTGCGTAGACAATATCACAACACTGTATAATAACACTGTAGTTTTTGTTGGAAAATTTTGACTGTAGGTCATGTGACCTTCTTACAGAAAGCATAAATACATACACTCCGCTTCAACTGAATAGACACACAAAATTTCAAAGGAACTTTGTCCATTTTATCCAAACATTGTGCATTAATGTATCATTTGATGATGCTTATTGTTTGTTTAAAAACAAACAAAAAAGACGTTTTTTTTCGCCATTATCTCATTATCTTAAGAAATTGCCCTTTTAAAAGTTGTAGATTTTTGGGTGATCTACAACTTTTTTGTGAGCATTTTTCACTTTGACGTCAACTTTAGTCGGATAATGCAAGAATGCAATTCTTGAGAACATAATTTTCCGAACTTGTTTTCACAAAAACAATATGTCAAAAAAGTAAGGACAAGCTATAAACTGGTGTTTTCTTAAGTCCAGTGCATACTTTATATGCAGTAGGTACATACATCTATTCAATAGATTCGTCAGTCAAATCCGGATAAAAACCTGGCTTCGATTCTGTGAATAGAATCCTACAAAAATCGTGAAACTGGTCATCGACCAAAGGAAGGCAGGCGGCAGGGTTTCTTGGTTTAACATCCCTATTTTATTCGGTTCATCTAGGAAAAGGAATTTTGAGTTCACTTGTTTACATCCTCGTTTTTTTTTAATACTTAGAACTTGAACAGTTTTTTTTTTTCATTTAAACAATTTTTTTTTACTAAATATCAAATAACACTAAATAAATAACCCTAACTAGATGTATAAAAAAAAGCCAAGTTCTCTTATACCTTAACCATGAACCTGTGTATAGTATAACAAGTCAACCATGAAATGCAATAAGCCATTTTTCTAAAGATCTAAATTAAATGTATGCCAACTTTGAAGTCTATATGAAGGTTTAATATCAAATATTTCATATTAATATTTCATATCGTCGGCTTATAGTGCTTACTCTTTTTTTGCATTTTTTAAAAATAAATCCAAAAATGCATTAAGTACCTATTTGTATACACTAGTTATTATAAAATTCAGTAAAATTGAATAGATTTGATATATTTGTATTTTTGAACAATTTTTGAAGATCACTTCATGATAAAAAAATAAAGAGTTAGCCGTGCTTCACTCTAGGCCATTATATTTGGATATCAAAATAGACAGAAATCTTTTATGTAATATTTACAGACTATAGAATTTGGTAGGATCACCCACAAATAAAAAAGTCTAAAACTTGTCCAATGAACACCTACCAAATTTTAGTCAGTAATCAGTAAATATCAAATATAAAATTTCAATCATAAATTGGGAGTTTGTAGTTTACGTAAAACATTTGATATTACCTTCATCATTTCTTCAAGGAACTTTATTTATTCTGAGAAAATGGGTGGTGGGTGGCTACTACGCCCATTGAATATAAAATACCAAAGTTTCAGTTTTTAATTCACTAAACAAAGTATACTCCATAGTTGATACGAATTCTGAGATAGTGAGTGCATGCCAGGACTTCTGAATGTACAACCTCAAGTTCTCGATTTTAAAGTTTGTTTTTACTTTCTTTATGTAACGCACTACCAAATTTCATAATTCTGCCAATTCCAGCAGTGCTCCATTATTGTTAAGAATTCTGAGAAGAGAGTGGGTGGGTTCCACATCCCTGAATAGAAAATCTGAATTTCTCTTTGTATGTACCACAAAAATGCCCAAATTTACAAGATTCTACAGTTTCGCGGGAAGTGCTACATAATTCTAATGTTCTGTCATAGTCACTTATACGGTTAAAGATATTTTTTAAGTCCTATATCATAAGACACAAATAATATCAGATGAGGAATTGTGGCTCAGGACAAGCCAAGAGCGGCTGGACGTCGACATAAGAAAGCGTAAATGGCGTTGGATTGGTCACACACTGAGGAAACCAAACGATGTGCAAAGCAGTCCTTTGAATTGAATCCTCAGGGTGCATGGCGGGTTGGAAGACTAAGAACAACATGGAATTCAACTGTCTTAGCGGAAGCAGAATCCCAGAGAAAGACGTGGCCACAGCTAAAGTATTTTGCAGCAGACCGCGAAGGATGGAGACGTTTTGTTGACGCCCTATGCCACAGCCGGGGTTACAGGACACGATGATGATGATACCTCAAGAACTAGCTACTGACCAAGGCCGTAACAAGACAATTATTTCGGAGGGGGATATAATTTTTCGAAAAAATATTTCACCACTTAAGCTGAGTTAACAGTTCTTTTGAGTAAAAAATAAAAGGTTAGTGGTGAAAAAAAACTTATACTCAAAAAAAAAAAATTCCGTGCTGTAAACGATTTTCTTATATTAAAGCAAAATACAAATTCCAAACACATTTTTTGCGCGAAAATAGATACATCGCTATAAAGTCTAGTTTACAGTTCCTGTGCGAAAATCTATGCAAATATTTTCGCATGTCAAAAATTATTGAGGTGAAATACAAAATTACTTTTTTGCATGATTCGCTTATACATAGATTCATGCAAAAAGGAATCAATGCTGTCATAACTACCAAGCCATTGGGCAATTGTTTCGCGTGAGATAAAGTGTGGTGAATAAAAAATATGTAAACTTCCAAACAAAAAAATATATTCACCTCACAGCATTACTTCCATGCAAATTGTTTTTGCATCCATTTTTAGGCCTATAATTTGTTAATAAGGAGTTAATTAATGACACAATGGGTGGCCTAAGCAAAGGCAAACATTTTAAGTCTAAGATACTATACAAAATTGAGCACAGAATATGTGAACAAATATTTTAAAAATTTGATTTTTCTTTAGCATGGGAACTGTAAACTGCTTAAACGTCAAACATTTAATTTCGTACCCAAAACTCACTCCTATGAGAGATATAATATTAACTTCTTCAGTGTAAGTCTCAATTTTTTGATGAGCTGACAATAACTCCAACCCTAAAAGTTTATCTTCATCGGTAGAATCTCTTAGGTAAATTTTTAGACGTTTCACTGTCAAAAAAGTTCTTTCCGATGTGCATTTTAAGACCGTTAGAGTCGCCAACATTTTAAGAAGCTTGTGTATGTGTATCATTTTGTGTATGGCATTTTGTCTACTATATCTTGCATTCAGCCTTTAAACTTTAAATTGTCAAGATCCAAAATTTTTTAAAAAATTGAAGTTTTCTTCTTTAAATTTTTGCCAAGAATTGAGGGAATCAGAATACACGAATCTCATTTTAAGCTGACTTAAGAAATAATGATAGTAGAAAGGTACCTTTATTCATTAAAAATTATGTAAATAGTGAGCTTAATTAAATTAAATTTATTAATAACTATCGCAAAAATTTGAGTACAAATTTCATACTGAAATGGAAAAGTATTATTTACAAATGTCTTTCTCAAAAAATTTCGGGGGGGGGGGGGTGATCAAACCCCTGTGAAACCCCCTTGGCTACGGCTTTGCTGCTGACTGTAAGAAATTTAAATAGGTGAGGCGTCAGCCTAGCACATATTGTGAATTTCAAGTTTTTGACTAAATAGGCACTTAAGTTACAGGTGGTCGAAAAAAAGCTTTGATGGTACTTTAAAAAAAAATTTTGTGTCAGAATATGACTGAAATTAAATCGTTTTTGGCAACTTATCCCAAATTCCAGAAAGTTATTCGGACATTATCTCATTTGTCGAACAATTATTTTTGGTTTGAACTTCTCCTAAGTCTTAAAATACCAACCTCTTGGGCAAGGGCGACGCAAAATATTTCATAAATTAATTATTTTTCATATAAGTATCAAATGCTTAATTTCTGTGCGAGATGTTGAACACTTTCTCTCAAAAGTGCCTTTCTTGCAATGAAATACATTGGATTCGAAATTGAGCATTCAATTTTTTTAAACTAGCATAAAAGGGCAATTTGTCTCCTTTTCAATGCATCTCGAAGAGATGCATGGTGCATAGCAAAAGCAGAAATTTGTTTGGCTTATGTTGACATAAACTGGTTCACATTAATGAAATTTTTACTTTTGAATTATTTTTTGTTCTGAGTAAAATGGCTTATTTGAACCTAAAATCGAGTCTTTTTAAGATATGGCTTTGGTAAAGTGACTTATGTCCGTTAAGCCAATGTTTCGAAATAAAAAATTCTTGTATAATTTCGTTTCTATTTTGAAATAGTGGCCTATGTCTAAGTAGTCCAAACAAAATCAAATAATCTAATTTGGAAAAACGGCTTAAGTCAATTTAAATAAAATTTTAAAATGGAAAAATGGCTTAAGTATACATAAAATTTAAAACTAAAGAAAAGTGCTCTCTTCCTTATAGTCTATTTGAATCTTAAAATATATTACAAAAGGCTTAAGTAGATATAAGACACAAAATAACCGCACAGAGTTAAAACCCTGGAGTTAAGACGTTATTCCAAATGCAATTTTTGTTTAATCGTTGAGTTAAGCCGTTTTAACAAAACCAAAAAGTGTCTTCCCGATGAGATAGAAACAAGCTGCCTACACAGAAGGGTAGCTAATTTTTTACTTTATTCAAATATTCAAAATAAAAAACGTTTTTGGCTTAAGTCCACTTAAGTCCCTTAACCTTGTGAACAGAGAAATATTGTATGATTCTGTTTCTCAGAAATTTTTCATACACATCATACATCAATTTATACTCAAATTTATCATACATTTCATACAGCAAATCAAATCGCTGTTTTTCCTTCACAACATTATTAAAATCCATTTGTTTTTCATTTTTTCTATTAAAAATAAATTAATTGGGTGGCGCAACAGCTCGTGGAGAACCAGGGCCTAGGGACCTATATCTCTCAACCATTCATGTGTGCGTTTTGTTGGTAGGAATGGAGGGGACCTACAGTCTTTTGCCGAGTTCGAACGGCTAGATGAGAAGCACTTATTCATGACAAGTGAATAAGCTAGAGGCAGTACCTCGGATAAAACATTTCTGTTTTTAGGTGGCACAGCTGGGAATCGAACCCACACCTTCGGCATGACAGTCCTACGCACTCACCATCATAGCTATTTCTATTAATTCTTTTTATTTGCGTTAAAGGCACTGTATGACAATTATTTATTTATTATGTTTTTTTTTTGGAATCAACAATGGTTTGTTAAATTTTCTTTGAATTGAAAATCCATTTAAATGAATACTTGTTTAGCAATTTAAAGAACGACGCATAATTTCATTTTATTAAAAAAAATTAAAAAAAAAACTGAAAGAATACGAACTAGTAGAACTCTGAAGTACGACAACTATTTTATTTTATTTTCACATTTCAAAAAAAAAGAAAACAAAATCGCAATCAATGACAATGAAATGTCAAAGTCATACACTTTATTCAAGAAATAGAATTATCATACAATAGGCGTGTTCAGGAAAATGAGATCTCCGAGGACGGCTCAGTGTCAAAAACTGAGCAAGCGAATCCAATATTTTCTTTTCTCAGTTATTTGGCAGCAAAATTTCTGAGGAATCCTGTTCACGAGACTGAGATTTCTGAGGGCTCTGACTCTGAGATCTCATTTCATGAACTCGCCTAATGAATATCTGAGGAACAGAAAATTGTATGATGTATGATGATGTTGTATGTTGAATGAAATGTATGTGACGTATGAAGTATGATCTGAGAAATAAGCCCCAACATTTCAAAACATCTTAAGGTATATCTATGTACATCCGGAATTAATTGCAAAAAGTAAAAATGCACACACGCTAGGAGACGACATGCGATAGAGCAATTGTTATAAAATTGTGTTTGAAGTGTCATTTTAGGTTGGTTTGACCCAGAGATCTCTAGTGCATGTTTGATGAAGATGCACATGTCAATCTTCATAACTTGATTATGGCACCTCCTATAATCGGCATTTATGAAGATCTTCTATATTTTAGTCTTCTAAAAATTAAAAAAAAATTTAATTTTACTGCGGTAACTGGTTGATATACATGTAGGTACATATTTCATTTGGGTTCGGCAAAAAAAAAACAGGGGCTTATTCCTCAATCCTCAGATCAAACATCACATACATTGTATGGTTTTGACAGTTCTGTTGTTTGATTTCTGTTTCTCAGATTTATTGTATGATCCACTGTCATACAACAATGTATGACCAGAGATTGCACTGGAAATATTGGAATATTGTATGATTCCATTACATACAGCAGATCAAATTGCTGTTTTTCCTTCATGACGTTATTAAACACCATCAGCAGTATTAATTAAAACCTGCTATCCGCTTCCTTACATACGTGTTAACTGGCACACGAATAGACAACTTGTCCGTTTGATAACTTTTCTTATTAAAAAAGATATTATATCTTTCCAGTATTTATCACTTCACCAAATTCACCACTTCACCAAATTGGGTCATTTTCTTTTATTTACCCCTACAGCGACGAAAGGGGATGAAAATTAAAATCTGGAAAAATAAAGGAATTTTTGTTTCTTCATTTAGAGCTGATTTAGACGTATCCAAATATTAAAACTAAAAAAAACGACCACCCTAATGTACATTCATACATACATTACCTACCTATAAGCATAGGTACTTATATTTAATTATCTAAACTAAAAAAAAAATTAAAAATTAATAACGTTTTCCTACAATAGCAGTCCATTTCTGTCGCTTTTACGAAATTGCTCTCAATAAAACTGCTTCATACCAATAAATAAGTTGTAGCACCTAAAAAATGCATGTAGGTACCTACCTTCTTATCAACAAAATAAATTGTGCAGCAGGCAGCACTGACCTGTATCTATGTATTTTTAAAATTCAAACACACACACACATGCTTCCCTTTTATTAACTACAAACACACCTACCTCTACTCAATTTAAAGCGAAAATCAATTATGTAAAGAGAGCGAATTCATAAAAGGGGAAGCAAAACTGTACTTATGTTATGTTATTTATTTAGCTGAGCGTAAGTACTTCATACACACAATCATATAGATTTTTGTTTCGTCTTGTGTTGTGAGTTGTGACATTGTGTGTGGCTTTGTTATTGCTTGTGCTTGCTTTTAGTTCAGTCAGTTCAGTTTTCTCAGAAGTCTTGGTTTTGATTTGAAGTAAATAATTATATTTTTTGTATCACAAAATGCTTAACGAAGTGCATAATATTGTAAAAATGATAGGTTTAATAAAAAATCGTCCCGCAATATATGATAACACTCTTGAAGAACACAACAATAGAATGTATGTGGAATGTTTATGGAATGAAGTTGAAAAGGAGATGGGCCCCGGAATAACTGGTTAGTTTTTTTGTCGCTATCTTTGATAATTACCTACGTATTTTTATATTAAATGTTTTAATTTTGTGTGATTGCAAAGTATTTAGGTATAAGTTGGTTGATATGCATGATGTATTGATGTCTGATAAAATATTTTGTGTTGTGTTTTGTGTATGAATTAAGAACAAAAAGTATCATACCTATTCTGGATTTGTTTTGCTCACTTTATCCAGTGCTGGTTTTTGGTCTTATGGTGGTGGGAATAATAATATAAGAGTATTATAAGAGAGAATACAAATGTGGTAAAAAGTAATGGCGCAAAATTTTAAACGTTTAAGTAAGATGCTAAAGCAATTTTAATATGATACCTACTAAAATTAATTTAAAAAAATAGTCATTTTAATAATTTTAAACCATTTTAGCACTTGCCGCGTTGACAATTTCTTTTTTGACAATGTTTAGTGTGTTCAGAAATATCCGAGTCTTAGTATTGGTTCACATGAACCTTTTTTTCCTATGCAAAGAATTAACATTTTATGTCATAGAAAAATATTTGAAGGAAAAAGAGAATTGGAAAAAGTAAGTTTAAGTAAAAAAGTGTATTTATGCTATGTTTCCACCAAAGGTTTATCTCAGTTTAGATTAAATAAATCTTTTTGATGTTTCCATCGCACAAAAAGATTTACAATGTTTATCTTAATTCTAACGATTACAAAAGTTGTACAAAAGTGGCTGTAATGTATGGCCTTCTTTTCTATTATTTTTTAATGAATAGCCTCAGGGCGTACAAATGAAATATAAGTTAATTATATTGTTAGACTGCTTTTGCTCAGAAGCATTACAATTGAAATTTGCGTGTTGGCTTATAAATGCAACAAAAAATATACATATATACATTTTTCTACAATAACTTAAGACTAATAAAATAAAATAAAATACGCCTGGGAATATATTTACATATGAACATATATGTCAAGTTTTGAAGCGAGTACGCTCTATACGTAAAAGAATATTACAGGTATCGGTTGATAGTGTTGAAGACACAGATTGCAAAAAAAAAGTTCTTTTTAGAGCGAGAGCGCTCTATTTGATTTTAAACGGAATGAAATGTGTTAAACACACGTGTAATTTTAGCAAACATTTTTCTTCTTTATTTTTTTTTTTCACTTTATAATAAAACAGTTATTGGCGAGAATAATTGAAAAATGAGCGCTAGTTGAATGCAGTTAGATAATAAGTTAAAAATAGTTAATTATAAAATTAGCAAAATTAGCACAGGTAGGTTCTGTTGATTGTTGAGGCTGGAGCGGTTGCTAAGCTGATTGGCTCTGTATAAGTTTCCCTTTTCACGGTAAGCGGGTAACGTTTGTCGGTTGCTGGAGTCGGATCGGCTGAAGAAATTATTACTATGCAGGACTGGGACTGGGAACTGCTAGGTTGCTGTGAGATGAGGACCGTTTTCTCGGATAACGGCTAACGAAAACCGTTTTGTCGGTAAACGGCTAACGGGCTACTGTTTTATAAACTGTGAGAGGTTGTGCTGGGCACAACCTTCCTCTTGCGAAGCCAAATCCGAACTCCTCACAAAAAGATTTAAAAAACATTAAATCTGACAGCCCCTTCAAAAATGCAAATGGCGTTTCAATTTTTCTTATGAAGTGCGAAAGAGAGTTTGATTCGTGTCAAACAATGAAGAACTGAATGCGAGTCTCGAATGAATCGTTCAGCACCATGCTTCAATAGGTTAGTTCGATTTGTAAAACTATTTGTCCTAGGAAGATTTATCAAGATTAATTTCTTATTTCCAAGATTTACGAAATATATTTCTGGTAGAAACATGATAACTCCATTTTAAAATGTGCGTCTTTACGTCCACTTTACATTGAGCAAGAGCCTAAACCAGTTCACCAATATTCTTCAAATTTGGAATAGTTATGGACATCACCTTTGAAAAATTATGTTTAAAATTTGAAGAAAATCGGTTCACCAGTTTAGGCTGTAGCTCAATGTAAAGTGGCCGTAAGGACGCAAATTTTAAAATGGAGTTATCATGTTTCTACCAAACACCACAGATTTGTATGGTAGATCTTCAAGATTTAAAGAAGATTTGAGGAAAATCTTATTAAATCTAAGATTAGCGTTAGGTGGAAATGTAGCATTATGCTATGTTTCCACCAGAGGACTATCTCAGACTATCTCTATTTGGTGTTTCCACCGCACAAAAAGATTTACTTTGACAGCCCCTTTTAAAATGCAAATGGTGTTTCATTTTTACTTGCGATATAGGTACTATAGGGCAAGTTTTGGATTCGTGCAAAAAAAAAAATTTGAGATAACAATCAAACATGACATTACGATGATAGAGAACACGAAAAAAGTGGGTGGCACAATTCTGTCTATCTGTCTGTCTGTCCGTACCTCAACCTACAGCCTAAACCACTGAAGCGATTTTCTTCAAATTTTGAACTTAAGGTTTTTTTGTAACTCTCCAGAGGGGAAATTGAAATTTTTTTTTAGCTCAAAAAAAAACCGGTACTTGCCATACAACCGTTAAGGAAAAGCTTATATATCTCAAAAACGGCTCCAACGATTTTGATAAAAAAAAATCAGTGTATTATTGTAGATATGATATACCTTTTAGTAAGAAAAAAAATCAACAAAAACATTTATTAACGGTACCTGTCATATAACGGTTTTTTTGATTTTTGGTTTTCTCATTAACCGCTTATCCGATTTCAATAAAATTTTTTGCACAAAAGCTTTGTTAGAATATAAATAAAACTGCATACCAAAATTTTTGAAAAAATAAATTTTGGATTTTTAAAAAAAGATTCAAAATTTTTTTTTGAAAATTCAATATTTCAAAAACGGGTTGATGAATTGTTTTGATATCGCCAAACACTTTTCCAATTACTTTTTATAATTAATAAAATTCGCTTCTCAATTACATGTAATTGAAAATAGTAATGCGTTGGGTTGCAAGTAATTGAAGGAAAGCACTGCGTTCATTACATGGTTGTTGGTTTCATGAATTAAATTAAATTAAATTATATCGAATTAAATTAAATTTAATTTAATTTACATGTTTTTATTAATTTAAATCAAGTCAAATGTTATTGGCAAAGGCAATAAATTAATTATTAAGTTTTTGTGTAGTGAAAAAGTAATCTTTAGTCCCATTTTGATGATTAGGTACTTTTATTTTTAGTTACGTTAACTTTATTGAATTGCAATGTAACTATCACTTTTCAATAAGGTACATGTACCTAATTTGTAATTGAATTTTTTTCAATTACTTTTAAAATTAATTGGAAAAGTGTTTAGAAATTTCAATTACAAATAATTGTAATTAAACTTTTTTTTATCATTATTTGTCAACTCTTATAAACAGTAGATACACAACAACGCTTTAAAATTATCGTTTTTTTCTTAGTGGAAATTAGTTGGTGTAATGTAACCTGAGCTTACCCTCCTTTTTACAAAAAAAAATGAAAACATGCTTTCCTAAAATGAATTGATTATTATTTTTTTTTCAGCGTCTGATTGTAGAAGAAAATGGGCTTCATTACGTAATGCATTGGCACGAGATTATAGGAACGAAAAGGAAGCCTCATTAAACCAACGTAAAAAGAAAAAATGGTACTTGGCTGATCATTTATCCTTCTTACGAAATACCATAGCCCAAAGAAGTAAAAAAGAGAAAGGACCTCAAGAATCTGATGAAGAGGAAGATAACTCCACTACGCAGGAAGATAAAACGTTACTTGATTTTTCATCACAAGTTGTTTCAAATGAATATCTATCAGAAGAAACAAATGAAATGGATACAAAACCTTCTTTGGCATCATTAAGTTCTGGGGGTGCGTTAAATGAAAATAAACCGCTTTATATTGTTATAGCACCACAACAAAAACAACCACCACTTCCACTACCGAAGCTACAACAACAATCTTCATCGCCACCACTATCAGCACCAACAGTACCATCAACAACGTCTTATGAGATTGAAAATCATAATATGATGGAAACATCTTCAACAAAGAGAAGTAGAAGTGCAGATGAAAAGAAAATACTTGATGATCGAAATATGACATTTTTCAAGAGTATTATTCCTGATCTTCTAAGGCTATCCGAAAGACAACAGCGTTTATATAAGCAAAATGTGCTTTTGAAACTTAATAGACTTTTAGATGAATAAGAAAATGAAATATTATTTATACTTTCACCAGTAAATTGTTGTTCCTTTTACTATTGTTTATATCCTGACAATAAATTCTAGTACGGTCCTGATGCGAATAATAAATCGCATACAAAAATAATACAACGAAACCATAAATGAAAAATTTACTTCTACTGTTCGTACCCTGATCGACGAACGAAATTGATTATTATAGCAGATTATTTGGATTTGGAGAAGTCTACACTCTTTTTGCGCACACAATTAACTACCCATACCATTATTGTGTGCGGAAAAATTACATTATTGTGTTTCTTCGTGTTTGTTTCATTACAACATGGCTGCCAGTGATTTTGTTTGGATTTCTATTTGCTTTAATTTTTTTAAATTATGCAACTGTCAATAAATATTTGTCTGCTTCGTTATGTATTTCGTTGTGTTATTGGAGACAAACTTAAAATTTCGTTTCGCATCAGCAGCGTTGGTACAATGGTACCTACTAGGCTTAAGGATAATACAGTTTTAACAAGTCTAAGGTCTAAGATTGGTAGAAATGGGTAGTTTTGGGGGGTAAACACACAGAGGTAAGTATTTCTGTACAACGTGCATACACATCATAGTACGGGTTAATTAGATTTCATTATATGGTGCTCGTGCTCTGGGAAATAATTCAAACATGCAGTTTGACTTTGAAGCCTAGTACTCAGATCGAGCCAAGACAAATTTTATCGCTACATTTTTTCCCGAGACAAATTCTGAAGGTGTAGAGATAAAAATAAAAGTCAAATGAGAACAGTAGCGTAGCTAAAAATTAAAAAAATTATTAAATTTCCCTCAATTCACATGAATTTGAAAATTTTACATACAGAAATCAGATCCTTTCATAAGGCATTTGCTGAGCAAGAAAAATTGATTGCCTGCACTTGATGGGGAACATCCACATAGGATGGATGAAAATACCTCTAAAAAGTCTGAAATTTTCAGTTTCTTTACTTCTCTGGAAAAAGGTGATTTTAGGGCAATTTGGAATATTTTGGATCAAAATAAACTTAACGTCAAAATATACTTTGTCCCTCAAGACATCAAGTGGCAAATTTTATTGAAGGATTGCTACAATGTCGATGGATTAAGAAACCTCTAAAATTTTTTGAATTTTCTTTACTTCTCCCGAAAAAAGTGATTTCAGAACAATTTATTGGTTGACGTTTGGACTAAAATAAACTTTTTTCGGCGAAATATAGTTTGTTCTCCTGTCTGTCAAATTGCATTGAAGGATGGCAACGATGTCGTTGGATTAAAAACCTCTAACAATTCCGAATTTTTTGAAATTTTTTCACTTCTCTGGAATAAAGTGATTTCAGTGCAATGGTTTGACATTTGTATCAAAATACACTTTATTTCAAAAAATAGTTCTTTCCCTATCTGTCAGGCAATCAACTATAAAATTCCATTAAAGCATAGATGTGATGTCGATGGATTAAAAAAACCCTGCCTAAATCAGAAATGTTCACATTTTTCTACTGCTCCAGGGGCCCAATTCCGCAAGGGTGTGTTTTTCCTGTGTATACAGAAAATTGTGTACACATCGATTTTTTTCATTCCGCAAGCGTAAGTTTAAAATTTTTGACGTGTACGCTATCAGTCAAATTTATTCACATTTGCTTTGGTCGTGAATAGAGTACCTAACCTATGTACACGGAAAATCATTCACACTTGCGAAATTGGACCCCAGAAATCCAATTGAATTTGCCAATTCAGTTTGCTGATTCCAACTCAGTTTGAAAATCAATTTAATTTTTTTATTGAAGAAAATATTTCCGTATCTTATGTGCATATCCGAGAAAAAATTTGTCCTGGAAAAAAAAATTATGTGATAACTCGATTTTAGATGTGGATTAGGTCTTTTGTTGATATGAGTCATTTGTTTTTTGTAGTTAAATACTCTACCTCAAGGGTGGTGTAGAAAAGAGTTATTATGTCAATTTTTATTTTGTAAGATTTATAAACAACCACGATACGAATATAAAAAACAAAAACAAGGTGTAGCAAAAAAATTCCAATCCTGTACGGATTTTATGAACTTTTATGCTCTACATAGTGAGAACCGTAAGAAGCATAAGAAAAATGTCAAGGCAAAAATATAAATAATTGAAAGGTCTATAGCTTTTATTTCGACATTTTTCTTTTTTAAGAACAAAAAACAAAAAGATATGATGAATGTAAACAATTAACCTCACCCACTTTTTTTAAGAAAATGCCGTATAACTTAAAGAAAAAGCACTTATGCAACATTTCCACCCATCGCTAATCTGAGATTCATTAAGATTTACCTCTAATCGAACGATTCATTCGAGGCTCAATTCTGTTCTTCACTGTTTTATACGAATCAAACATACTGTCTCACTCACACTTCATCAGAAAAATTGAAACATCATTTGCATTTTTGAAAGTGCTGTCAAACTTTATATTTTTATGCTGTGGAAACACCAACAAGATTTATTTAATCTTAACTGAGATAAACCTTTGGTGGAAACAGGGTTATGTCCCCAGTAATCGAACACTTAGTGGTTCATAATAAAGTAATCGTTGAATGTGAGAAAACCATTCAACGTAAATATTTGATGTACAATTATTTATCAGCTTAAACTTAAATATTTGTTATAACTTTTAATTTTTGTCTAGTAACTTTAACAACTTTTTTTTTATAAAAAATCAAAAGCTGGAAAAAGCCAAATTCCCCAGTTGTCGAACACTAGTTTCCTAAGCCCGAACAGAAAGTTTCCTTATTTCGAACACAAGATTTTGTACATAGTTTCAACAAAAAAAAAATTATAGAAGTAATTTTCTCTCAGTTTTATTAAACAAATTGTGTTTGTTAATTTGTTTTTATTCAATTCTTTTAAAAACGAATTAAAACAAAAAACAGTTTAACGGATTCTTAGGTTGAACACAATTCAAAAACTGTTCGAACAAAGGAAGCTAGCAATAACATGAGTTTCCTTGAATCGAACACTGGAAGAAAAGAAGAAAAAGCCGTAAACAAAATTTAATTTTCGATAATATTAATTGCCTGAACTAAAACAATTTTGAAGGAGTTGCCGAACACTTGTGTCCGAACAGGCAACTCTAACAAATTTGGTTTCCTATGATCGAACAGTCAATTTATTAATAAATTATTAAGCTTTAAGTTAAAACTTTTAGTTACATAAATAAAATAACTATTATCTAACACGAAATCGCGTTATAACAGGTATTAAGTTTAATTTTCACACCAAAAATCACAGTTTCCCAGAACACTTCCAACAGTTTTTTTATTAACAAAAACTTGAAATTACTGGATTTCCTAAAGCCTCTTTTTTACGTCCTTTTTTGAAAGCTTTAGGATGAAATTTGACTAGTTGATAGGACTTCAAGGTCAAAAGGAAAAACACATGAATTATTCTACGTTTATAGAAGTTGAAAATCTAAGAAATAACAAAGATTATAAGCTTATTTTCAAAAAGTGTTCGACTACTGGGAGTGTTCGAAATTAGGTGAGTCTACCCCATAGCATTATCGAAAAAAGTTTCTTAACATATTTTGTAGAAAATTAAATTTTCTTCAAGTTTGTCCTACAACTATTTTTTCTAGCGTCAAAAATGCGTGAGTTACGCCTGAACACAAAAAAAATATATTAAAAACAAAATGGTGGCCAAATGACTCTAGGTGCAATTGTGAAAAATGTGATTTTTGGCTCATGGTGGCCAAATGACTCTAGGTGCAATTGTGAAAAATGTGATTTTTGGCTCATATTCTAATACCCTTTCGAATATCAAAGTCAAACTGCATGTTTCCCAGCAAAAGTCTAATTACCTCGTACTATTACTGAAAATTCAGTCGTATTTGGTTGAAACTATATTTATTTTATCATACTTTTGTACCTACAAAGAAAAAGCAGGCGGCACTGATCTGTTTGTATTTTTCCATCTACATTTTTATATCCCGATTCGACTCGACCTGATTCCCAATTCCCAAACAACAAAAATCTTACCAGCTATCACTACCACAACCACTACCATTCTACGCTCTTCAAAATAATTGCATTCTACGCTCTTCAAAATAATTGCAAACACATACCTACATAATGTACATATGGCTGTTTATGTATTTCAATTTAAAGCGAATAGTAACTAATGGAAGCACGGCGAATTCAACAAAAGGGAAGTTAAACTGTACCTTTTTTATACCTACAAATATTCGATATAATCAAAGGGCACGGTAGTGCCCAGCCAAGTTCGCGGCACTACACCCTTTTTACAGGAACAAACTCAGGCGATTTTCAACCCCCCTCTAACTTCAGTACCAATAAAGTCAGAAACTTCAAATTCGGAGTATTTGCTACACTGATCAAACACAGGTGGCTCACCAAATTTCAACTCTTTAGCATTAGTAGTTCCCAAGATATAGGACTTCAAAAATCACAAAAACCGTAACTGACTGACTCACTGACTCACTGACTCACTGACTCACTGACTGACTGACTCACTGACAGATCATCAAAATTATGGAGCACTTCCCGACATCGTAGAAACTTGCAATTTCGCACAACGGTAGGCCTTGTGGTACATACAAAGGAAAAAATCGAAAATCTGCAATTTTCTATTCAGGGGGCGTGGCATCCACCCACTTTCTTAAATAATCTATAAATTATATGGAGCCTTTCCAATTATTGTAGAACAATGAAAATTGGTAAGTTGGTAGGTTTTAAGATACTAAGAAAGAAAAAAATTGAAAAATTGGAATTTTCCATACAAGGGGCGTGGCATCCACCCACTTTCTTAAAAATTCTTATAAACTATATGAAGCACTTCTGATTGTTGTAGAACGATGAAAATTGGTAGGTCGGTAGGACTTAAAATACTTAGAAAGAAAAAATTGAAAAATTAGAATTTTGCATTCAGGGGGCGTGGCATCCACCCACATTCTTAAAAATTCTTATAAATTATATGGAGCACTTCCGATTGTTATAGAACGATGAAAATTGGTAGGTCGGTATGCCTTGAAGTACTTAGAAGAAAAAAAATCGAAAAATTGGAAGTTTCAGTTCAGGGGGCGTGGCATCGACCCACATTCTTAAAAACTCTTATAAACTATATGAAGCACTTCCGATTGTTGTAGAACGATGAAAATTGGTAGGTCGGTAGGACTTAAGGTACTTAGAAAGAAAAAATTGAAAAATTAGAATTTTGCATTCAGGGGGCGTGGCATCCACCCACATTCTTAAAAATTCTTATAAAATATATGGAGCACTTCCGATTGTTGTAGAACGATGAAAATTGGTAGGTCGGTAGGACTTGAAGTACTTAGAAAGGAAAAAAATCGAAAATTTGGAATTGTCCATTCAGGGGGGGGGGGGATGCCATCCACCCACTTTATCAGAATGGCTATTATTAGTATGGAGCACTTTCGGTTGTCGTAGAATTATGAAACTTTGTAGAGCGGTAGGGCTTGACTTTCACCTGGCAAAATAAATCTTTGCAAAAAGGAGTGAAATCACAACAAAAACATAAATGTTAAAAAAGGAGCCAAGTTCTTATGTGTACAAGAAACCTGTGCGTAAAAAGTCAGCCAAAAAAAGTAATGAGATCTAAAATATATGCCAAGTTTTAGGTTCATGAAGTTTAATATCAAATATCTTAAGTAGAGTAATATCGAAACAATTCCAAATCATGACAGAAATTTGGTAATTAATGATTACTGATTAAAATTTGGTGGATTTACTTGGCAAGTTTTCTGTTAAATATTTACCTAATCACAAATTTAAAATGTATGAAAACTTGACCAGTGAACCCACCAAATTTTAATCAGTAATCATTAATTACCAAATTTCTGTCATGATTTGGAATTATTACTCTACTTAAGATATTTGATATTAAACTTCATGAACCTAAAACTTGGCATATATTTTAGATCTCATTACTTTTTTTGGCTGACTTTTTACGCACAGGTTTCTTGTACACATAAGAACTTGGCTCCTTTTTTAACATTTATGTTTTTGTTGTGATACTTATCTATAGAAAGATTTGTTTTGTTTTGTGTTGTGTATGTGTAGTTAGTTAGTTTTGTTACACCGCGACCGCTCTTGCTCACAGATTTCTTCAGTCATCAGTAGATCAAAGTGAAGTTCTGTGTTCTGTTTATTTTATCATTGAAAAATGTTTTTACTCGGCGAAATTCATAATAATATAAAGATGATAGAATTAGTGAAAAAACGCCCTGCGTTATATAATTCTGTAGACATTGATAGAGCTCATATAGGCAGGTTATGGCAAGAAGTTGCAACAGAGATGGGTGAAGGAACAACGGGTAAGTTTTTTTTTTTTAATCTAGACAGGCATGTTGTAGGTTTGTATTTTTGAATCTTTGTTCATTTTTATGTTTTCATTTTCGCGAGAGAGAAAGAGTACCTATTGCTATTAATACTTATGCGGGGTATACACTGTTCAAATGCATGTCATGCATTGAGAGTGTATAAGTAAAATGCTTGAAGAAAAATCAAAATGTTTTGATATTTCTTCAAGCATTTTACTATCCACTCACAATGCATCAGGCGCGGATGCAGGGGGGGGGCAATGGGTGCAATTGCCCCCCCCTGGGCAAGAACGAACGAAGCATAAAATATGAATTTAATAAAATGTAACCAAAAAAAAGGTTATTTCGTTACACGTTTATAAATTTTTTTCTTGGCAGCGCAGTGTTGCAGCAATGAGTGGTTGTTCATTGGCCGCTGGCTGACGAGGTTCAGTTAAGAAAAGTTCCGCTATGTACAAATAGCGCCTTCGAATAGACTGAGTGGAAAGCTTATAACTTCGGTTTTAGATCTCGATATTCAAAGTTAAGGTCAGTCTTTAATTAAAAGATGAATGTCAGGCTACATTATCTACTGTATAACATTTGGTGAGAAAAGCAGATTGAATCCCAAATCGATTTCATTTTCACTTTTCAATATGCTTTGAATAAAAAATTTCACAGTTTGAAAAATGATGTTTTAAAAAGTTATTTTTTCACCTCCAACCCTATTCTACAAATTTGTTAGTGGTTTTTTATACATACTTAAATGTAACGGGAGAGGCAACAGGGGCACTTATCTAAATTTTCAAACTTGAAGTTGATTTTAATTGAATCGGTCATTTCAAAAACCACTTAAGTCACACAATTAGAATTTTTCAGGAATCAATAAAAACAGTTTAATTAAAAAATAAACTAGTTTTAAAGGACTTTTTGGGCTCAATATAATATTAGAGTTGTAAAGGATTGAAATATAAAAAAATATTCACAGTTTATATTGAAAAAAGTCTGAAAACCCGTTCTTGACTTACGTTGATATAGCAAAAAACGGGTGACTTACGTTGTTTTAGTAAGAAACGGGGTCAGTAGTATACAATAATTTAAACCAAATCAAATTTTTTTTTATTATACTTAATATTAACATTTTAACATGTCTCATATTTTAATTTATCGTGTTTCAGTATATTAAAACCTAAGTCAAAACAAGATATAACTACTTCCCCCATCTAGTAGTGCTTGCAAAAACCACTTAAGTCAATTGACTTACGTTATTGTTTCTGCATGGAACGTTTATTGTGAGGTATTATTTGGAGAGGAAGGAATATTTGGACCGACATAATTTATTCTCAGAATATGCATCTACGTTTAAGGAAGCATTTACAGCAAAAAAAGCATATTTGAAAAAAATGTGACTTAAGTGGTTTTTGAAATGACCGATTCAATTAAAAAACAATTTAATCTTAAAAATGCGTCGAATTACGAGTAATAAGCTTCAAATGCTCGAATCTGTGATGCGTGCAGACGTGCTGCACATATGTTTCAGCCATAAGATACGTTTTTGATGTGAGGATTTTGTCGTTTTTATGGATGTGCTTTAGGAACTTCCGTGTTCCATATTATAAAACTGGCAGAGAGTGCGAATCCAACGAAGAAGATTGGAGAGAAACCAGGAAACGACGACAGCAGTCACTGCCGAAGAGAAGTTGGATGGAACTTTTATACCTAAGAAAAGGATAGTTGTTTTGGCTTGGATTGTCAAATGATTGACATTTTTCGCCGCGAATAATGCTATTGTATGCTATTGCTATTTTATCGAACTGCATGAGTCTGGCAACTCTGTAGTCGATGTTTTGAGCTTATATGTATGAAACATTTATATCAAAACTTAACGAAGGCTAAGTATATTGTTAATAAAATGTATAACGAAAGTATAACAAATTCACAATCGAGAAGGTCGGATGGAAAGATTTAATTAAGAGTGGTGTTTTCTTTGTATTTTCCACTATAGGAAATCTGTGTTACATTTTAATGTCGGAAAGTTTGGTTTTGTATCGATGGACGAAGGCATCTGAAGTCTGAACAAACGATACGGTTCATCTCGGTTTTGATCTATAATTTTAGTTAAGCTAAAATACAGCTGTATTCAAATTAATGCAATGGTTTTGTTTTGCGCAAAATCTTTTTAATCAACGTCCTTCAATTTCCTTGCAAACGCAATTGACGTTTATGAACACGTTCTCCGGTTTCTCAATATTTTTGCTGCCAACTCGATTTTTCTTCTGCAGAATTGCACCACACATGATGTTTTCGAACATATGACTTTAGCAAACTGCATTATCGAACACAATGCTTATACAGTAAAGCTTGAATTTGCCTTTCCTAACACAAGACTTCGGATTTTGCGTTTGAGAACATTCTGCAATTTTTGACGCTGATGACGTTCTCGAAAACGGCTTTTTACTAGCAAGGTTAGGTTAGGTTGCCAGCTAAAGAAGAGGCTTGAATTTTCACTCGAACTTGGACGTCATGTGTCTGAATAGGAACATACCACTGTATCATTATGTTTTTCGACCATAATTGTCGATTTGTGTAGATCCAGAGGGAATTAAAAAACGCTGTACAGACACCATGCTATAGTTACAAACTACAAAACTTCAATTCACAAAGTTCAAAGTACACGCTGTTGAGAACTACTTTGGCAGTTTATTGTTTTCTTCAAATTTCAAACTCATCAACTCACATTGCTTTGTGTGACCAGGCGTGTAGAGCGGTATGGTGCACTCAAATTTTCTATAGACCTCATATAGATTTTGGAAACTCACGAAAATTGCCCCCCCCTGGACGAAATCCTGGATCCGCGCCTGCAATGCATGACATGCATTTGAACAGTGTATACCCCGCTTTAGGTACTCAAATATGTAAATGATTTTGTTTTGTGGAATGAATTTAGAACAAAATCAATCTGAAAGACATGCAATCACGGTTGCCGCTGTGCGACTTTAGTCTCATTTTGGCCACTTTTATTGGTTCATAAAACTAGCTCTTTTTACCCTTTTTTATAAATCTTGCGACTTTTCTGACCCCATAGGTATCTAGAAAATTGCATGGATGAGTTCTTGGTTTTTGTTCTTAGAAAAAAACTTTCCAATTTTTCATTTACATATATACCTACCTAGGTATGAAGAAAATATACCTAGGTAGGTATATGATAAGATTTGAAATCAGCTTGGTTCATCGGGATCGCACACGGTTAGTGGAATTGAGTCAAATCTTGCTGGCTCAACCTTGAAAATCCAACTAGTTTTTCTATTTTCTGCAGATAAACGTAGTAATTGTCCAGTAACTAGGTTTTGAAAAAAAAAATTGAGGTACCTAAACCTTTCTAATAAATAATCAAATATGTATGTCATTACGATAATAGAGAATCCCAAAAAAGTGTATGGCACAATTCTCATCATCATCAAGTCCTGTAACCCCGGTTGGGGCATAGGGCGCCAACAAATCGTTTCCATCCTTCTCGGTCTGCAGATAGATATTTTAACTGTGGCCACGTCTTTCTCTGGGAGTCTGCTTCTGCTAGAACTGTTGATTTCCATGTTGTTCTTGGTCTTCCAACCCGCCGTGCACCCTGAGGATTCCATTCAAATGACTGCCTTTCAATTTCATCGTTTGGTTTCCTCAGTGTGTGACCAATCCATTGCCATTTACGCTTTCTTATGTCAACGTCCAGCCGCTCCTGGCTTGTCCTGCGCCACAATTCCTCGTTTGATATAATTTGTGGCCAGCGAATTTTTAGAATATGGCGTAGACAACGGTTCACAAAAGCCTGCAATTTCTTTGAGATGGTAGTCGTGACTTTCCAGGTTTCGCAAGCATATAACAGCACGGATTTGACGTTGGATTCGAAGAATCTCAACTTTGTGCGCAAGGAGATTTGACATGAGTTCCAAATTTGGGAGAGAGAACCGAAGGCTGCGCGAGCTTTATTTATTCTACTTTGAACGTCCAGATCAGTACCACCATTTGCTGAAACAATACTTCCAAGGTAGTTAAATTGTTCAACCTCTTCAACTGGCGTCTCCTGTATTAAAATACGCTGATGCGTGGAGCGGCCTGTGAGCATTATTTTTGTCTTTTTGCTATTTATTTTAAGACCACTCGCCTCTTCTTTTAACTTCAGAGCTTGACACATCCCGTTCAGCCCGCTGATGTTATTTGCCAAGAGACATATATCATCGGCATAGTCTAAGTGGCTAAGCCTTTCAAACGGTCTCCATTGAATGCCCTGCCTCTCTGATGTTCCAACGCTGGCCGTCAAGACATCGTCAATCGCCAGTAGAAAGAGAATTGGCGATAGAACATCTCCCTGTCTCACACCCTGCCGCACTTCGAAAGAGTCGGATAGCTGCCCATTGTGTAAAACAAAGCATCTTGCGTTGTTATAGGACTCTCTTATAATGGCAACAATTTTTGGGGGAATTCCTCTACCAAGAAGTGATCTCCATATACATTCACGGTTGACTCGGTCAAAGGCCTTCTCAAAATCCACGAACATGAGGTAAAGCGGTGATTGAAACTCCGCAGACTGCTCAAGAACGATACGCAGAGTGTTGATATGGTCGACACAAGACCGCCCACTGCGGAAACCAGCTTGATGCCTCTTGAGTGTAGACTCGATTCTAACCTTTATCCGCTCCAGAATGATGGTTGCCATTAATTTTGGAAAAACGGACAAAACTGTAATACCTCGCCAATTGTTGCAATTCTTAAGATCACCTTTCTTTGGCAACTTAACAATTACACCATCCTTCCAGTCGCTGGGATAGATTTCATTTTCCCACACAGCTTGTATCAACGGGTGTAGAATACTAGCCGTTCTGACAGGGTCAGCTTTCAGGAACTCGGCTGGTATACCATCAAGTCCAGCTGCTTTGTTGTTTTTGAGAATATTTATCGAAGATTTATCGAAGATTGAATTTCCAGTACTGTAGGGGGCTCGATGTCAATACCCCTATATGATCTACGCATCTCGTTAAGCTGGGGCACTTCAGCACTCTGCTCGACAGAATCCTCATTAAGCAAGGCACAAAAGTGCTCCTTCCACCTGCGCAGCTGATCTTCGATTGATACCAAAAGTGTACCATCCACATCCATTACAGGATGATTGGTGTTGGTTTTCTTCCCGACAACTTCCTTGGATATTTGGTACAATTCCCTCATGTCTCCTCTTCTTGCAGCGTTTTCCGCATTTTCTGCGAGACCGTCTAACCTCACCCTCTTGTCTCGTCTCACACAGCGATAGACCATCTTATGTGCTAAGCGATACTCTCTTCGCAATTCAGCCTTTCGTTGAGCATCTGCTTCGGCATTTATTTGCATCTTCAACGATTTGCGAAGCTCGATTTTATCCCAGGTGTCTTGGGATATCCAAGAGTCTCTAACTCTCGACTGCTTGGGTACAGTTTCGGATCCAGCATCCATAAAAACACTTTTTATATCACCCCACATCTCATCAATTGTTGAATGTTGTATTCCATTTAATGACGAAGCTCTGTCGTTAAGGTTGGTGACATAGTTACGACATATGTTGGGATCACTTAAAGCATTTGTATTGAACTTCGAATTCCTTGCTGCACCCTGTGATTGACGTTGTACAGCTGCCGTTCGTAGCTTGAGACTCATGAGAACCAAATGATGGTCGCTTCCAATGTCGGCATTTCTTATGCTCCGAACATCGCACATTGACTTCCTCCATCGCTGCTGAATCATGATGTGGTCAATTTGGTTTTCAGTTTGACCATCCGGATGTACCCAGGTGATTTTGTTGCAAGTCTTATGTTTAAACACAGTTCCACACAGTACAAGACGATTAGCGTTACAAAAATCGACCAGCAAATCGCCATTTTCATTTCGTGACCCCAAGCCATTTTTCCCCATGACGCGTTCCAGACCGTAGTTGTCTGATCCGACTTGGGCATTGAGATCTCCCATGACAATTATTATGTCGGCTCTTGGAACACCACTGTAAACTGAGTTAAGATGAGTGTAGAAAGCGGTTTTGTCTTCCTCGGTCGCTTCATTTGTGGGGGCGTAGCACTGAATTATTGTGACGTTGCGAATTTTTGAACGGAACCTTGCTGTCATTATTCTTGCAGAAATGGGCGCCCAGGATATAAGACTACGCCTTGCTTCTTCGTTCAACATAATTCCGACACCATGCAGCCTTTGGCCACCCTCTCTTTCATCCTCCCCGGAATACAGCATTCTCGTTTGCCCAGAGTCAGCTCTGTATTCGGCTCTTCCTCTCCACCTAGTTTCACTGATGCCCAGGATACTGATCTTAAGGTGAAGCATTTCACGCTCAACCTGCTCGTATCTACCTTCGCCGTACAAGGATCGAACTAGGGTTCCTTAAACATCGATAGTCTATCGATAGTTATCGATAGTACATGACTATCGAAAACATCGATGGTTGTTATAACTATCGCATGTGTCAAAAATGGTCAGTTTATATATCAGAGCGCTCACCTGAAGCTAGCCCTAAACGACGAACATGCTCGCCGAACTTGTTCGTGCTCGCTATATATTCGTCGTGTAGGGGATGGTTCGCCAACGGCTCGCTGTTGGCGAAAAATTTCGATTTTGTCGTGTTTGTTGGCTTCGATGTTCGCCATGTAGGGCCATGTTCGCGAGCAAACCTCATTTTTGCTGTGAAATTACAACAATGCAACGACTTGCGCTTCTTTATCGCACATGCTTACGCTTTGAAGAATCAACAATAAATGAATGTTCGCCAAATGTGTTCGTCGTGTAGGGGATAACGCAAAAGAACAAGTTCAGCGAGCATGTTCGTCGTTTAGCGCTACCTTGAGCAAACAAATCTAACATTTGTTTATAGCCATTCCACACTATCCCACTCAGTATTAACACATGTCAAAAAAGTGTGAAGAAATCATGTATAATAGTGTGGAAACAAAATATGAAATTTCATCACACACAACTTGACAGCGCATCCGACACGATTTGACATGTATTAATGCATGAAAATATTTAGGATCGGTTCTAAAACCATCACACTTTCTATCCCACTTGGGCGTTTGAGGTTATGGTGAAACTAATTTTTGATGCAAGTGTGGAAGGAAAATATGAAAGTCAGTTACATCACACAAATTTGGCAGTCGCATGAAATTTATTCCCACTTTATTCTGACATGTGTTAATACTTTGTGGGATAGTGTAGAGGCACTTTTACTTAGTATTTGACAGCAAAACTGGGGAAATTCTCTGAGCCCTCACAAAAATAAACTAGACAAAATGTATAGGTATAGGTTCTTAATTTCCCCTTTCACTCATTACTAAAAATTTCCATTCGCTAAATGAAAAACGGTGAACACTGAATGTACTGTCTTTGAAATAAGGGAATAAGTTTGGGGAACCCCCAAATAACAAATTTCGTCCTAGATGGTGTTTTTTAATGTTAGTGCTCTTGTCTTGTTTCTATATGGAATCGATTTCTGTTCTGTCACACACTGATACAAACTAAATAAGAGGACTAGAGGCTATCTTTGAGAAAAATTTATTTTTAGTAATTATTTCTGCCTAATAAGCATTGCCTAGTCACAGATGTTGCTAGTAAAATGTCTGTTCGCGTACCTTCCAAAACTACGAAGTTCTACGAAATAAGCCCAAAGTTCTGTCAAAGCTCATATATAAAAAAAACAAAATTCGTAGAAATTTGTAATTTTGGAACGTATACGAACAGACATTAAAATTGCCGATTCATAGAATTTAACAAATGTTGTTTTTATTTTTTATATGAAAACTATCGAAAGACTATCGATACTATCGGGTATTTTTTTAAAATAATCGTGAACTATCGCAAGTGCCGACTATCGATGTTTAAGGAACACTAGATCGAACGTTCCATGCTCCGATTTTCGTACGTATGCGGTAGCCAAAAGTATCATTTGCTCTTCTTAAAAGACTTCTTCTATTTGTTAACGATTCATTTATTGTTATGGCGTCTTGATTGACGCTGGTACACGAAAGATGCCGCACCCCCAAATCCGATGTGCGGTTTACAGCAGCCGGAGCTGCAGAAGGATTCTCCATAAAATGGTTACCTCTTGGGGACTCATTTCCAATTGTTGTCATATTTCATGTAATAGCATATATCCTTCCACCATGGTGTTTTCCGAGATACGATTAATAACATACATAAGCTCAGATTTGACAGGCACACCCGCCTTTTGTATGGTCAAACACATAACTGCTCGAGGCCGCCCACTATGGGAAAACAGACGCCTTTTGTAGCCGCCCAATATGGGTTACAGACGCTACCTGCTGCTGCCGTTGGCCTTTTAACAAAAAAACGCTCCTCCGCCACCAGACTATCATGCCGTTGACCGCCACCTGCAGTTCATCCGTCTTAAGGGGGCTTTTAACCATCCCAAGGACAAGTTTGTGCCCTGACCAGCAAAGCTGGGTTGTCTGCTTATCCCGGCATCCATTCGGTCCCCCTGCACGTTAGCGTTACCCACCCTCCACCACGCGGAGGTGTGCATAGGGATTTTCCTATCATTGAGCCTAGGGCCATATGGCGTCCTAGCACTCTCAAGTACTTTTGGATGGCACAATTCTGCCTGTCTATTTCTACCTCGACCTGAGCCCAAACCACTGAAACGATTTCTTCAAATTTTAAAGTTAAGATATTTTGGTGATTCCCCAGAGGTTTTGGTTCGGAATAACGGTACTTGCCACACAACCTTACTTACTTACTTATCCGGCTCCCGATCCATGAAGGGTCTCTGCCTGAGATATTGCGGTCTTCCATCGGTTGCGGTCCCTCGCACGCTCCCTCCAGTCGTCGAGACCAAGCGCTCTTGCGTCTGTGACCGCCTGGTCCCTATAGCGGAGGTTCGGTCTTCCTGGTCGTCTCGAACCTGGGGGCTGGGATTCGAAGATTTTCTTGGCTGGAGCGTTGTTGTCCATTCGCTCAATGTGGCCGAGCCAGTGTAGTCGACGTGTTTTGGCTCTTTGGACTACATCCACATCTTGGTACAGCTCGTACAGTTCACGATTGAATCTTCTCCTCCAATCGCCCTCTACGCATATAGGACCAAATATCCGCCGAAGAATTTTTCTCTCGAAAGTGCCCAGTATCAATTCCCCTCTTTTACTTATCGTCCAGCACTCGGCGCCGTAGAGTAGAACTGGTAAAATTAGCGTTTTGTATAGCGTGCACTTTGTCTTTCGGGAAAGGAGTTTTGAACCCATTTGTTTGGCCAAACCGAAGTAGCAGCGGTTCGCTAGGGTAATTCTTCGTCGGATTTCCACTAAGGTGTCGTTCGTGGAATTGATGTTTGTTCCGAGGTAGGTGAACTCCTTGACTACCTCGAAATTACTGCTACCAACAGTGACGTTTTGTCCTAGGCGATGGACAGATGAGGCTTTGTTTGTTGATAGCATATACTTTGTTTTGTCCTCATTCACTTCAAGACCAACGCGTTTCGCCTGTTCATCAATAGCTGTGAATGCTTCAAGTACAGCTCTTTTGGAGCGGCCGATGATGTCGATGTCGTCCGCATAGCCAAGCAGTTGAGAAGACCTGTTGAAGATAGTGCCTTTCATGTTAACACCACTCTTGCGCACTATCAGCTCCAGGACTAAGTTGAAGAAATCACATGATAGCGCATCTCCTTGTCTGAACCCTGTACACGTCTGGAATAACTCGGATGAGCTGTTACCCATTTGCACGTTGCACCGCGTATTTTGTAACGTCATGCGGCATAGCTGGATCAGTTTTTTCGGGATCCCGAGTTCCGACATCGCCAATAGAAGCTCTTGGCGACTTATGCTATCGTATGCGGCTTTAAAGTCGATGAATAGGTGGTGGGTCTCGACTTGAAATTCGTTGGTCTTTTCCAGGATTTGCCTCAATGTGAAGATTTGGTCTATCGTTGATCTGCCTGGCCTGAAGCCACACTGGTACGTGCCGATCATAGTGTTGCAGAAAGGTTTTAGACGCTCACATAGTACGTTGGATAGGATCTTGTATGCAACATTAAGCAGGGATATGCCTCTGTAGTTCTTGCAGGACATAGGATCGCCTTTTTTGTAGATTGGGCATATGGAGCTATTTGACCAGTCGTCGGGCATACTTTCCTCCTCCCAAACTTGGTTGATGAGCTGGTGCATGCACCCTACCAGGACATCTCCTCCATACTTAAAGAGTTCCGCAGGTAGGCCATCCGAGCCGGCGGATTTGTTGTTCTTAAGCTTGTGGATGGCTTTCTTAACCTCTTCAGTACTGGGCGCTGGGACTGGATCTTCATTGACTGGTCTTATGCTTCTTTGTTCCTCTATTGCCTCCTCTACATTATGCCCATTAAGCAGCTGCTGGAAATGCTGCTTAAACACGTCTACAATTCCCTGTGCTTCGGTGACTAGGTTTCCTTCGCTGTTTCGAAGAGCTTGCGTGCCAGTCCTATAACCAGATGCCAGTTGCTTGGCTGTTTTGTAGAACCGGCGGGTGTTGGTGGCGGTGCTAGACTCTTCGAGATACTTGAGCTGAGAGGCTGCGGATGCTCTTTTCTTTCTACGCAGGTTTTTTTTCTCTTTCCTTCTCTTTTCACGGTACTCCTCTCTTGCTGCTCTTGTTTTCCGTTGCAGCATTTGCATTCGTGCATTTTCCGTCTCCTGCTTCAATACCGCGCATTCATCGTCATACCACGGGTTCTTTTTTCTGGGTGGTTGATAGCCTATGGTGGTCTCGGCTGTCTCCTTAATGATGTCGCGATATTGGTTCCACTGGTTGTTGACGCTTGTGGCTGGGTTTACGGCAGAGAGTTTCCCGGTCAATTGCTCACTGTAGTCTTTGGCTTTCTCAGATGTGCTAAGGCATGCAATGTTGAATTTCTTCCTTTGGGCGGTCTTCGTTTTCTTTTCGTTGGACAGTCGGGCTCTGAACTTTGTCACAACAAGAAAGTGGTCAGAGTCCACGTTTGCGCCTCGGAAAGTTCGCACGTCCAAGATGTTCGATGCATACCTTGCGCCAATTAGCACGTGGTCGATTTGGTTGGCGGTTCGACCATCTGGAGATCGCCAGGTTGCTGTGTGTATCCTTCGCCTGGGGAACCTAGTGCTACTTATCACCGTATTACGAGCTGCAGCAAAGTCGATTAGTCGGAAGCCGTTATCTGTTGTCGTTTCGTGGAGGCTGTGCTTTCCAACTAATCCGCCAAAGATGTTTTCCTTTCCGACTTTAGCATTGAAGTCTCCGAGCACGACTTTGACATCGTACTCCGGACAGGCTCCGTAGGCTCCGTCCAGGAGGTCGTAAAACTCCTCCTTGTTAGACTCCTCAGCTTCATCGGTAGGGGCGTGTGCACATATTAGGCTGATGTTTTGGAAGGTAGCTTTGATGCGGATCACAGCCAGGCGATCACTAATCGGCTTAAAATCAATGACTTTCGATCTGAGTCGATTTCCCACGACGAATCCGCATCCTAACATGTGCAGTCTTTGATGGCAGCTGTAATAAATGTCGCAATCTTTTCTTTTCGTTATACCTGATCCTATCCATCGTATCTCCTGGATCGCGGTAATATCTGCTTTGTACCGCGAGAGGACAGATTCAAGTTTTTGAGTAGCACCTGGTGTATAGAGTGTCCTTACATTCCAGGTGCATACTCGTAGGTCATAGTCCATTTTCATTCCGGGTCTGGTTGCCATTTGAGGGGGGTCGTTATCCGAGGCTTCTCGCGTCTCTCTCATAACAATTGGCTTTTTTACTGTGGTCGGGTCGTTAGCCCAACGCACTAACCTCCAATCTGTAGGGCCATGGGTTTAATGTTGCAATTCTTTCCTTGGTCAACATTCGCACTTACAAGTTTAGCAAGTCAAGGCATAAAGCCAAGACCAGTATCCGGCGGCTACCAAACATGGAGGTATTGTAAGCACTTGATGTGTAGGAAAAGATACAGCTCGAGGCCCCCAGTTCCTACAACATCCAACCACCACTTGCCACACAACCGTTAAGGAAAAACTTGTATGTCTCAAAAACGCCTAACGTAGGGTTACCATACGACCCTCTTTTGGAGCGATTATCCCAATTTTGTTACTGAAAAACGATTTTGTCCACCCAAAACTGAAAATGTGGAAGGGGGACAAAGATGTCTTTATTTTTCTTGTCAACGATTTTAACCAATTTTTTTTTAAAAGAACCTTTAAGATTTTAATAATATTTCATATTAAAATTTTGAAAAAATTAAATTTTGAACATGTTCTTAACAAAAAAATGCATAAGGTGTGAAGAAAATTGGTTAACGGCTTTAGACTCTAACTCGATGTAAAGTGAACCGTGGATGTGAAGAAGCAAATACATTTTTGGACTTAATTTTTATACGAAAACTACAGATTTAAATGTTTTGTGAAATTGAATAGAATTTGAACTGATTTTTTGTTATGGTCAATTGTTTAAGAAGGAAATCAACAAAAAAAAAAATTGTTTACTTTGAGATATATACGTATTCTGATTGGTTTTGTTAATCAAAAAGTTTCTTAGTGCGACTTTTTTTCCTTGTGAGCTTGTGACCCCTTTTTATGCGACCTTTTCAAGTTCCTCAGCGCCAACACTGCATGCAATGGTGAAGAATTCATTTGTTTTTAAGGGGCATAAGGCTAGAACTATAATACTCGGAGGGGCACAAAGTTGGTCGGAAGAAAACAAGCGAATACATGGAAAGCATATGACGCAACTGTAATTCCCGAGTGGAAGGTTTCGTCAAGTTTCGTTCAATTTTGTTTACGGCTCCTGAGCGCACCTTACTTAAGTTAAAATGACATTTGGTGAAATAGGAATGCCAACAAGAGATAGATGATAATTACATGCTAGAAATCATGATTTAGCATGACTTTCATGTTTTTTGGACCCAAATAATGTTTTAACGTTTTAGAGCCCAAAACCATGTTTTTCTTTAATACAAAGAAATGCTATTTTGTATAGTCGCTTTGTAAGAAAACATGTCTAACCTTCACTACAAAATAAAAACACAAACACGATACACGACTATTCTATTTTATCACAAAATATATCTTAAATGGCATTTTGACTCAAATGCATACACGGCCGTAGCCAGGCCTACGCTAGGGTAAGCTCAGCTCACCCAAACATTTTCTAAGGTATTCTAAGATTTTCCAAGTTTTCATTTGCAGGCAAAATATTTATTTGATTTGAAATAATATTTTAAATGTACTTATGCCATAATACCAATCTTTCCGTTTTATTCGCACACTTTGATTTCTGCGTCAGAAAAACAAGGACTCTTCGGCTATTGGTCTATTTGTGCTTTTGTTGCCAGTCACTTGATCACTTATTTGTGCAGTAAAAAGTGTGTTCTGATTATGAAGAAATATGGAATAGGTAACCAAAACACATAAATTTGTTCCAAAACAGCCCTATAGATTTAAAACTCATCGGTTTCCCCTTGTGTTCATAGCTTAAAACTAAAAAGACTTAACGAATCTGTTAATAGCCGCGTTTTATTATCGCTCATAACCCATATGGTTCACCTCGTGAAAATAAAACGATGTGGGTTATTGCAAAAGCAGTGCTGTATATCAGTCTCTTTTTTTCTTATGTTTATTTGTTTTTCATGTAAGCACTTGTCTCTTTTCCTCTCTATTCCTTATACTGCTGACAAATCGCTGACATCCATTCACAATGGTAAATAGCCCTCTGCCGGCCAGAGTGAAAACCTCTATCTGGGTTATTGAAATTAACCTCGATAGAAACCTAGATCTCATGTTGTTTTTGTAGTACATGTTAAAAGATAACCTCGACCCAGACCCAGAGATAATAAAACGCAGCTATTGTCGAAAGTGGCAGCTATAATTTTGTAAGAACTGTCAGATGTAAAACTGCAAAGCAAAAACAAAAGTACTTAGGTCTCTTTACGACCGTTTCGAATGTCAATCAGGAAAGCTGATTCGATAGGTGTACGATTTTTTTCGATCAGATCAAAAGCTTGTTTTCTTTGGCAAGAACTGTCATTCTGGTTTCAAACGAAAAGGCTGTTAACTGAAGTTTAAGAAGTTGAATTTTTATATTAAATTTTTAATTTAAGTTTCAGAAAATTGCACCGTTTATACTTAAAATCAACTTGAAATATTAAAATTCCACATAAAAATCCACAAAATGGGAATTTTGCATTTGTGAATGAAGGAAGGCCAAATTCCTAAACGCAATATTTGCAAAGCAAAACACATGCAAAGCAGATTAAAAACACAGACAAAACAAATGCAAGTGAATTGCGCAAAATAATTTTAACGTTTGCCCAAATACCTTTGCATTTACACAAGAAAAAAGAATCTCGTGCATTTTCGGACAGTCTGCTTAGCAGGGATTGTTATGTTTGCATTTGGGAACATTAAGCTTAGCATATTTTGCGCAAGATATGCGTTTAGGAATTCGGCCTAGGCTTAATGCACAACAGTAAAACAAATTAATCTTCTTGCTAAACGTTTCTAATGCAACTTCTATGTGTATTTATTTATTGTCTCTACAATCTAAATTCTAAGTCCAGTTTCACACGGCGCATGAAGTTAATGTGCAACCCTTCCTTAATACACGAAGCATGTTCGAGTTGCGCATTGTTTTTTCAGTTGCGAATTATTTTGACAGCTATCATCTATCATACATATGTTTTTTTATATTGTGACGTGTTGTATTTAGCTACATTCAGAACAAGAATGAAGCAAAATGGGAAAAACAAGAATAGACAACGAGAAACTTCAAAAAGTTGCGGTCCTACCCATGCATGTTTCTTCTAGTTTCTTCTATTTCTATTTCATTATCTTTCTCTTTCGTACTCCAAGCATGCCAGGTAAACATGCACCGTGTAGAAGTGGACTTAAAAATATAAAATGCACAACTGGGCCACACGTTTACCTAATTGCTCTTTTATATGTTCATGGGGACTTAGAACTAAAACAAAATTTTGTTTACAGGGTGTCCCACATTTACCATAGTAAACGAAAACCATGCTCAACATGTTCTTTTTTCTAAAAAAAACTAGTACTTAATAACTCTTTAAGGCTAGGACCGCACTTGCGATTTCAATCGCGCGACTGTTCAGTCGCGACCTGGAAATCGCGACAGTTAAAAGTCGAAAATTTGTTCCATTTTTCTGGCGATGCGATTGTCGAAAGTTAAAATGAAACAAACGGACTTAGATGGTTGTGCTCGCACTTGCGATTTAAAATAACGCGACTAAAAAATCGTAGTTGCAACTAGAAAAAATTATACACGCACTTGCGATTTTCAAACGCACGATTATTTAGCCGCAAGAAATGAGACACATGGTTTTAAATGTGAATGCACACATATGCGACTTTAAAATCGCAGCCATTAAAAAAATGGAACCAGATCTATTTTTGAGCGTTTTTTCTGTCGCGAAATTAAATAGACGCATGTGCGTGCATTCATATTCAAAGTTTTTTGTTCTATTTCTTGCGACTAAAAAATCGCGCGATAGATAGCCGCAGGTGAGTGCATGGCAATTATTTGTTGCGAAACCGATTTTTTAATCGCACCGACTGAAAATCGCAAGTGCGGCCCTAGCCTAACTCTCAGGAAAAAGTTTTAGGCCAAGTTTGAGAGGCTTAAAATTCGTGTTCGAAAGCAAAACAAAAAGAATTTTGAAGTCCGTCATATAACTAAAAGTTATGAGATTCGTTTTTAAATTGGTTAAGAAAGTTAGAGGAAAAATCTCGCTATCCCAATCTTAAAGATTTATTAATTCTGTAGCTTGGTTCTAAAAGGGCAAATGTCCATTTTTTACAATATTGACTCAAGTACACTTTTTGACTTATCAGAAGATATTCAATGTCTGTAATAAGGCCTAATATGCTCCAACTGTTTCTCAACAAGTTACTGAAGGTAGAAATTTTCAAAATTAATAAAAAAAATTAGAAATTAATAAGCAAAATTTTTGATCTCCAGTTTAATATTTATTTCAAACAAATGTTAAATATTTTTAAAAATCGAAATATTATTTTTTTTGTACATATATTCATACAAATCATAAATGAATTTAAACTTTTTAAAGCTCCTGCAAAAATGATCAAAATTTGCTAGGTATGGCGTTTTCAAGAAAACAAAAATCGCTCTTTAATGTAGTCTTTAACTGAAAGTACTCTTTAGCTTAGAGTATTTTAATAGGGTTATCACTGGGTCCATTTCTGAGAAAAATAATAAGCTTAGATAAAGTCAAGAAAAAGAAATTATGTAATTAGCCCTACCCCGAATTCCTGGCTTTTATGATATTCGGTCAAATAAAATCCGTGCGACTTGAAAACGGTAAACAAAAAGATAACAGCATTGAAAACATCAAATAATGGATGATTGTGGATCAATACATTTTGCCGATCTTCTATGATCAATAGACGTTCGGCAAAACAAACAAATGCACTATCCGGCATTTCTTCTGACGTGTTCAATTGGGATACCTTTTTGTTTACCGTTTTCAATCCGTACGGATTCTTTTCGACCAAATATCAGAACAGCTGTGATAATCGGAATCTTTTACGAATCTCGAATAAATCTATCAACAAATCCGTTCGAAATGGCAATTTGTATGAGATTTTATAGTGCAATGGATTCTGTGATTATTTTTGTCGTAACAAGTTTCTTATTACGATGAATGTCGCGATAGGACCGAATGAACAAAATTTTTTTTGTAGATAACACAAAATGTTTTCAATGACTATGACTATGATAGAAGATAATTTTTAATTGAAAGGTTCGATGGTAAAAATGTCGCCCAATCGAAATCGAGAAGGCACCACAACGGCAATCGGCCTTTCCAAAGATTTGAATAGATTTATAATTAACCGCGCATCTGTCAGAAATACATATCTGCTCAGGTTAGGTTAACTTAGGACTAAAATTGACTAAAAAACATGTTTGACGAGTTTGTTTGGGTTTGATACCGATCCTAGGAAGATCTTGCCCTTAATGGTGCAGTTTTTTTCGTGATTCTTCTTTTTCCAATTACTTATTTTTTCGATTGAAGATCTGTTTCATAAGGCTTTGTCATTCAATTTGTGAAAAACTTGACAAATCTTGAGCATCCTCATTGGTCGAGTTTAAAATTGATACTTGGGAGCCTAAAGCAGAACTTAGAACGCACTCCAATCTTGGAAATCAAAATATTCCCCACAGTCATTCCTCGCGTTCCAATGTTTATTCGCTATGCTATCTAGCTATCCCAAAAATTTTGAGATAACTTGAGTTGTTGTTGCGTCAGCTGTTATCAGCTGTTTTTTAACAAGGGATTACAACAACACAAAGCTATCCGGATAACTGAGAATAACCAGCGGAATGTGCCCATTGGAAGTAATGGAGAAGGATTGGTTGGTGCAAAGGTCTTCTCAATTCGCTGTCTCAGTGAAAGTTTTTGATACACAAGACTCATAAATCATAATTATCTCGATCGCGTTCTAGATATCAATTTCTTCTTATCGGACTTTCATTGAATAAAAACGATGTTTCTTGGTGATTAGAAAATGCAGATCAACACAATGGCAACATTTTTGTTGATGAAATGCCAAAAAGTATCGAACAAACTTCATACTATGCCCCATTTTTAGCGATAAATTCGTCATATATGTGTAAAATATGGATCTTGAATTGGACAGAATATGTACGTTTAAGCTGACAAAGCCAGCTTTTTAAAAAATCCATAGCAGTCTCTTCCCATGATAAGAGTTTATAATAAAGTTATCGATATCTCTTCTTCATTCAAACTCAAGCTCGCACTTTTTCACTGGTTTTATTAAAGGAATTTCAATAGCTTTCAACGTTATACTTCTTGATTTCCCCATTGAAGCTTAAGATTCCCTTTCAGATCTTGCCTAATATTGACTGAAACTTAATTGATAACTTTTTTTTTCAGCTAATGACGTTAAAAAAAGATGGAATTCACTACGTAATGGAATGTCACGATACCTAAGAAACCAAAAAAAACGACGTAGAAAGAAAAAATGGTACTTCGCCGATCATTTGGAATTCTTACGAGAATTCTGGAACCCGAGATCCAACTTTGCTGTAGGGGAAAAAGATTGCAATTTGCAAAAAGATTACACCATGCAGCAAAATAAAACTATCTTTCCAACTCAAGATCAAGCTGTTATAATTGAAAATATTGTATCATCAGGTGAAGAAACAAATAATTCAAACAGCAAACGTTCTTTTGCATCGCTTAGTTCTTGTTCGATTAATGAAACCAAACGTTTTGCTGCTATAGCACCAGTTGCATCTGTACCAATCACACGACCAGTACAATTAGCACCACCAGTACAACCAGCACCACCAATACAACCAGCACTACGAGCACTAACAGTAAAACAAGTACAACCAGCACCACCAGTGTGCAGAAGTGCAGAAGAAAATAAAATGATTGATGAACGAAATATGACGTTTTTCAGGAGTATTATTCCTGATCTCTTAAGGCTATCCGAACGGCAACAACGTTTATACAAGCAAAATGTGCTAAGGAAACTCAATACACTTTTAAATGAAGAATAAACATTTATTTAATTTGCCTGGACTATTAATAATAAAATAATTTCAACAAAATGTTTACTCTTGTACTATTTTTTGTTGTTGTTGTTTTATTTGGCGTTAGAGGCCAGTTTGTTCGCGGCTAAGGACTCATTTTACAAACCGGCGAACTTAATATTCGTTCGAATTTGTTCTTTGTACTTTCTAAAAATTCTATTTCCATCCCTAATTCAGGGCAAACAATCTAGGTACCTAAATTGTTTCCAAATATATACCGTCGGCTTTCTGTCAAACCCTCTTCAGTCCTTAAATGACATTTTGAATGTATTTCAGATCAAAACAAATCACTGAATTCGAATAGGTTCCGGTGTCTCGTAACTTTCTTATGGTGACTTTATTATTTACTTACCAATTTTCAGATAGATTTATTCCATAATTATTCTGAAAGCCTCGAATATCGATTGATACAAATTCAATCTTTATTCAAAATACATAGTAATCTACTTGTTATACTGAAACAATACGAACTTATAAAAGTATTATAAATACTCTTTTTGTACTAACACGACACCACTGCATACAAGAGAATAATAATTAAGTCAAGAAAACTTGTTTCCGAAGGGGTCGTGTATTTTGTATACCTACTCATTCTCATATACAAAAACGAATTCGCTTGATGATCGCACATACATTCATACATACATAACATTATGTATGTGCATATTGGCTGTATGGCAAGCATGTACAAAATTGAAAAAAAAGAAATGTGCGCTGCGTGGACTTCAATTCTGGGTGGCTGTTGTTTTGTGTTTTTGCTTAGTTAAGTTAGTAAAGCATTTTCTTTTGATATTGCATTAATGCACAGTTTGAATTTCAATTGTAAATTACTTTTAAAATATAGTAAATTAAATTAAAATGTTTGAACCCGAGGAATTTATTGAATTAGTGAAAGCGCGTCCTCCCTTGTATAACACAGGTTTGGTGGAGTATAAAACAAAAGCATTATCTCATACATTATGGAAAGAAATTTCGGATATAATGAAAAAAGACGGTAAGAATTATTATTTATTGAAATTTGTGAATAAATAAGTATGCATCAAAATGTACATACATACCTACCTATAGCTGTAGCAAAGCAAATGCTTATGCTACGAATATGAGTAAATATGTATGATGTTTTATCTATAATGTATTGATTAATAATATCTATGGAGTGTGTACTGTGGTTAAGACGTGTATTGTATAGTTTTGTATTTATACGAATTTTGTATTGGGGTTGTTTTGAGAGTTTTGGTTTTTCTTTTAAGTACAGTCTAGGGATGGAAAATAAAATCACTTTATTTAAGAGTTCAATTAATTAGGTACACGGTTTTTGACATGGGCAGGCAGGACTCTTTCTAAAGGTAATTTGTGCTAGTACCTAATTAATGAAAAAAAATGATTGCAAATAATTGCAAATATTTTGCTTAATTATTCAATTTTGTGCCTAGATGAAGTTAAATGAAATTTAATTTGAAAAAAAATATGCATTTTTAAAGTGCTGATAAAAGTTCTTTTCAATAAATCTAATGGAATTAATTTTTTTTCTTGATTTTTAATTCCAAGTCTATTTCGATTTTTTTTTTTTCATCCATTTTGTTTGACAGAGCAACTATTTCTAACTTTGGTCGTTCCTAAATGAAAAGTAACTCAAAGTAAGGCCTGGTTCACACGGCAATACATCGCACGTTTTTTCGCAGTATAAACCCGTGCGAATGAGCAGTGGCGTATACATTCTACATAGAACCCTTCACACGACGTGAGTTCGTTTGACGTTTGGATTTATACTGACTTTTGGATTTATACCGCAAAAAAACGTGCGGTGCATTGTCGTGTGAACCAGGCCTAACTCTTTTACCTATGACATTGCAACTCTTCTTTTTGACACATAAACCATAGTTAACTAGAGTAAGATAAAGGAACGCACCACTGAAAGTACTTATCTTCAAAATTTTGTTTAGATCCTTACGGTGTCTGTTTTAGTCTTCGAGAAATTCTTTGTTAGTAGTTGTTAGTCTTCACCTGCCCTACATAGGTATCTATATCTATTTCTACATTGTAAAGTTTAAAACTTCGTAATTCTGTCAAAATGTATATGGACAATTTGACAGATTTACGAGGTTTAAAACTTTACCACGTTTACGACGACTTTACGCTGTTGCATGAATACTCTTATTATAAAGATGGAAACATTTATTTGTTTGTTTGTACCTATGTATGTAGGGGGTAATCTCTGGAATTATTGAACCGATCCTTAAAATTATTAAAAAAATGGAAAGTATAATGTCCGTGAGTAATATATGTTAAATTTTATTTGGATAAAATTAATTTTATGGTTAAAATGTAAATATTTGTACTTTTTTTTTTGGGTATTTGTGAGTTTTTGATTTTTATACCTAGGTATATATTTTTATATTTCAAAAAACTCTTTTGGAGTTTGAATTAAAGAAATTCTATTTGTAGGGTGAAATGGGTCAAAAAAAAAAAAATGCTTTTTCTGTTTCATAGGGTTTATTTAAACGATGTTCTTAGAGAATGGTTTAAAGGCTAGATTTATTTCGAGATTAAGCTTTTTATCTATAGGGTGAAATGGGGTAGAAAAAAAGAAGTATCCGATTCGAATTTCTTTTTGTATTGTTAAGTTATATTTCTAGGATGGGTTAAGTGCATATTATTTTTCAAAATAAAGCTTCATTCTTAGGATGAAATGGGGTGAAAACAAAAAAGGGCAATTCAAAAAATTAAATATTATAGGGTGAAATGGGGTAAACAATACAGTACTCGATTTTAAACATATTTTTAGTGCTTGGAAAGTTATATTTAGATTTAAGACTTCGAAATGACTGGCTTGATGTCCATTCGGCTCCCTTTAATTCGAATTTTCACGGGATATCGAAAATTTGTTCCAGTTAGAAAGAGTTTTGGGAAAAATCGAGTTAGAGTTAGTTTAAATAAAGTTGAAAAAAAAATTTGAAAATACTGTTCATTTTATGTTTATTCGCTGGCATGTAGCATAAAGTGATAAATAGCGAGTCAGAGTATGCGAGTGTATATACCTGAGAGGGTAGTTTTTATTGTTTTTTTTTTTTACCAAAAGAGGAATTCAAAAATTCGACTTAAAGTGATTGAAAATAGGCCAAGAATCGAAAGAATATATTCGAGGTAGAGGGAATTTTGAATTAGAGGGAGTTCCACTCAGAAGATGGCTTTTATATGGAAAAATGAGGAGAGTGCAATAATATAGCAACAAAAAAAAAACGATTAAGAGGGAACTTTTAAGTAAGTAAAAAAAAAGTATCAGATTTCAGAAGTTCTTTTTGTTTCTAAAAGTTATATTTATTAGGAGGATGGACTTATAGGAAATGGCATAGTTTTTTCAAAACTATGCAAGGTGAAATGGGGTAGAAATGAAAAATGTGGATATGACTTAAAAAAGGTACTTTTTGAGTTGGAAAGGTGATTTTTAAAGGGTTAATGACTCAATACTTTTTAAAACTTACATACTTATAGGGTGAAATGATGTTGAAATGGTTAGTAAAATATGGAATGTGGTTTGAAACGTTCTTCTTGTATTTGAAAGGCTTAATGTTTTAAAAATGTTGCTATTAAAGGGTGATATGAGATAACGTATTGAGTTATTGATATTTTACTTTAATAATGAAGGTGGTGGTTGCGTGAGACGATAAAAGTGGGTTAGAAGAGCCATACAAAATTGAATCAAATAACGAACTGATTTACTGACATTAATTGGTATTTTAATGCACATACATACCAATATATCCGCTTAAGAAAAAATTCCTTGAATACACTTAGAATTTTCGTGATAACATGACCGCTCATAAACTTAGTAGATACCTATAGGTAATTTTTTTATTTTAAACGAAAAAATTATTACAAAAAAACACATATTGATATATTATTTATAATTTGGTTTTATTAATGTTTTTTGAAAATTTTATCTAACCGAGTGAAGCCGGGGCGGGACAGCTAGTTATTTAATGAGAAGGGTAAAATACGGTTTAGTATGCTAAACATATAGTGTAAATTCATAAACGTCAAATGTTTCCGCATCACTGCTTTTTCGCGATGCTGATGCGCAACGCAGCTGATGCTGATACAAATGCATCAGCAACAACGCATCAAGAATTTTCTTGATTCTAATTTGCTTGAAATTTGCGCATCACTTGATGCAAGTTTGCAATAATGAACATGTTACGCAAAAAGTGATGCGAGTTTGATGCATTTATGAATGTTTGACGGAAATGATTGTGCATCATTGCTGCAACGATGCGTTTGTGAATTTACACATATATACAAACATACATTTAACAAGGGATTTCAAATACAAAATATAATGGAAAGGTTTAAACTGAACTTGGAAGAAGAAAATTAGTCAGCCCTTTTACAGACTCCATCGTAAATGTGCTACGAATCACGACAAATCTATCAGAATCCATTCGGAATAAATTCGTAGGTAGTGGAAAATCTCAAACGAATTTTGAAATTGGTGAAATTTGATATCACCAAATCCGAATGAAACGGAAATTAAGATATGTTTCTCTACGAGAGTTTATTCCTGTTGTAGCCACAGGGAAAATGGTTATTTGCATACAAAGTTTAGTATTTTTAAATAGTTTGGATATAAATAAATAACATTTTGATGAATTGATGAGTTCTTTAAAAAAATATTTAAAAGCTGCTTTATTCCGTTGAAAAATACTCTTAAGTCTTCTTGACAAGATTCATTGTGAAAAATAAAAAAAAATGTTCATATGAATATGGTTAGTTCAATTTGCGTTTTGGTTTAATTTGTTGTTAATAGTTTAAATTATTTGCGTATAGTTTAACTATATTTGCGTTTTATTTAAATCGAATTGCGATTGGGCTAGTTCTAATTGCGTTTGGGTTAAATCTATTTGCAATTGGGTGAAACTTATTTGCGGTTAGGTTAAACCTATTTGCGATTTGGTTAATTTAAATTGCGAATGCTATGTACAAGGATTTATTAAAAGGTTTTGGGAAAGCTCCCCATCGATTTGGGCTCCACTACATTAATCATACCATACGAGGTCGAAGGTCACGAATCATGGTATTTCGGTTATACACGCTGATTCGTATAAAAATAAAAAGCTAGAGAGTGTAGGGTAGGCTGAGAAAAGAAAAAAATCGTTTAGGAGGGGGGTTCTGTTCACCCACGTATAGCCAGGAGGGTAATTTTAGAAATTGACTTAAAACATAAAAAAAAATATTTAAAAAAACGGTTACACTTACAATGCCATATGCTATTCTTTTTTGTAAAGCCAAAAATCTCATCTTTAATTTTTATTTTATATCCAATTTTTTGAGTGAACAATTTTTGAAAAATAAATTTTCAAACTCAAAATTTTGAGGACAAAAATATTTAAGAAAGTTTTTACGTAATTAAGTGCTACTTTTGTTTTCAAAATTCAATACTCTTATTAACTTATAGTCAAAACAGAAAACCACTGAATTTTGAAAACAAAAACAGAACTTACTTACATAAATCTTCCTAATATAAACAACGTAATTTTATTTAAAATAATTATTTGATGATTTAAGTGACCTTTCGTTTATAAATAAAAAGTTTCTTCTTGCAGGCTTTCAGGTCAAAGTTGAGTATTGAAAAAAGTTTACTTCTTTTGCGACGTTTCGAGTATGTTTATACTCTTCATCAAGCCTTTATTAACAAGATTACATCATTCTTAATATTTTAACAATAATTTACAAAATTATATGATACTTACATACAAAAAAGTTAAGTCTTCAAATTAATAAATTTTTTTAATGATTGAACATTTTTAAAAAAAATTTTGAGAATTATGAAAATAAAATCAAAATAAATATAAAATATGTATATGAAAAAACAAGTGTAAGTTAATAATATTTAACAAGTTGACTATATATGCTACTTAAGCCATCGCAATCGGAACGTCTATTGACCACATTTTCATTTTTCTGTATATGAAGCATTTCAATTAACATTCTTTTTGAATAGTTATTTTCTGTATCTAAAATTTTTATATTACTTAAATTGAAATCTGCTCGATGGTTTTCTTCAATGCAATGTAATGCCAATGCAGTTTTTTGTTGATTTCCTCTTCTGATATCGGATTTGTGTCCAGCAATTCTATTTTTTAATTTTTGTTTTGATGTTCCAACGTAAATTGAAGAACATGGTGATCTTCCTCCTAAACAGTTTATTTGATAAACTATATCACATTTATCTTCTCTCTTAATTTTGTCCTTAATTCTTGAAAATACATTTGCCTTAAGAGTATTTGAAGTTTTGAAAGCTATTTTTGTTTTTAATTTGTCTCTTATTGGTGCATTTATAAGACGGTTAGTAAGATATGGAATATATATTATGCTTCTGTATATCATCTGTTGATTATCATTCACTTGATTCGTGTTTATCATAATTGAATCATTGTATTTCTTTAACAAAGTTTTTATAATTTTGTTTGGAAAAGAATTTGCCGAAAGAGTTTCATTAATAATTTTGATGTTTTTTTGACGAAATGCATTATCACTGTTATTCAAAACTCTGTTAATAAAATTTTTGGCTGTATTTATTATGGTTATAAGAAATAACAACCAATTTTTGTTTGATTGGTACCAAAAACCAACATCTTCCGGACGTCTGATAAATTATAATTCAAAACATCCAAGGCAAATGATAATAAATACAGCCAAAAATTTTATTAACAGAGTTTTGAATAACAGTGATAATGCATTTCGTCAAAAAAACACCAAATTATTAATGAAACTCTTTCGGCAAATTCTTTTCCAAACAAAATTATAAAAACTTTGTTAAAGAAATACAATGATTCAATTATGATAAACACGAATCAAGTGAATGATAATCAACAGATGATATACAGAAGCATAATATATATTCCATATCTTACTAACCGTCTTATAAATGCACCAATAAGAGACAAATTAAAAACAAAAATAGCTTTCAAAACTTCAAATACTCTTAAGGCAAATGTATTTTCAAGAATTAAGGACAAAATTAAGAGAGAAGATAAATGTGATATAGTTTATCAAATAAACTGTTTAGGAGGAAGATCACCATGTTCTTCAATTTACGTTGGAACATCAAAACAAAAATTAAAAAATAGAATTGCTGGACACAAATCCGATATCAGAAGAGGAAATCAACAAAAAACTGCATTGGCATTACATTGCATTGAAGAAAACCATCGAGCAGATTTCAATTTAAGTAATATAAAAATTTTAGATACAGAAAATAACTATTCAAAAAGAATGTTAATTGAAATGCTTCATATACAGAAAAATGAAAATGTGGTCAATAGACGTTCCGATTGCGATGGCTTAAGTAGCATATATAGTCAACTTGTTAAATATTATTAACTTACACTTGTTTTTTCATATACATATTTAGATATATTTATTTTGATTTTATTTTCATAATTCTCAAAATTTTTTTAAAAAATGTTCAATCATTAAAAAAATTTTTTAATTTGAAGACTTAACTTTTTTGTATGTAAGTATCATATAATTTTGTAAATTATTGTTAAAATATTAAGAATGATGTAATCTTATTAATAAAGGCTTGATGAAGAGTATAAACATACTCGAAACGTCGCAAAAGAAGTAAACTTTTTTCAATACTCAACTTTGACCTGAAAGCCTGCAAGAAGAAACTTTTTATTTATTTAAAATAAAAATAAAAATAAAAATAAAAGAAGTGATTTTTGGCTTTACAAAAAGAGATAGCATGAATTGTAAATGTTACCTTTGTGTTTGCTGGGCACTACCGTACCCCTTGATCACGGAGTTCGTTTTTTTTTTGTTAGTGAAATGTATTTAAAATGGATTGAATTTGATTATTTGCTGTATTTCGTACATCTACTGCGGTATATTGCCATCTACTGCAGTTTTTCCTCATACAGTGCCAGATTTAGGGGAGGGCAGCCAGGGCTACAGCCCCAGGCCACAACAAAACAGGGGCCTCCACAATGGAAGAAATTTCAAACTCCGACGAGTAAATAAATACTGCACATAACTCCTGCTTTTATCTCTTATTTTCTGAGTGCATGCACGTAACTGGACAGTTTTTAAAATATAGCTCGCAGCTTTTCTACTCTTCTCATTTTCCATGTGCACTTTTCTTAACCCCATAGTCCTTTTTTGTATTTCTGCTAATGATTACTCTTGCTAGACTATCAACTCAACGACTATTTTCTCATTGGTTGCGAGCTTTTTCAGGTGCATCTTTTCTTAGGTCTTTTTCTAAAATTGACTAACAGAATCAAGAGCAAGCAGAATTTTGTGGTTTCAAAAATGACATTCGTCTTTGGCCTGTCAGTGTAACAAATGAAAAGTTGGAATATTGGGCGGAAAAAGGGTCTACAGAACTTCTAAATTGCAATGAAGTATTGCGAAAAAGTTTCAAGTTTCTTCGGAAATGTTCAAAGGATTTGCTTACACGCCACAATAAAAATCAAGAGACCGTCAATTCTGGCTTTGCTTTTCTCCAACTACGGTGAAAATATGTTGTTAATTATTAAAAGTCAATTTTTGTGAAAAGTTGGGCCTATTTGAAATTTTTTTTGACTAGAAATATTAATTGAGCCTTGAGCTTTAATCGTCTATCAAAATAATAATAGAATTTTCTTTCTAAACGTCTCGAAATCAATCATTAAAGTGGTGCCTTAGGCGCCAGTAATAGCTATCATTGAAACTCATCATTGAAATTTTTAATGATTGATTCTGATTAAAAGGCGAAATCAGTGGTTATTTTGATGTCAAAACAAAGATCGTGCCTTAACTATTTTTTCTAGTCAAACAAAATTTTTCATTGTGGCCCAGCCTTCAAAATAAAAATAGTTTTATTACAAATGATAATTGAAATATTCAGGCTTTTTATGTGGAAGGATGGACGTATTTGAAATTTTTTTGGCTAGAAATATTAACTTAGTCTTGAGTTTCCATCCTAACATATGAAATGATTTATTTCCTCAACACATCAAAATCAAAGAACAAAATTTTCATTGATCATTTTCAAGGGTTGGGGTCAGAATCCCGAAAACCGAAATCCCGAAAACCCGAAATCCCGAAAATCCAAAATCCCGAAAACCCAAAATCCCGAAAATCCACAATCCCGAAAACCCAGAATCCCGAAAACCCAAAATCCCGAAATCCCGAAAACCCAGAATCCCGAAAACCCAGAATCCCGAAAACCCAAAATCCCGAAAACCCAAAATCCCGAAAACCCAGAATCCCGAAATCCCGAAATTGAAATCCCGAAAAATTATATAAAATGAAAAATTTGCGCAAATTTTGAGGAAAAGTATTTCTAGATTTTTGATGTTCATAATTTCTGTTCTATCTTACCTATATGGGAAAGGCAAAAACTGTGCTAAAATTTTCATCTGAAAAATAATTAGCTTTGAAGAACTAAGTAAAACATAACGAGATAAAGAAGAAAACGAAAATAAATCAGAACTTTAAAGACGTTTCCTAAATATGTTCATAGATTTTCCATATACTTTTATATGGTTTATTTTAAATGAAGATGGATGCACTTACTTCGAAAATAAGTACTTCCTTACTTTATTTGTTTAATAAAACCATTTTAATTATATGATCAATTAAAACCAATTTTTTATAAAAAACTTAATGTACGAAAGTTTTGGGAATATAATGTGCCTAGGGCACAAAACAAGCAAAGCACGATAAAAGTTAAAAATTATTTTTTTAAATTCAGAATATTAAATACAAAACAACATGCTGAAGCTCGGAAGAGGGTTTAAAAACGATTTAATTATCGGAATTCAGTTAAGATTTAGATTTGTGGGACAAAACAGTTATTAATTTGTTAAAACTATTTGATTAAGTTTCAATAAGGCCAGATCCACACTATTTGGCCGATACCGATACGCTATCGGTACAATAAAATATTTTTACATAAGAAAAACAGAAAGGAGCGAAAGCGTATGTGAATGTGAATGTGTAGGTACTCATTGTGTACTGTTTTAAAATACTTTATCATGTATCGATATCAGAAGTTAAATGTGAATTTGGCCTAAAACTTTGTCAGAAAAGTCACAGTAATGGCTGTAACCTTTTACCTTTTTCCTTTTTTTTCAAGTAAAATTTCGAGATTTTGGCCTTTTTGGATTGTGGGTTTTCGGGATTTTAGGTTTTCGGGATTTTGGGTTTTCGGGATTCTGTGTTTTCGGGATTCTGGGTTTTCGGGATTCTGGGTTTTCGGGATTCTGGGTTTTCGGGATTTTGGGTTTTCGGGACTTTGGATTTTCTGGATTTTGGGTTTTCTGGATTCAGAATTTCGGGATTGTGTCCGTCTCCCCATTTTCAATGATAGCTATAACTGGGGTCTATTTGGTTCACCGAGAAATGGGTGGGAATAAATTATTGAAACACTCGACTGAAAAATGTTTCTCATTTTATTTGGAACATTATGAGGTTCCAGGGGCCTCCACTCCTTTGTTGCCCCAGGGCCTCCAGACGTCTAAATCCGGCCCTGTCCTCATATATACTATACTGCACTCAGACATCTATAGGGTGGCAACGCTACTCTGAATGGCAAGGTTCATGGTTCGCTCCCAGATGACGGCAAAGAGTTTTTCAATTAATACGAGCATAACGAGACTAAGCACCACTTATGCTACATTTCCACCTAACGCTAATCTGAGATTTAATAAGATTTACCTCAAATCTTCTTTAAATCTTGAAGATTTACCATACAAATATATTTCGTTAATCTTGGAGATTAGAAATTAATCTTATTAAATCTTCCTAAGACAAATAGTTTTACAAATCGAATTAACCTATTTTAACTTGGTGCTGAACGATTCATTCGAGACTCGATTCAGTTCTTCATTGCTTGACACGAATAAAACATTCTGTCTCTTTCGCACTTCATAAGAAAAATTGAAGCTCCATTTGCATTTTTGAAAGTGTTGTCAGATTTAATCTTTTTTAAATCTTTTTGTGCGGTGGAAACACCAAAAAGATTTATTTAATCTAAACTGAGATAAACCTTAGGTGGAAATATAGCATTAAAGAGTCTGATGATCGAGGTGGCACTCCTGAAATAGCTATAACTCCAGCCTAGAAACTTGGTGGTAACACACACAAGTTGTTGTTGTTGATTTAAAATTATTCAAAAACTAAAATAATAATTTCAGCCGTGCCACCTAAAAACAAAAATGTTTTATCCGAGGTACTGTTCTTGCGAGGAACTGACAAATCCTCCAAGAGTATACTTGTCATGAAAAAGTGCTTCTCATTTAGCCGTTCGGACTCGGCAAAAAACTGTAGGTCCCCTCCATTTCTGCCCAACAAACACGCACACAGGAATGGTTGTGAGTTGTAAGTCACTAGGCCCTGATTCTCCTCGAGCTGTTGCGCCACCCAATTTATTATTTATTCTAATAATTAATAATGATGAAGAAGAAGCTAAAATTACTTTGCGTCCTTATGAGAGACTGAAAAAAGTTTGAAACTCACTTCAACCCCCATGTAAATATTCGGGTGCGCTTCGAATGTTGAAACTTTAAAAAAGCTGCTAGCAAAAGTCAAAAGTTAAGTTGGCCGTGTTAAGTTTGTATCATTGAATTTGTGTATATTCAATATTTTGACAGCTATTCAAGCTGCAGCTCCGTCTCCATTTTGTTCAGTCAGTTAGTATGTACCAGGCTTTAATTTTCACTTAAACGAAATGTTTTTCTTTCTTAGGCTCCTTAACATATTCGAATACAATTTTTTTCCAAATCCAATTCCATTTGAAATGTTTTGGTGCATAATAAATCATTTCGAAGATTTATATTCATAAAAATTAGAAAATGAATAATTTAACATACATTGTACATGATGCTTTTTTGATACCTACTTAAATTATTGCAATCTCAAAATTGGAACTAGAATTTCACAGTTTGTGTTCTCTAGTTCTATTTATTTTACATGTCCTAATTATCCTTATATATGTATTTCAGTTGAACAATGTAGAAAAACATGGACAAGTTTGCGTTCGTCATATGCTAGACACCTTCAAACTATGGAAAAAAATGCAAAAGGAGTTTACCACAAGAAAAAAAAACCATGGTACCTTGCGGAACAAATGTCCTTTCTCGATAAGTTTATGTTAAGGCCACCACAAGATCGAAAACTCACAACCCATAGTGAAAAACCAAATAATACCACAGCCATCAGTGCTGATGATAATTCAATGTCATTTTCAAATTATGAATACAAAAGTGATAATTGTACCATGGATGACAGTCATAGTCTAGTAACAATCAAATCAGAAGACTTTCCAGATATTACTCTTTCATCTGAGGATGAAATCAGCAAAGGCGATGTGACGGAAGATGAAAATCAAGACCCTACTTCAAAATCTGTTTTGGAAAAAGAACAAGATCAAAATACCCTTGATAGGGAAAAAGATCCGCTCAGGGTTCCAGTTTCAAAGCGACTTAAAATGTCCTCGGATGAATCGAGATTAACAGTCACGGAAGAAAACGATGACGCCAATGGACCAGAAGATTCGGCGTTGATGTTTTTTCAGAGTATTCTCTTCGATCTAAGGAAGTTATCAGATAAAAAATTACGTTTCTTCAAACAGGATATCTTACAAGATTTAAACACATATCTGGATGAAGATGAGAATGATTATTAATCGCTTGAATTCACATGTGGGTTTAATTGAATGTTATGTTCTTATTTCTTATTTTCATAAGATAAATGTACATACTTTTGATATAAAATATGAGTTACAAAAAAATATAATTAAATAGTAGGTATTAATTTGTTTAATTATTTTATTATTATTTAAGTTTTGAAAATCGAAGAGAGGTTAAATATTCATCTCATTTTGTAGCATGTTCGTGTGTATTCATTGATATTTTGTGTCCCAAATGCGGCAGAGCTGTAACACGAGACAATCCTTAGCGGCAACAAAAAACTAAAATGTATGGGATTGTATGGTTGCATTCACGCAGTGGCGTATTATGAATAACTCCCACGGTACAGCGCACACGTTGCGCTGTCGTCGTGGATGGTTTTTTGTAGGAAAATATCCAAGTGTACAAATAAACCCTACTCGATTTTTGCGCTGTGCTCGACAAGGGTTTTTTGTGATAAATCATAAAATCGTGCTCATAAACTCTCCTCGATTTATGCGCTGAAAGGGAGGATGCTTTCAGTTGTCTTATTACTTTATTTCATCTGGAAACTATGCTTCAACAAAAAACGAAGCAGATAGGCTTGTTTTTTGCCTTTTTTATTTGCGATATCGGTACTTGCTAAGCAAATTTTGGATCCGTGCAGAAAAAAAATTGAGATAACAATCAAACATGACATTACGATGATAGAGAACACCAAAAAAGTGGGTGGCACAATTCTGTCTGTCTGTCTGTTCGTCTACAGCAGCCATACTCAACCTTTTTTTCATAAGGGCCACAAAGACGTTTTAGCTATGTTACCTCGGGCCGCAACATGAATTATTTTTTGCACTTAGGTGTTAAGTAATTTATATTGAATTTATTTTAATAAAAAAATAATATGATTTCTGAAATTAAGAACACTTTTTCAAGATCTGGCTTGATCCAGCATGCTAACATAATTCGTTAGTTTCTTTACACATTTTTTGTAGGATTGAAAACGCTAGTTCCCAAACGTATATAGATCCTATATGTTAATTTTGCAATCCAGTGTCAAATTTCTGACTATTTTTTCTGTCAGGAACATTATCTATTACCTGAAGTAGAAAGAGGAAAATTTATGTTGTGGTCACTCATTTCACAGTCTTATTGTTTTTTTTTTAGTTAGTGTCTTCACTTTTGAAGCAAAACCGGTCAAACTTCTCAAAATTATTTGCGATTTGAGAGTAATCAGCTGTCTTTAGCACGTTAGCAAAAATATTTGCTTTGTCATAGCGTTTTCGTTTGTTAATCCGGAAGAACCCTCCGGAGCTCGTCGATCCAGATTCCAGAATGCCAAACGATTTGGTTGTATTTGTGCACTTGGTTGTTGCATTTGGGTGATGAAACGTTCACACAGCTGTTCTCTTAATATTGATAATCCTCAATAACAGCAACGAATGTCTCCACCATGGGTTTTTATTTTGAGTAAACTTTTTACCTACAAAGAGGATGAAATGTTTGGCCTATCCATTTTTTTCATAATTGTTACCTTTTAACTCCAAATCTTAGTACAATGAAAATGAGCAATGGCAATTCCAAAATTAAATAACAAATAGCATTTGACAATTTTGACGTTTCAATTGTGCACATGTACGCGTGCTTCTGGTTTGGATTATTTCCTCAAATCCAGAATCGTTGATCTCTTCTTTTCAGAAGAAGATCTGTCATCTAGTGCCAAATGAACTTTTTCAGAAGCATTTGAAAAGCTTCCAGACGCGACGGGAGGACCAAACGAAAACGCTTTCAGTCATTCGTGAAAACGAAAAAACAAAGCGACATTTCCTTTGTCGATGAAGCTATTTCCACTTGTCTTTCAAATTTGATGTTTTTCACTGACAACACTCTTTGTTTGGAAATGCTTCCTATGTTGGGCTATATTTTCAATTTGATTTATTATTTCGGGCATTGTTTCATATTAAGAAAGAAAGCAACGAAATCAAGAAATATCATCCAAAATTTTTGGGTGTTATTTTCAAATTAATTTAGGCGCTTTTTCCAAACAGCTGTAATCCTGTAATATTTGATTTATTGTATTCAGTTTTTCTATGAAATCACATTGTGGGCCACTTAAAAAACTCGACGGGCCACATGCGGCCCCCGGGCCGCAGGTTGAGTATAGCTGGTCTACAGCCTAAACGGCTCAATCGATTTTCTTCAAACTTGGTACATAGTGGCCACACGTTTTTTCATTTTTTTTAGAACTAAAAATAACAGTACCTGCCATTTTTTTATCAATTTTACATGATCGTATTTTTCTCAAAAACGACTCGACAACTTTTCTTAAAAAAAATTAATACATTAATTTTAGTAAAGGCTTCCTGTGGTTGCTAAACCATTTTTCAAAAAATGGTTATTAATGGTACTTTTACCTTTTTGGTTGTTGAAAAATCTGGTTCCTCTTCGGCTGTTTTGGTCACTGGATTTGCAATGAAACTAGTTTATTTCATTTATTTTCCCGTTCCGAAGAGGAACCAGATTCTTCAACAACCAAATATTTCCACTTGGTCAGATAAAAATAATTGAATATATTAATTATACCTCCCAAGGAGCTATTTTTTTAATTTTCGATTTTCTTCAAAACGGTTTGACTGATTTCAATATTTTTTTTATACAAAAGCTTCCAAAAAATATAAATAGTTTTGTGTACTAAAATTGAAAAAAATATATTTTTTGAGTTCTTAAAAAATGTTTTTTGAAAATCAAATATTTCGAAAACGATATCGATTTTTTGAAGCTCGATATTCTCTAAAATATTTTACGAAAAAAGTTTATGTTTATGAAAAAAACGGTGCCTTCCATACAAAAGTTAAAAAACCGTTAATCAAAATATTTTTTTCTCAAAAACGGCTCCTACGATTTTGATTAAACTTTTTCATAGAAGTATTTTTTATTTTGAATTTTCTCATTATTGGCTAAACGGATTTAAAAAAATTTGTTTATATACACATTTCAGATAAAATTAAATAATATTACATATTAAAATTTTCAAAAAAAAAGTTTTTGAATTTTTAAAAAAAGTTTAATATGTTTTTCTTAATTCGATATCTCAAAAATGGGTTGACAATTTTTTTTTGAAATTTTGTTTTTATTTACCCTTAAAAATGTTTTAAGAATTTTATATATAAAAAAATATTTTTTTAAAAAAACGCTCCAACGATTTTAAACTTTTTTTTCCACACAATCATATTGAATGAAGAATTATGATGGCATTCTTTTTTTTCACCTCAAACTGTCAAAGGAGTTGCTTTAGCTAAATATCGTTTTCAAAAATATCGTATTTCATGCTTCTCTACATTTGTCTCTCATAATTCCCATGTTTTTATATACAATTTTCCTAACCCTGCAGTGTTTGGAACATAAGAGCAAGTATGTACGACCCAGTCGTGCATTTTATGTTAATAAGCATTTTGTTGTTTCGCATTTTTTATTTGGAATTTTATTGTTAAACTTTTTTTTACCTTGGCATTCATAAAGCAACGCACACGTCACGCTGTCGTCAAGGAGGGTTTTAGTAGTGCTTTTTCGATTTTTTAACCTCAAACTCTCACCCTCCTCCAGCATAACGCAAAAAACGAGTAGGATGTTCATGGCGTTTATCTAATATGTGCAAATAAATCCATACTATCTTTCAGTATACCCACCACCTAAGTTGTGTTTCTTATGATTTTGAGTTCTGAATCCCTCCTCGATGTCAGCGCAAATCGCAAAATATATCCGTGCTTGTGTGTGGCTTTTTACATATTTTTGTTTATCCGCTTAGCAATAAAATTCCAAATAAAAAAAGCGAAACAACAAAATGCTAATTAAAAAAAACAAGCCCATCTGCTTCGTTTTGTGTTGAAGCATAGCAGGGTTTCCAAACGAGGTAAAGTAATACGACAACTGAAAACATCCTCCGTTTCAACGCATAAATCGATGAGGGTATATGAGCATGATTTTATGGTTTATCACAAAAAACCCTCCTCGAGCATAACGCAAAAATCGAGTAGGGTTTATGTTTACGTTTGGATATTTTCCTACAGAGAACCCTCCTCGACGACAGCACAACGTGTGGGCTGTGCCGTAGGAGCAATTCATAATACGCAACGGATACAAAAAAATATGTAAAAAGCCACACACAAGCACGGATATATTTTGCGATTTGCGTTGACATCGAGGAAGGATTCTGAATCCAAAATCATAAAAATAATAAAACCCTACCCCGCTGCAACGCAGGTGGGTATACTGAAAGATAGTATGAATTTATCTTCACATATTAGATAAACGCCATGAAAATCCTAATCGGATTTTGCATTGTGCTGAGGTAGGGTTTAAGGGTGAAAAATCGAAAAAGCACTAATTAAACTCTCCTCGACGATTGCGCAACATGTGCGTTACTTCATAGGAGCAATTCATAAGACTCCACACCGTGAGCGGTAAGTGGCACTTCTGAGCGGCAGAACGACGGCGGTGCGCGTCGCTCTGATTAAGATTCTGTTTTATCTTTTAATAAAATTCTGAGCGGCAATTTTTTTGAGTTTTTTGAATGAAATAATAAAATAAAATTATTGCTTAGTTATGTTTTTATATTATATTATTTTACCCAGGACCTTAGCATTTACATTTTATATAATATAATAAGCAAATAAAGAGAGTTCGATTTTTCACAATCGTTAGAGTAGTCCAGTCAACGAAGACTCAAAATCATAAAATAAATGCAACAAATCATGCTCTTTGGGTTATTATTTTATGTGGTAAGGGTGATCCCCAGGCATAACACACTAAAAATTCCCCAATTCAGGGCCGCGAGCTTTAGGCAGGAGTAGGGTTAAAGGTCCCCTTTTTTAATTTTTCTGGAATATATTGAAAGCTAAGCGTTTAAGAGGCAAAGTATGCAAATGAAAGAAAAATAAATTTCCTACCAAAAATTTTTTAATCATATTTTCGGAAGAAGGAAAGTTAAGAAAGATACGGGCAGTAGAAAACTCAAAAAATTGAAAAAAAAGTTATTGTCTTACAAAACCAATGGGTTTTGATCACTTTACTCAGAAATAATGAAAAAAGTAAGTATATATGGATTCAGTGACGGCATGAGAGCAAGAAGTTAGTTGTGTTTAAAATGCCCTTATTTATTTTTTTTTTTTTGATACAGTGTTTATTTTCATATGAGACAGACTGTTTCTTCAAAGGTAAGAAGTACACAGAATTTTTCCAAGTTATTGGCCAATACTTTATGAGATCATATTTGGACATATCCTAAGAAATCAATTATATAAAAGGGGAGATGTATTTCCCCCTCCTTTTTATAAGGGGGGACAGACTACCAAAACATTGAATTAAAGTAGAAAATATAATAGCTAGCACAGTAAAATTTCCCTCAGTAAACAACAATAAATCCTGGAAAGTGTCGATAAATAAGTCAGTAAAAATGTCTCTTTGTTGTTGTTTGCCAAGGGAAATTTTACTGTGCAAGCTATGCATTTCCCCGTAAAACACGACTAATATTGTGCTATATCTTGTTTTAAAGCTTAAAATATGTTCTTTTATTATATAACGGGTGATTTTTTAAGAGGTTTAGAACTTTAAAAAAAAAAAACACAAAAAATTCCAAAAAAATGAATGAAATATTTATTTGAATCGATAGTTTGAACCTTGCAATTTAATGTTTAAAGATAATTTCATGCAAATGTTGACCGCGGCTGCGTCTCAGGTAGCCCATCCGCTGAGTCCAATTTTGGCATACTCTTTCACACATATCGGCCGGTATCTCACGAATGAATGCATGGATGTTGGCTTCCAGTGCGTCAATCGAAGCGGGCTTGTCCCTATAGACATTAGCCTTGACATACCCCCACAAAAAATAATCTAATGGTGTCAAATCGCACGATCTAGGCGGCCAATTGACCGGCCCGAAACGTGAAATTAACTGTTCACCAAACTCGCCTCGCAATTGCGCCATTGTTTCGCGTGCTGTGTGGCATGTGGCACCGTCTTGTTGAAACCACATATCATGCAAGTCAAGAACTTCCATTTCGGGCAAAAAAAAGTTTGTTATCATCGCTCGGTAGCGTTCACCATTGACAGTAACGCTGCGATTCGCATCATCTTTGAAGAAATATGGCCCAATAATGCCGCCGGCCCATAAACCGCACCAAACAGTGGCTTTTTCGGGATGCATTGGTAGCTGTTGCAATGCTTCTGGCTGATCTTCACTCCAAATGCGGCAATTATGCTTATTTACGTACCCATTCAACCAAAAATGAGCCGACCATAAAATGAAAGCAGCGCGCGATGAACATTTCGAACCGAGCACGAATTTTGATAGTAAAATTCAATAATTTGCAAGCTTTGTTCATTTGTAAGACGATCCATGGTTAAATTGTGAACCAAACTGAAGCTGTTTGACAGTGACACAAGGTACTAAACACACGTCAGCTGTCAAAACCAGTGTTGCCAAAACCAAACCAGCTAAAAAATCACCCGTTACAATATTTTTGAATAACTGGTTTGAAAACTCAAAATTAAAAATGTTATTTATTGATTTTTCATTTTTTATTTTACATTATAATATTGTCTTTTATTATTTAATGTTGTTTTTAGCCTTAAGTTGAATGCTGAAAACCAGACGGTTGTAGAATTTTTAGTTTTTGAGAAAATATAAAATTAAGAAAACTGTATACTATATACCAGAAAAGTATAACTTGGTTCATGTTAAAGACAATAATTCAAATTTTTTCCGCAAAGTAAGTAGTAAATTAGTGTTTTCACCTCAATTTTCAACCAGCGCTTGAGTCCAAATGGGTTGACGCAGAAAACCTAAAACAGAGATTTGTTGGATATTGTTTATACTTTCAATTGTGCTTTGATATAATTCACGAATAAGTGATATTTTTCGAGCAATAAGTAAAAAAAATGCATTTTTGCATAATTCTTTGTTTGTAAATAAATTGGGTGGCGCAACAGCTCATGGAGAACCAGGGCCTAGTGACTTACAACTCACAACCATTTCTGTGTGCGTGTTTGTTGGCATCAGGAATGGAGGGGACCTACAGTTTTTTGCCGAGTCCGAACGGCTAAATGAGAAGCACTTTTTTCAAGACAAGTATACTCTTGGAGGATTTGGCAGTTCATCGCAAGAGGCAGTACCTCGAATAAAACATTTCTGTTTCAGGTGGCACGGCTGGGAATCGAACCCACACCTTCGGCATGACAGTCCTACGCACTAACCATCAAGCCACGAGGTACTACGTTTTTTTTCTATATTGCGTCACGAAATTTTATTCGCAAACCTCAGATTCGGATTCAGCACTTCCGAAAACATAAGGGGGATCAAATCAAAACTACCCCACAATTTGCATTGTAAAAATACAATATGACTGGACTATCACAAAAACTTTAAAATTCAATTTGTATTCAATCAAGAGTCCACAAAAACAAGAATTTCTAATTTTCAATTATTTACGTTTTTATCATTCATAAAGTACATGCGACTCAGTCGTCCATTTTGTTTTTTGTACGGACCAACTGCCCACCTCGCCGATACAGGAGAAATACATAACACAACTCAACAAAATACAAAATTTATTTTTGTGCCTGGTTTTATTTCATGATTTTTTTATTCGTCTTGCTCCAAAATGATAGAAAAATACCAACATCCCCCCTAAAGTTTGCTTTTGTAGAGTTGGTACTCAAAACACAGTTATCATTGTTTTCATAGAAATAATAAATGTTTGCTTTAATATTTTCTTTAAAAGAGGAGAGGGGAGGGGAATTATTACGCCCATTTGGTATCTCTAGAGTATATTTGTGTCACAAACTACACACATTTTTATTTTTAAATTTAAGGACGTTAAAATGTTATTAAGAATGTGTTAAAATGATGCTAATGGACCGTTTTAATGTTGGTATCTAGCAAACATCAATCAAACAAAACATGAAGAAAAAAGGTGTTTTTGAATTTTATCAAGAATTAAAATACATATACAACCATCTGGTTTTTAAATTTTTACTTAAGATTGGTAAAAGCATTGAATACTGAAAACAAAAAACTCACTTTTTCACGTAAAATTAAGAAAATTTTAATTCATGGAAATGACTTAATTTAAAAACTAAAAAATAGACAACCCCTCTTATATGTTTTTTTACTTGCGATAAAGGTACAATAAGGCAAGTTTTGGATTCGTGCAAACTAAAATTGAGATAACAATCAAAGATGATATTACGATGATAGAGAACACCAAAAAAGTGGATGGCACAATTCTGTCTGTCTGTTCGTCTACAGCCTAAACGGCTCGATCGATTTTCTTTAAGCTTGGTAAATAGTGGTTATTGGTGATTAGGTATGCCCACACGTTTTTTTAATTTTTTTTTTATAACCAAAAACAACGGTAGTTGCCATACAATTTGTTTATCAATTTTACATAATCGTATTTTTCTCAAAAACGACTCGACAACTTTTCCTAAAAACGGTACGATCGATTTCAATTATCTTTTTACTCAAAGGCTTCCAAAAAATATAAATAGTTTTGTGTACCAAAATTTTTGAGAAAATATTTTTTTGATTTTTAAAAAATGCTTCAAAATTTTTTTTTTTGGAATATCAGATATTTCGAAAATGACATGATCTATTTTTTCGAAACTCAATACTTAAGAGTTTTTTATTACTCGCTAAAATATTTTACATTTATGAAAAAATAACGGTACCTTCCATACAAAAGTTAAAAAGCCGCAAAGGAAAATAATTTTTTGCTTAGAAACGACTCCTACGATTTTGATTAAGCTTTTGTCATATACTAAAATTAGTACGATCTACTACCAAACATTATAAAATTTTACACTTAGCAACTATTAATAGTACCTACCTGTCATAGAACGTATTTTTTATTTTGAATTATTATTTTCTTATATACAAATTTCAGATAAGATTAAATAATATTGCATATCAAAATCTTCCAAAAATAAAAGGTTTGGATTTTTAAAAAAGTTTCAAATTTTATTTTTGAAAATTCGATATCTCAAAAACGAGTTGACAATTTTTTTAAAATTTTGTTTTATATACACATAAAAATATATACTTTAGATTTGCATACCAAAATTTGTTCTTAAAAATATTTTAAGAATTTTAAATATAAAAAAATATTTTTTTAAAAAACCGCTCCAACGATTTTAAATTTTTTCCCATACAATCAAGAATTAAGATGGCATTCTTTTTTTTCACCTCAAACTGTCAAAAGAGTTGTTTTAGCTAATTTAAATGTCGTATTTTTTGCTTCTCTACATTTTTCTCTCATAATTTCCATGTTTTTAAATACAGTTCTTCTTTGAATATCTATTTAAATTGATTCTAACATAGCAAAATTTGTGTTGACCAGTGTTATTATAAGTACCTTACCTTAGTATGCTCACGTCGGATTTGCGAGGACTTTATGTAGTTGATTAGATAGTTATAAAAATATGCAGGTAGGTATACCTATATAATGAAGGGAAGATCTAAGTACCTACCAATTTGCAGCGTTCTACGAATTTAAAATCTATTTAAATTAAACTGGATTAAAAACGACAAACTATCGTCAATGATAAAAATATCAACAGGTACCTAGGTATATTATTCAAAATAAACCCATAGGTAGGTAGAAATTTCGGACTCGGTGAATCAATCAGCGCTGGAATGCACCGTTTTGATATCATACCTCGTTTGACCTGTGGATGAAATAGATTGGACACAACAAAATACACAAAAGCTGTGTTTTATTTAAATAAATAAATAAATAAATTGGGTGGCGCAACAGCTCATGGAGAACCAGGGCCTAGTGACTTACAACTCACAACCATTCCTGTGTGCGTGTTTGTTGGCAGGAATGGAGGGGACCTACAGTTTTTTGCCGAGTCCGAACGGCTAAATGAGAAGCACTTTTTCATGACAAGTATACTCTTGGAGGATTTGTCAGTTCCTCGCAAGAGGCAGTACCTCGAATAAAACATTTCTGTTTTTAGGTGGCACGGCTGGGAATCGAACCCACACCTTCGGCATGACAGTCCTACGCACTAACCATCAAGCCACGAGGTACTGTGTTTTATTTAGTGTATTTTATTATTTTCTATCGGGATCCGGATTTGGATCTTGACTCACTTTTTACACCTAATACAAAAACAAAATAAATGAGAAGTTTTCAAAATTATTTTTGAAGTACGTGTTAAAAATTAATCCATATCCAGAACTAGATCCCGATAGAAGATAATGACACACCGCTAATGTGCCTAGGTACCACATACTTCTAATGAAACAATACAAATTTACAAACACATAGTACTACAAATGCTACTTTTCAATCAACACGACACCACTGTATTCAAGAGGTTAAATGAAACAAAACAAAAAACAAGAAAACCTGTAATTTATTAGGGGTCGATTTTTGTATTCTCCAGATACGAATTCGCTTTGTGATCGACATACATATACACATACTATGTGCATTTTGCTGTTTCTGCCTATGTATGATAAAGCATGAATGATGAAGAAATGAATTTCGGTTGTGCGCTGCGCTGAGTGAAAGTGAACTCAATTCCTTCGATGTCTGTTGTTTTGTTCTTGTTTATTGTGATTTTTGTTTAGTTTTCTTTTTCTGTTGATATTGTATAGTTTGAGCTACAATTTCAAGTAAAGTAAAATTAATTAAATAAAATGTTTGCAGCCGAATTATTTATAGATTTAGTGAAAGCTCGTCCTCCTTTATATAACTCATTATTAGTTGAATATAAATCCAAACCATTTTGTTTCATCTTATGGAAAGAAATTGCGGATGAATTGAAGAAGGATGGTAAGAATTTATTTTAAATTTCGTATGAATAAGAAAAGAAAAAGAACCATTGAGTAGTTTGTATGAAGTTGATGTACGCACATAGGTATTATGTATTGTATACAAACATTAATATAGGAGTATATTTAAATAGTAGGTATGAATCTGTTTTGTTGTTTTGGTTGAAAACTGATAGATATGGAGGGAGAGTGGACGGTACATTTAATATCGATTTTGTGTTTTGTATTAGGGCTGTGTTGTGTTCTGGGGCCTATTTCAGCGCTACTACAACAGAGCTATGTACATCAACTACATCGTTCATTAAAATCCTTTAACTAAATCATTTATATTTGTCTGATTCAAACATACAACTGGAGTTATGAAATAAAAGATAAAAAAGTTCAATAAATTACAAATGTAACTGGCGTAGTTGTAGGATGAAGCTGTAAAATGTAGTTGATGTAATTGATGTAGTAGCGCAGAAATAGGCCCCTGTTCTTCAAATGTCATTTAAAAATTACAGTATAGGCGTAGAAAATTAAATCACTTTATTTCTGTGAAATAATGTTGGAGTTTCAAGTTCAAATCCTTTAAGTGAAACGACCAATTCCGCCAGATATTCACGGATGAGAGAGAAGGGCAGAGACCAATTTTAAAGATTTTTGAACCGAAAATACCTAGCCGCTGTCATAAATGATTTGACTTTGATTCGGAATAGGTTTTAAACTATCAAAGCCACCTCGAGTAGGTAGGTACCTACTTTGATTTTTTCTAAAATTTTGGATAGGTATTCTCCGATAATTTTCGATTTTTGTTAGGTACCTACCTATTTGTTTATAATTTATTGCAATAATTAGAAAAAAAAATTTAAAAATGTCGATTTGACTTAGTATGCGGATGGTTAAATTCAGTTTCCGGACGAATGAATTTTAGTGTCCGGACAAAGAATTTTTGTATGGAGTTTAAAAGTGCATTGGAGTTATGAGCAGATGAAATATCACAATTTTTTTTGGTAAAAAGTAGGAAATTTTATTCAGTTTACACTTAAGTAACTATGATGTGATGACCAACGAATTGTTGGCATACGAATCGGTGCATGGGGAAAAAAAGAAAGAAACCGACTGAACAATAGCAAGCTTGTGTGTGTTAATAAAAATGCTAGTCGCTGTTGCAATTGATAAACAACGAAACCTGCATTGGGATAGAGCTAACCATGTGGTTTCAGTGGTGCGGTGTGTAGTGCATCGTCCTCTGAATCGCAAGGTTCATGGTTCGCTCCCATATGACGGCAAAGAGTTTTTCAATTAATACGAGCATAACCAGACTAAGCACCACTAAAGGAGTCTGATGATCGAGGTGGCTCTCGTGAAATAGCTATAACTCCAGCCTATAAACTTGGTGGTAACACACACAAGTTGTTGTTGTTCATTCAAAATTATTCAATATAAAATTAATATTTATTAAAAATATAAAGGAATATGGAATTTAATAAGGTTTATTATAAAACTTCAAAATTAACACAAAACGAACCAAAAACTAGTGATGTAGAAAGTCATTACTTTTGAGTAATCGTTACTTTAGTTACTTTTTTCAAAGTAATCGTTAGGGGAGAGTGGGGCACATTTGAACACTTTTTGCTTTTGAAACTGATAAAACCTTAAAACTTCGATTTATTGGCCTGTAAAATTTACTTACATATAACAGTGGTATTGAACTTTGATTTCAAGTAATATTTGATTAATTTTACCAAATATTTATATAACATTTTAATTTCCAGCCAATATAGAGTCTTATGTTCAAAAGTGCCCCATGTATGGGGCAGTTTTGAACTTGGAGGGGGCACTTTTGAACAGCAATCTTATTTTTTTTGTATTTAATGAAAAAACACATACATTTTGTTTTTTTTAATCGTTTTTTTAATAATAACATAAAAACTTATCAATCACAAACTTAAAATTGATACTTTGGTTATATCACATTCATTTATTATAGAAAAACAAAAAACAATAAAAATTCATAAAAATAAAAACTTAAAATTCATACTGTGGTTATATCACATTCATTTGTTAAGAAAAAACAAAAAACAAAAAAGATTTATGAAAACATAACATAGAAAAAATAGAATTCATACCATTTTAGCTTCTTAGAGTAAAGTAGGAAAATATTTATGTGGGCTCAACCCAAACGATATTTCGAAAAATCAAACGCAAAAGTTATCAAAGCGGATGTTCTTGATGTACCTGGAGCGTTAATTGGTGAAGGCAACTTGGCTTGAATATCTATGCCGCTTATAACCGAGTTGCCTTCGAGATCAGGAAAGTAGAACTTGAAGGATTCAGGCATCTTTTTTAAAAAGTCTTTGTTGTACATATTTCCATTTTTTTCTTTAATTTTACCCACAAAAGCCAGCTTTTTATTGTTCTTATTATTAGAACATTCTGCCAAAATGAAGTCGCCTGGATTTAAATTGTCATAACTCAAGTCATATGATTCCTCGTTTTTTACTGGTTCCGTTACTTTTCTTTCTTCAAAGGAAGAATCACCAGCAAAATCAAAATCGAGATCAGTGTCGTCATTAATCGAGAAACTTTCATCTGAATCGGAGCTGGATTCCATTAGGTTTCTAGCTTTGGTTTTCGGTTTGGAGTTTTTATCTTTATCGCGTTTATTTAAAGGCTTTATTGGTGTTTGTTTCGGACGCTTTTGACGATTTAGATAAGCGTCTTCAATTTAATTTTTTTCAGGGGTTTCGGTAAGTATCCTTGATCTTCCTTTCTTTCGCCCTCTAATTGAGGTTTTCCTTAGGGCAGCTTTCGGATAAGGCCTTGCAATTTCTGGTGAAACAATGTCAGTTGGCGTTATAATAAATTCATCAGCTGGCGTATCACCTTCGTCAGGAAGTGGATCTTCATTTTCATTAGCGGTTTCACTCTCATGAACTTCAGCAGATTCAGTTAATGTTCGGTTTGTGACCTCTGAACATTGAAAGTCTTCTTCACTGAATGCATTCCTTGAAAATGGAAAAATGCCTGGCTTGGCAAACCCAGAAGTTATATTCTTTGGAGTGAATGCAGCCATATAAGCAATATTTGCAATAGATGGAAGATCGTGTATTCTTATCGTTTTACCAGGGTTGTTAAGAAGCCAGTCATTTTGTGCTATCGAAAGTTTTTGCTTGAAGGGTCCCAAAACAGCAACATCAAGTGGCTGAAGACGATGAGTACAATGCGGAGGAAAAGTAACTAGGACGATACCATGATCACGGCAAAAGTTTATGGCGTCAATTGTGCAGTGGCTTTCGTGATTGTCCAATAAAAGTAATATCATGTCTGTTTTAGTACACCTCGTGGATCTCTGAATATGCTCAAGGACTTTAATAAAAAGTGCTCCAGTCATCCAACCACTCGTGGGGTTGTTAGCGTAACCTACGCTACCAGCCGGTGCTCCATTAAGCATTGTCTCATGAAATCTAGCCCGCGGAAATATGAACACGGGAGGTATAGTATTTCCAATTGCACTCACGATAGCACACATAGTAATTAATTGGCCTCTCTCAGCAGAAACAGATTGTCCCACCTGTTTAAGCCCTTTTTGTGCAATCACGTTTGGTGCTTGAACTACTGTGGTAACACCTGTTTCATCCAAATTTAAAATCCTATCTGCAGTAAAGTTAAACTTACCGAGTGCTCTGTGATAATTTGAAAGAAATTCTTCCAGATTCTTCTTGTTGAAACTAGTCGCCCTTGACAAACTTGTATTCTCTGGTTTTCGTATTGAAAGTCTTGAGTGTCGCTTCATAAAGCCATGTATCCATTCAATTCCAGCCATTTTATTTTCACTCCACGATTCGGGACATTTCTTTAGCAGTGCGGCATACTCAAATGCTAATACTCGAGCTTGGATTTTGGTCAATCCATAATTCATCTTCGAGCTTCGGATCAAATATTCTTCAAGCATTTTTTCCTCATCAGAGGTAAAAACTTGCTGTGTTGAATATTTGCTTGAAAATTTTAAGCTTTGCAGCTCCTAATTGCTTTTGTAGTTTTTAATTCGGTAAAATAATGTAGTTGGCAATATTCCGAAGGCAGCGGCAGCCCCTCTTAATGTCATTGTTCTATCCAAAACTGCTGTTATGGCACTTTTAACGTCATCCTCATTGACTACAGTAGATTTTTTTCTTTTGTAAGAACGCACCATTATTCACTTAAAAAAAAATTTAATGAATGAAACACATAAAAGTTTCTCTAAAATGTCTAAAATATGTTTAAAAAAAAACTGATTGGGGCAGTTTTGAACATGTTCAAACGTGCCCCAACATAATTGTTCAAATCTGCCCCAACAGTTCCACCGACATAAAACTTTGCATAAATACTTAATTTTAATTATCCATTCAAAAACTTACCGTGACTTAATTCCAAATTTATTTCCTCTTTATAAAAATTTTCTTCCGTTTTAAAATCGCGCACGAAAATGTTTGTACACTCTTACAACTAAAAAGCGAAAATAATGCACTACCACTATAAAAAGGACCTTTCACCTGTAAATCTGAGAGCCAACTGAGAAAATCAAGGAAAGTCAATGACGTTTACGAATATGGTATTGCCAGGTTAAAATATTGAATTACTTTAAAAAAAGAGTAATAAAGTAAACTTTTATAAGCAGTGTTCAAATGTGCCCCGTGTTCAAATGTGCCCCACTCTCCCCTACTTTTGAGTGATTACTTTAGTTACTTTTTCCTTAAAAAAATAAACAATTTTTTTTTTTGTTAAAAGAATCCAGTAATTTCTGGCAACAAATAATCTGCACGGTGGTTTTTGGGTCGTTTTGTGCACAAATCCAAAAATAAAATGGAGGTTAAAAAAATCGGGTATGTCACACAATCCACATTTTTCTGGCATCATGATTAAATTAATAAAAAAAACTAAAATCACAATTTCAAAAAAAAAAGATACTTTTCCCACAATACTGTATGTGCTTTCGTTGGTTTTTAATTTTTGTTGGCATTTAAAATCAATGTTTCAGAATTTGCCCCCTGCCTCAGGGGGGGGGGGGGGATACAACTTTACCCCCCTACAATTTATTCCAAGAATATAACCAAAAATCATAACCAAAAATATTATTGACGAATTAAGGGACACCTTGTATAATACAAAAGTTATGATGTGGCTTATAATTCTGTCTCAATATATCTTTCATACTGTCGTGATTCCTTTACTTTTCTTAAATTTACTTTTACCAAAATGAAGCTTATTATTTTTCCACGATTTTGACACCTTAACATTCAAGATACGACCGTTAAAACTCAAGTTAAAGGGACAACCAGGCCACCTTTAAAAAATTTTAGAATATCCGCATAATTTTTGGATTTGATTACTTTGGATTTGATTACTTTGGATCTAGTTACTTTTAGATCTAGTTACTTTGGGATTTGATTACTTTGGATCTAGTTACTTTGGGATTTGATTTGATTACTTTATGGATTTAGTAATTTTTGGGATTTGATTACTTCATGAATCTAGTTACTTTTTAATCTAGGTACTTTTGGATTCAGTTATTTTTGGATTTGGGTACTACATTTAAGTTATTTTTTGGATCTGGTTGTTTTGGGATTTGGATGCTTGGGATTTGGAGTATGGTGGTTTTGGAAAAGAAATGAGTTATAATGCACAAAGTAGGTACCTAATCATTTCACTGGTAGAAACGGCGGCTATTGTTCTGAAAACCGAAAACAAGATAATATTTATATGGCAGAGTACCCAGACAGAAATGGTATCTTTCACGTTTTTGGACTGAAAAAAAAGTGTTTCCCAAGTTGTATGTTAAATTTTATTTAAAGCAAGTACAAAGTATAAGAAGTGTGTATTTAAAGAAAAAATTGTTAAATAAAATATTTTCACATTAGGGTATCTCTGAAAAACGCTTTCTTCTAAGTTTTGGGCAGAATCCAATAAAATTTGGTGTGGTCAATATTTAGAAAAAAATATTTTGCATAAGGGTGGTTCAAAACTAAAGTATTTCCAAAGTTTTTCATAAAACTTTATTTAAATTTAGTGAAAGTATAAGAAGCGTGTATTTAAAATTAAAATTAGTAGTTGAGAACCAAAACTCGTCATATTCAAAATTGGAAAAAAAATTAGAACCTTAAGGTTAAATAGTAGATGTCAGAAAAGATTTTATTGTGTATAATAAAAGATTTTAAAACCTTTATGTTATGATTGAGAGCAAACAATTATTGGAAGTTCCGTTTAAGAGATATTCAACAATTAAATTCGGATATGAAACGTTTTGCAGCAAATGATTGGATACGGCCAGTGTCCCCAATATTTACCCCTTTCTTAATTGCACCTTCTAACATAAACGCACTGCAATACTTTCCAATCTTTAATGATCCATTTAAAATTGTTTACAATAAAAACCCGTGAACGTTTTACTTCCATCTGATAGAACATAATCAGTAGACTATGATGGAAAATAAGAGTTTTGAAACCAAACCTTTTGCATACAATGGATATGAAAAGTTTTGATGCTTATTTCACTGTGGATATTGAGAGTTTTGGAAACAGTTACGATGTTTGACATTAATATTAAAGGGGTTTAGAAGGATAAGGCTGTTAAATTTTCTTTAAGAACTATTCAATATGCCCAGTTTAACAAATCTGCATCAAAACCTCAATTTTTGATAAAAGTGGATATGACGAGTTATGGTTCTCATCTACTCAAATATTTTCACATTAGGGTCTTAAAATACACGCTTCTTATACTTTCTACTTAATTCAAATAACATTTTACATAAGACTCCGGAGATACATTTTTTAAACCACCCTTATGCCAAATAGTTTTTACTTAAATATTTAGGTTAAAATATTTTCCATTGCAAATTTAATTGGATTCTGTCAAAAAACTAAGAAAATAGCGTTTTCCAAAGGCCTACTAGTTTGAAAATATTTTATTTAACAATTTTTTCTTAAAATACACGCTTTTTATACTTTCTGCTTGATTTAAATAAAATTAAAAAAAAACTCCGGAAATACTTTTTTTAACTACCCTTATGCCAAATATTGGTTTTCTTCAATTGTTCGGTTTGAATATTAAACACCAAATTTTATTGGATTCTGTCCAAAAACTTAGAAGATAGCGTTTTTCAGAGACACCCTAACGTAAAAATATTTTATTTAACAATTTCTTCTTTAAATACACACTTCTTATAGGGTAAGTCGGTCGAATATGCCAGTGTGGCTGAGTTTTCTGGGCACACGGATGCGAAAGTTATTAGGCAGTTTGGTTTGGAAAATATTCATGAAAGTTTAAATTCAAGTGTGTTTTTATAAAATTGAGTGCGATTAAAACCGGTTTTTTTTAGTGTTTTTTAGTGCGATATACGAAGGTTTCTTCCAAGAAGGTAAGACTAATTTTGTGTATTTAATGTTTGTTTGTGTCTTGACTTGTTATGTTCCGTTAGTTTTCGGTCAAGGATACGTTTATATTTTTTCACGCTTTGGGGTAAAATGCCACGTTTGTTTTGTACCAACTGGCATTTTACCCACCAAAATGGCATATTACCCCCTTTGATTTTAATTTCTTTCAGATTCGATAAAGATGGACCCAGATGTGAATGGGTGCAATGCTCCAATTGTCACAAGGATGCACGAGGACTGTCTCCAAAATGGAATCTGCCCGATATGTCCCATCGATTAAATGCCATATTAAATGTTTGCTGGCATTTCACCCCTTGAGAAGTGGCATATTACCCTCACGTGTGGGTAAAATGCCACTTTTTAAGGTTTTTTTAAAAGTTCATTTGCAATGAATTAAAAGTATTAAAGTTATGTTTTTATTCCTTTATTTATTAAATAAAACAACAACCTAACTAAACTAAGAAAATCTTTAACTTAACTTGTCATTTACTATTTAATTTCAATTGTTCACTGTTAAGTGTGGCATATTACACCGACTTACCCTACTTTGTACTTGCTTTAAAGAAAATTTAACTTAAAACTTGGGAAACACTTTTTTTCAGTCCAGAAACGTGAAAGATACCATTTTTGTCTCTGTACTCTGCCATATTAATATGTATATCTTGTTTTCGGTTTTCAGAACTATCGCCGCCGGCCGTTTCTACCAGTGAAATGATTAGGTACCTACTTTGTGCATAATAACTCATTTCCTTTCCAAAACCACCATACTCCAAATCCCAAGCATCCAAATCCCAAAACAACCAGATCCAAAAAATAACTTAAATGTAGTACCCAAATCCAAAAATAACTAAATCCAAAAGTACCAAGATTAAAAAGTAACTAGATTAGATGAAGTAATCAAATCCAAAAAATTACTAAATCCATAAAGTAATCAAATCAAATCCCAAAGTAACTAGATCCAAAAGTAACTAAATCCCTAAAGTAATCAAATCCCAAAGTCACTAGATCGAAAAGTAACTAGATCCAAAAGTTACTAAATCCGTAATCAAATCCAAAAGTAACTAAATGGAATCGTTACGGTTAACAGTAACGATTACTTTGATTACTTTAAGTAATCGTTACTTTGTAACGATTACTTCGGATTACTTTGTAACGATTACTTCGGATTCCTTACACCACTACCAAAAACATAATTCACTTATTTAATACCTATTTAACGACGAATTATTAAAATAAATTAAATTATATTTAGGAAAAGTCGAACATTTATACATTAGTTAATTTCTAAGAATTAAAATTTAATAAGAACACAAAGATTTAAAGTTAAAAAGAAAACATTATTAGAAACATATTTCATAAAAAAAAAATAATAATAATAAGTCCTCATCCAGTTCACAGTTTAGTCTTCAGTTGCAGTATTACGCTCAGCGTTGTCGTTTATACTATCACAGCAATAGTTGCAGGTAAAATCATTTCTAGATGCAACCTCGTAGTCCAGATTAGCCATTGAAGTGCAACTGAGATGAAACCATCTAGGGCAAATGTCGCACCCAATATTTTTCAGGTTGTCTTCTTCAATGTCACTTTCAAGCTCATCCAAACATTCTTGGCATTTTTCCTTTTTTTTGTACTTTTTTTTTGTTTCGGAGCAGATTGTTTTGTCTTTTTTTACTGAGTCATTCTTGCTTCCGTTTTACTATTGCATCAATTTTGCCTTTCTTTTCCTTTCTTCACTTCAATTTCTTTCCATTCAGTAGATGAAATTGCCAAAGATGCTTCTACGGCTTGTCTTAATTTGCTTTTTTTATTGAAAAAAGTAACTTCGGGTAAAACGTAGGTATAGGCGGATATGAAAGGTCTTGAAGTTGGCGTATTTTGGCTACCAGATGGTCTTGGAGTGCTGAAGTGATTGGTGTAACCGTGGATTCCGTCAATTTATCAATTTCCATAAGATGTGTTCCGGACAAAATTTAAGGGGTTCTACGCGAACTTTCTTGTTGCGGGATATTTGTCGGTACAAGCTCGGGTTCAATTGTGCGTGCTTAAACCATCCGCTTCTGAAGTTTCTTTCTCTAGAATACCCTTTCCATTGAGATTATAGACTCCAACGTTTAGGTCCCCTAATCCTCCAGGGTTGCCTAAGGTATCTGGGTCAACAATTATATCCTCCGGTGAATCATTCTATGCAATTTTTGATTTTGCAGTTTCAAAAACCTTCAAAACGATGTCAGCATCTACTCGAATATCTTGCAATTTTTTTTGAGAGCCTTTACCACTCCCGAAGCATTATTGACGGAGGGATGGAATATCTAAAGGTTGGTCTTCGTCTGACAGTTGAGAAACTTGAGCAATTAACAAGTTTTCAGTGTTGTTCTTAACACATTTTGTGGAAATCAACTGCTAGTTTCTAGCATGTTTTTATTCATCATTATTGCTTGATTCAAAAGAAGACGGAAGTTTTGTTTGTTGGCCTAAATTTTTTGACTGCCAATCGCAGACTGTTATTTTCCAGTCTGATTTTAGGGGTTACAAAACACTTACGGGCAGCTCAACGCTGTTGGAAAGTAATAGTTTGTAAACACAGTTGGCAACATATTCAAAAAAGATTCCACTCCTCATCCATCCACTCTCACTTCTTCCTAAGAACTAAGATTCTGGCATACTCTCGACGATATCTTTCGGTGGGCCCAAATATGGAAACACGACCATAGGCTCAAAAAGGGTTCCGTCAGCAGAAAAAAACGATCTGCACAGTCAGCTTATATTTTTCAGCTGAAATTTGGTAGATATATATTTTTATAGCCTTTTGGAGCAATAACTTTGCCAGTTTTTGGACAGAGGCAAAAGCTCTTTTCATTTCCATTTAAAATTCTTCTTGGGTATTCCATTATTTGTGCTTGCCCAATGCTTTCCAGGTAATTTGTAAGATCTTTGAACCATTTTAAAATACCCTCTTTGGTAACTACGGCTCTCTGCAAAGATAAAGAGGGATTCCTTTTAAAAAAGGTTCGCACCCATGCTTTTCCTGGACGATCGTTTTTGAATGGAGTTTTTCTCTTTGAGTCTTTTACAATTTTCTGGACCATGTTCAATAAATTATCAGTTTTCAAGGGGAAGCCACACTTGCACAAATCCACGCACCATTGAGCTATTTTTACCTCTTCGTCGGCTTTCAAATATGGATCAGGGCCCATTTTCGGAGCCCTTTCGCCGATTAGTCTCTTTGCCTTTAATCGGTCGTGCAAAGTTGAGCGGCATATTCCGTACCTGATCGCTGCTTGCCATATGCTGGTGTTGTTCGTTCTTATATCATTTAAGGCTTGGGCTCAATTGTCTGCATTCATAAATGCAGGTAGGCTGATAGGTTAGCTACTTAAATGAATAAAATTACCTCTAACTTCATATAAAGTAAGCTGTCCGGACACTGAATCTAATTTTTCAGTTCCCGGAGAGACATACTCTTCCCGAGTAAGCCCTGTCCGAATACTTTAAATCTTTATGAAAATGAAATAAAAGCATAAAATAGGGAATTTGCGTTTTTTCTCATTTTTTCAGTATCCAGTTCCAGACACTCACACTCTGTTCGGAAACTAAAAACACTCTTCAATTTTGGTTGCAGTATCCGGACACTGAAAATTGCGCCAAAAAAATAAATACATTTATTTATTTTTTTCTTGGATGGTTTGCTTATTATTCTCGAAAAAATGAATATGTGTCCGGACACTAAGATTGTCCGGATACTGGTGCCCCTACCTACAATATTTTTTTTATTTGAATTGCTAATAGAAGATCCCGCCATAAGATGACCTGCCCTCAAAAAGTTACCAGATGAGTGGTAGGTATACAGTTTTACAGGTGGTGTCTAAAGATACAATTTGGACATAGTTTGCCCAACGAAAAGTGGTCAATCTATACGTTTACCAAGCTTTGAAGTTCAATTTTACCCTTAGAAGAAATTGGAATTCTTCTAGGTATGTACAAAATTTACGTCAAATTTTACACATGTTCGACACGTGTTTAGGTAGGCAGAAAAACAATCATTGGTTCAACACCTCAAAGGCTATTATTGATGTGAATAACAATGTTAGGTAAATGACTTGACTTTTTATGTCGTTGGCTTTTAGACTAAAGCAAAATTAATGTAAATTATTCGAGGATTTGAATTATCAGACTTTGAGTTATAATTTAATAACTAAAACGATTTATTAAATTTGTTTATTATTTATTTTTCAGTTAATGAATGTAGATCAATATGGGCCAGTTTGCGTTCATCATATGCTAGACACCTTCAAAATATGGAAAACAATGCAAAAGGAATAAACCGCAAGAAAAAAGCACCATGGTACCTTGCAGAAAAAATGGCCTTTCTCGATGAGTTTATGGAAAGGACGCCACAAGAGCGTAATCTTCCAATCAAACATAAAGACCCAAATAGTAGCACAACCAGTGCCGATGATAATTCAACATCATTTTTAAATTATGAATATAAAAGTGAAAGTGATAATAATTGTACCATGGAGGACAGCCATGAATATAAAAGTGATAATATTTTTACCACGGAGGACAGCAAAGACTATAAAAGTGATAATAATTGTACCATGGATGATAGCCATAGCACTGTAACAATTGTATCAATCAAGTCAGAAGAATCAGAAAAAACTCTTTCATGTCATGAAGACGAAATTATTGAAAAATTCGATGTTGATGATGATGTTGATGTTGATGTTAGTGAAACTAAAATTGAAACTAAAGATCCCCTTACAGACTATACTTTGATGAAAAAGTGCCGCGTAGAACTAACCAGCCAAGATCAAAACATTGAAAATATTATCACGTCTAAACGTAAACGGAATAGAAGCGAAGAAGAGCTACCAAAAGTTCCTACTTCAAAGCAATATAAAATATCCTCAGATGAACCGAGATTAACGGCTAAAGAAGAAATCGAGGATGCGAAAGAACGTGAAGAATCAACATTGAAGTTTTTTAAGAGTATTCTATTCGATATAAGAAAGTTATCTGATAGAAAATTACGTTTCTTAAAACAGGATATTTTACAAGATTTGAACAAATATCTGGATGAAGATGAAAATGAGGACTGATCGCTTGCATTCATAATTTGGACTAATTTTTATTTGTATGTTACATAAATGTTTGTATAGCCAATCTTCAAATAAAACTGTAATTATAATGTAATTCTAAGAATTCAAATTAAAAGAAAGCAACAATTTATAATATCACTTTGTGTTGTAGTCTGTTTGAAATCCTCAATTTTTGTTTTTAAAACATAGGTTAATAGCCGGAAAATGAGGAGTATAAAGGAACAATTACGTGCAAGGGTTTTTATTATTGAATATGTTTGTTTGGCCCATAAGCATGCTTAAAACCGAAAATGCTACCAAATTCACCCATGCGTTTCTGAGAGAATGGTCACACTGGCCACTTTTCAATATTTTTGGTGTAACTTGAAAACTAAGCCGAATTTGACAATTTTACTTATAATACTTTTTGTTCAAAATTAAATTTTTTATTGGAATGGATAGCTAAAAAATTTTACGAAAAAATTTAAGCAGGAAATGTTAACAAAAACCAACCTAAAAAAATCAAAAAATTAAGGAAATCTAAATTTTTCAGTAAATTGGGCATAACTTTTTTTGAAGCAAAGATAGGGTCAAGACATGCACAGACAAAATAGAGTAGAGACTAAGGGCTTTAATACAGCATGTTCAAAAATTAATATTTGTTCAAAATTGACAGAGTTATTACCATTCAAACCTTATCATTTCTTATAATTTTTCGCAGTTTTGGACCGAAAGTCCCTTTTTCAGCACAATATGGCAAATTTCACGTTCGTAAAAATGTTCGAAATCAAAATTTTGATATAATATGACAGTAGAACTATAGAGAGTTTATAAAAAGGATGTAAGTTCGCAATTTCGTTTTTCGGCTGTTTTTAAATGCTTTCAGACCTACAGACCAAACGTCTGGTCCGATTAACATTAGATTTGGTACAAGGTGCTAGGAACGTTAAATTTGTGATAAAGTACCAAAAAATAGGCTTTCGGGCAAAAACTGCGAAAAATGATAAGAAATGGTAAAGTTTGAATGGCTATATCTCTGTCAATTTTCAAATAATACGGCTTTTTTAACATGTCATATTAAGGCCCTAAGACTCTAGTTTACTTTTTGTCTGCATGTCTTGAGAGTATCTTTGCTCCGAAAAAAGTTATGCGCAATTTAGAACAAAATTTAAAAATCTTTGATTTTTCGATTTTTTTTTATGTTGGTTTTGTTTACTTTTCCTGCTTTAATTTTTGTATGCAATTTTCCAAACTATCCATTTCGATAGAAAGTTTAATTTTGAACAAAAAGTATTAAAAGCAAAATTGTAAAAATCGGCTTAGTTTTCAAGCTATACCAAAAATACTGAAAAGTGGCCAGTGTGACCATTCTCTCAGAAACGCATTGGTGAATTTAGTAGCATTTTCGGTTCTAAGCATGCTTATGGGCCAAACAAACATATTCAATAATAAAAACCCTTGCACGTAATTGTTCCTTTTTAAAAGGTCTATTCAATAGGCTATAAATACAGTTCTATGTGAAAACAAAATTATTAAAATTTTACAAAAATATTTTTAACATACATATTCTGTGCATAATTATGTCTTATATTCAAGGCAAAAGATGTTTACCTTGGTCTAAGCCACCCACTAATTTACCTTTAATTAATACAAAATAGGCAACGAATGGAAAACAATTATTTTTGTATGCGAAAACTTTTTTGAATGCAAAAATATTTTTTTTGTTTTTATATGAAAAAATTGTAAGTTGTTAGCGGTTTATTAAGAAAATAATTTTTCATATTTACATCAATTTCTTAGAACATATTTTTAAGTAAGAATTTTGTTACCTATGCAAATCTTTAGTATTTGGGTGCTTTCATAAATGCATTGTTGCTTTGCTTACATGCGATCATTTGCAATCATATTAACGTCATGCAAAATATTTTCGCAAGTGTTTTTAACTGAATTATGAACACTTTTCTTGATTTGCGTCATCTGTCACAAGATTGCCAAGCAATATCATCGATTACACCATATCCGTCTCTTTCTTTAAGAAAGAAATTCAGAATGCATGTGAGATGTGAGTTTTGATATTTGCACATTTGCGCTGCAAATATTTGCGTTCTACTTTGATGAAAGTCTGACATTTATTATTAAGTCTGACATTTATTATTTGCATTTATAAAAGTTATTAATTCGTCAGACCATGCATTTATGAAAGCACCCTTTATTTTGTGAATATAAAACTGAAACTAAAAAAAAATTGTTGACCTGTTATCGGGACATCGAATTAAAAAAAAAGGAAGAAATAAAACCTTTTCTAAAAATTAAAAACAAAAGAAAATTGAAAATTTTGATATGCTTTATTATTTAAACTTGTTTGAAATTTTTATATAAAAAATTATCTATTATGAATAGTTGCTAGGTTTAAATTTTTACAATTTTTAGTAGTATATTGCACTAATTTAACTATACAAAAAAAGTTTTATATAGAAGCCGTTTTTAAGAACAAAAATATTTTCTGTTATTTTTTCATTAATGTAAAGTTTTATCTTAAATTATTCTTTCATGTTTCAAGTAAATTGACCGTGCAGTTTTTCAAATATTTGATTTTCACTTTTTAAAAATCCAAAAAATATTTTTTTGAAAAATTTTGGTAAAAATTTTGTTTATATTTTTTTGAAATCACAAATACCGTTTTGAAGAAAATCAAAAATTAAAAAATGGTTTTTGGGAGGTAGGTTGTACCTACTAGGTACCATTAATAACCATTTTTTGGAAATGGTTTCCAAAGGTAGCCTTTACTTAAGGAAATGTATAGATTTTTTATGAAAAGTTGTTGAGTCGTTTTTGAGAAATATAAGATTTTGTAAAGCTGCTAAAAAAAAATTGTATGGCAAGTAGGTACCGTAATTTTGGTTCTAAAAAAAAGACCTTTGAAATATCAGTTTTGAGAGAATCAATCCAGCCGTTTAGGATGTAGCCGAACAGAGAGACAGACACTTTTTTCATCTTTCAAATTATCATCGTAATGAAAATCATTTTTTTTTACGAATCCATAACTTGCCATATTTCATTAAGAATGTTATAAATCATAAACATTAAACATAACTAATAAAAGGAATTTTAGCATTAAGCCTAGTCTCAGTTCGAGTGAAAATGAAATTTCTATACAAAAATGTCGGTTAATTCACAGCGATGGAATTCACAACAAGAAGTGAGTACATAAATTCAAGAGTGGAATATGAACCGGTTTGTTATATATTTCTCGACATGGTTTTCATTTCCCAACGTGCGACCACTATGAGGCCTAGTACTCACCTCTTGTGAAGTGAAAAATTTAAACCGCTTCAAAATCCACGTGAATAATCATAAAGAAAACATAATTGATTCTCCACTTGAATTTTTGGAACTCAGTTTGAAATTTTTGATACTCACTTACACTTTGAGTGAAAAATAAAATTAACTAATTTATTGACAAAATCTTGAAAAGTTTCTTAAGAATCTAAATTTGTATATCGTTCATTTTTGTTGTTTGGTGTACTGTGATGTTTTATAACTGTCGATAGCAATAAAATTTGTACGTCCTTAGGCTAGACTAAAGGTAGAACTATAATAGTCGGAAGGGCACTGAAGCTAATGTCAAAAACCAACGAAAAGTAGCTTTCCGTACCGAAAAAAGGGGAACACACCCATAATGTAACTATCATCTATCTCTTTTTGGCACTCCTATTTCACCAAATCCGTAACCAAAGTTGAACGAAACTTGACGAAACGCTCCACTCCGCAATTATAGTCGTGTCATATGCTTTCCGTGTATTCGCTTGTTTTCTTCCGACCACTTAAGTGCCCCTCCGAGCATTATAGTTCTAGCTTAAATCTATACAAAGATGAATAGCAATCGGAAAACAATAAAAAAAAATACAAAATTGATGTTGATCGAATCGACGAAGATTACCTTTCGAATGACTTAAGCTATTGTTGCTACATTTACTGAAAATATCTAAAAAATGAAAAGTTTTTCAAGTTTTACAAAAGATGAAAAAAATAATTTTGCATAACCAAATTTCAGCAACATTTTAACACTCCTATGTTACAGTTGAAAAATACTAATTATTTTTTAACAGTACTACTTTTTCCTTCTAGATTATATTTTTCCCTACAATCTAGATATGGCATCACTGATCACATATTAACGAAAAGAATACGAATTCAATTTTGTATCAATTCGAAAGTACGTTCTTGCAACACACACATACACCAGTCCAGTACTCGAAGAATTTCAAAGAAAATAATGAACCAAAAAAAAAACATCAAATGATGAGGAGACTGCAGCAGCTGTTCGTGTTTGTATTGTTTTTCTTGTGTTTGTATTGAAAATGAATTCGCCCGAGTAACCGAACATGATGTTTGAGTGTTTTTATTTTGCTTTGCTTGTTGTTTAGTTTTAATTTCAGTCTTGTCTTTTAGTTGTGAATTGTGATTATTTATGCGTACAATAGAGTAAAAATTATCAAATTTAACTTTGAAAACAAAAAAAAAAAAACAATGCGACATTTGCTAGGAAATATTGAAGAATTTATTTCATTAATTCAAGAGCGTCCTGTACTTTATAATTTCACTTTAAATGCATTCAATGATAAGAATTTAACTCAGAAGCTGTGGGAAGAAATTGCTTGTAAGTTTGATACTAATGGTAAGTACAAAATTATTTATACCTACCCTTACTCTTCACGTACATTATCGGTACATATGATAAAAAATTATTCCTTTTCGGGTTTCTACCTACAAAGCAAGTAGCATGTATCTGACTACAAAATAGTTATGTGTACCGTTTTTGTGTTTTTTTTTTGTTGTTTAGGTACATACCTTTAAATATGGATGGATAAAGGTTTTCTGTTTACAGGTAGAAATTAGCAAACAATCCAAGCAATAAAGCCATTTATTAAAGCAGAAACATAATTTGAGGTCGTTTAAGATTTTAACAGTCACTTGGAAGTGAGAAATTTAGTTAAGTACCTATCTAGATACTAGATAGGTACATTTTCCTAATGAGTGGAAATAGACACAAGTTTATAATAAGTTAAAAAAAAACTAGAGTAATGCTACCTATGTTTCCACCAAAGGCTTATCTCAGTATAGATTAAATAAATCTTTTTGGTGTTTCCACCACACAAAAAGATTTAAAAAAGATTAAATTTGACAGCACCTTCAAAAATTCAAATTGTGTTCCAATTTTTCTTATGAAGTGCGAATGAGACAGAATGTTTGATTCGTGTCAAACAATGCAGAACTGAATGCGAGTCTCGAATGAATCGTTCAGCACCATGTAAGAATAGGTTAGTTCGATTTGTAAAACTTTTTGTCCTAGGAAGATTTAACAAGATTAATTTCTAATCGTCAAGATTTACGAAAAAAATTTGTATGGTAAATCTCCAAGATTTGAAGGAGGTTTGAGGTAAATCTAATTAAATCTCAGATTAGCGTTAGGTGGAAATGTAGGATAAGTTTACATGTCTAGTTTTATTTTAAAGTGACCATTCGTCCCACATTACGTGGGACAGTTCCATATTTACATGAACTATCCCAAATAGAAAATCGTCCCAAAACAAAGAAGATGTCCGACATACCTACTCAAACTTAAATACGACTTTTAAATTGGCCAAAACAACTCTTTTGACAGTTTGAGGTGAAAAAAAAGAATGCCATCTTCTTGGTTGAATATGATTGTATGGAAAAAAAAATTAAAATCGTTGGAGCGGTTTCTTAAAAAAATAATTTCTTATATAAAAAAATCTTAAAACATTTTTAAGAACAAATTTTGGTATGCAAATCTAAAGTATATATTTTTGTGTATATTAGGGTTGGGGTCATAATTCTGTATGTGTCAAAATTCGGATTGCAAAATTCTGTATTCCAAAATTCTGTATTTCAAAATTCTGTAAATCCAAAATTCTGTAAGTGCCAAAATTCTGTTATCAAATTCTGTATTTCAAAATTCTAACAAATCAAAATTCTGTGTATACCATAATTCTGTATTTCAAAATTCTGGATTTCAAAATTCTGTATTCCAAAATTCTGTAAATGATAAAAGAAAAATTGTTTTGATAATGAAAAAAAGTGCGCACTTTTTTTCATTATCAAAACAATTTTTCTTCTATCATTTACAGAATTTCAGTATACAGAATTTTTAAATTGCTTAGATAATGAAAAAAATACTCACTTTTTTCATTATCAAAACAAACTGAGAAGTTTAGTTTCAAATTCTAACGGAGCACTCCCGAATATTTTTCTTCTTTGGTTTACAGCTATGTATTGTAGTAGGAAGAAGTATGGCTGGAAGCTAATTGAAGATCTAAGAAAGGAACTAGTTTTTTTCTAAAGCGCAAGTAGCTACAGCTCAAAACGGGGAACATATTCCTAAAAGTAAAAAAACAATTCTCAAAAATAAACAGGTTAAGCGTTTGATTAAATAAAATGCACGACTGGATCGCACGTACTTGCTCTTATGTTCAAGTTGTGTGGAACTTAAGAACTTTAAAAAATATTCAAGTAATTAAAGAAAAAGTATAAAAAAGCACTTAAACCGTTCTTTTAATTGTTTAAACAGCCTGATAAATAACTTAGAGCGCAAAAAAAAGTATGCCATTTGATTATTTAAAAAAATATCAATATATGCAAAAAAAAAATTTAAAATCGTTGGAGCCGTTTTCTTAAAAATTAATTTTTTATATATAAAATTTGTGTAGCATTTAAAAAAAAAATTTGGTATGCCAATTTTGAGTATATATTAATATACATTTAAAACTGAAATTTCAAAACAATTCATCAACCCGTTTTTGAAATATTGAATTTTCAAAAAAAAAATTTGAATCTTTTTTTAAAAATTCAAAATTTATTTTTTCAAAAATTTTGGTATGCAGTATTATTTATATTCTAACAAAGCTCTTGTGCAAAAAATTTCATTGAAGTCGGACGAGCGGTTAATGAGAAAACCAAAAACAAAAAAACCTTTATATGACAGGTACCGTTAATAAATGTTTTTGGTGATTTTTTTTCTTAAAGGTATATCATATCTACACTAATACACTGATTTTTTTTATCAAAATCGTTGGAGCCGTTTTTGAGATAAATAAACTTTTCCTTAACGGTTGTATGGCAAGTACCGTTATTTTTTGAGCTAAAAAAAAATTCAATTTCCCCTCTAGAGAGTTACAAAAAAACCTTAAGTTCAAAATTTGAAGAAAATCGCTTCAGTGGTTTAGGCTGTAGGTTGAGGTACGGACAGACAGACAGACAGAATTGTGCCACCCACTTCTTTCGTGTTCTCTATCATCGTAATGTCATGTTTGATTGTTATCTCGAATTTTTTTTTTTGCACGAATCCAAAACTTGCCCTATAGTACCTCTATCGCAAGTAAAAAAGAAGAGCTTTAAGTCAGACTGAGTATTTTAAAAGGTTAGCCAAGAATCTTTATCTTGATTAAATTATAAAGTTAAGCGTTTTGTTTTTGTTTTGGTTATTGTTTTTTTTTTTTTGTTATCTATTGAACGTTTTTCTTTGCAATACTTTGTAATTTTAGTTAGGTAATTGAATAAAAATTGTTTAACGGGGACTAACAAACCTGTTTAAAATTATTACAGATTTTTCGAAAAGCAGAATTATGGATAAACAGAATTTTAAAATACAGAATATAAGATTTACAGCATTTTGAAATATAGAACTTTGGATTTACAGAATTTTGAAATACAGAATTTTGGATTTACAGAATTTTAGATTACAGAATAATGGAAAAGCAGAATTATGGAATACAGAGTTATGTTCATACAGAATTTTTTATTCATATACAGATTTTTGTTCATACAGAATTTTGGAATACAGAATAACGACCCGTTCCCTGTATATTAACACAAAATCTGAAAAAAATTGTCAACCCATTTTTGAGATCTCGAATTTAAAAAAAAAAAATTTGAAACTTTTTTTAAAAATCCAAAAACATTTTTTTTTTGAAAATTTTGATATGCAATATTATTAAATCTTATCTGAAATTTGTATATAAAAAAAATCATCTAAATGGGTGATTCTCTGCCAACTGTGATATTTTTTTTAAGAAAATTTCAAAAATTAAAACTTATTGGAAACAATTTTTGTTTCGTTTTTGTGGCTTCATTTAGTCAGAGTGTCAAATCTGTAAAAGCATTTTGCTACAACTTTTAAAGAACAAAAAATATCTTGAATTGTACTAAAACTGGAATAGACGAAAATGAAGCTCTTTTACTTTTTTTTATTTGTAGTTTGTTTTCTCTCTTTTTGACTATACTTTTATTGAGATTCTAGATAACCTGTTATGTTTTGACCTCTTGACATTTCCACTTCCCTTATTTTCTTTAAATATGTGCAACTTTTTCCTGTTTGTTGTCTATTCTCCTGAATGGCAACACTTTTCATTAAATATTAAATGTTGACTAAGTACTCTCAATTTGAATTTACTAACAACCAGAAATTTATCTTCCATTTTAGTGTGAATTATTGCAACAAGAATTGCAATATTAAAAACATTCATATTTAAAAATCTTGCTTCAATATTTACATTAAATTTAAAAACGAAATACATTTTTTTTAGGTTGACCATACACCTTGCTGTTTGTGTTAAATGTTTTGGATACAAGAACTTTCAAAAAATAGTTTTTTGAATGTGAAACGAGGAGACGGTAGTACGAAATTGCCGAGAGCAGTAAAATGCTACTATAGCATTGTATATAAATTCTATAGTATTTTCATGAAGAAAAAAAGCTCGTGGCCATCTATGCGTCCAAATGTCATACTAATTTTTGTTAAGGGATCTCGGTAAGGCGATCACAGCGAACCTATCGACCAAATGTCTACCTACAAAATTGTGTTTCATGAGAATACTATAGATTGGATATACAATGACTATAGTACTTTCAACAGCACCGCAGCAGGCAGCACTACGCTTCACTCTCTATCAAAGAGGAGAGAGAGAAAAATGTTTCGTACTATTCCCTCCAAAACCTGTTTTCCATATTTTTTAATTTAATTTCGTGAACGTGAATAGCAATTGTGAAAATTATTCAGGTGGGCCCCCCCCCCCCCCAAAAATTTTTTCTGGTTACGCCACTGTGTACGGAATAGTTTTTGTTTGGTTCTTTGGAGGTATTGCTTCCTTTCTAATAAGGAAACTTGGCAGAAAGTAAATATTATTGCAAGAAATAATTTAATTGAAGTTCACGGTGCCACGGTACTGACATCCACGGTACTGACATTTAGACAATTTATGTGACCTAACTTCTCTACGCTAATGAGAAAAATAATTTCTAGGACAATTTTAACATAAATGTCGTTAAAAGGAATAGAAAATACTGGTAATCAACCAAAAACATGTTATAACATGCTTAAAAAAAACTACCACGGTACTGACAAATTAATTTGTGACACACTTTCTTTGAATGAAAATATATCACTCTTAAAGTACAACAACGTTAAAAAATTAAAACGACAGTTGTTATTTATACATACATAAGTAAGTAGTGCCTCTCTTGGAAAACCGCCATACAAACGTCTTGAAACTAAACATAATGGCGGTTCAGCGAGTAATCTTTTGAAAAATAAAAGTAAATCTTAGGACAACATTCATTCATGATTATTTTATTCAGCAATAAGTATTTTGACTCAATTTTTGCATAATTTTGTCTAGCAAGTATTGCACTCTAAGTTTTCTAAGAGCAACATTTCTATTCAAATTTCATTCGAAAAAAGTAGACTTAGGTAATCGGAAAAACAAGGAACGGACATTTTGACTATACTTTTTCAAGCCATGTCGAAGAAGTAGCAAATTTGGTCATGATATTGAATGTAGACTGCAGTAAATAACCAAAAATATATACGAACATTTTGCATTAAACAACAAAAAAAGCACTGAACGCAAAGAATAGCAGTTAGGACGGAATCACCCAAATCCGTTGAGCCGATAACGAGAAAACTCAAAATAAAAAAATACGTTCTATGACAGGTACTGTTAATAGTTGCTAAGTGTAAAATTTTATAATTTTTGATAGTAGATCGTACTAATTTTAGTTTATGAAAAAAGTTTAATCAAAATGGTTTGAGTCGTTTTTAAGCAAAACAAATATTTTCCCTTGCGGTTTTTTAACTTTTGTATGGAAGGTACCGTTGTTTTTTCATTAATGTAAAATTTGTTCTAAAAATATTTAAAAGAGTACTAAAAAAGTCACAAATATCGAGTATCGAGTTTCAAAAAAATCGGTGATGTCGTTTTCGAAAAATTTGATTTTCCAAAAAAAAATTGAAACATTTTTTACCGTTATTTTTGGTTCTAAAAAAAAATGAAAAAAACGTGTGGGCATAATCACCAAAAACCACTTTGTACCAAGTTTGAAGAAAATCGATCAAGCCGTTTAGGCTGCAAACGAACAGACAGACAGATAGACAGACAGAATTTTGCCACCCACTTTTTTGGTGTTCTCTATCATCGTAATATTATGTTTGATTGTTATCTCAAAAATTTTTTTTTTGGACGAATCCAAAACTTGCCTTATAGTACCTATAATCGCAAGTAAAAAACGACTACTTCCTAGTGCCTACTTAATTTCTACAGTGCAACTTTTAAAGGAAGCAAGTTTAATTTGGTGTTGCTAACTGGCTGAACAGAAAGGAGACGGAGCTGCAACTGGAATAGCTGTCAAAATGCAAAACACACACAAATTCAATGATGCGAACAGACCACGACGCAGGTGCAGACGGAGCTAAGGACGCAGCTGTACAAGTTGGCAAACTTTTAACTTTTGCCTGCAGCTTTTTTGACGTTTCAAAATTGCGAGCAAAACGGAGTGTTTACATTTGGCATTTGGGTTAAAATGATTTTTAAACTTTTCAATCTCACATATAGACGTAAGGCAATTTTAGCTTCTTTTTCTTTGTCTTGTTCTTTGTCTCAACAGAATAGAATACTGCAATTGGAGCTGCAGTTGGAATAGCTGTCAAAGAGTGTGGTACGTGATTGTTTTTTACGCGCCCACAATGCAGCTGTACAGCTTTCCGACATTTTAGTATCGAAAATAAAAATGAAAACAAAAATAAAAATGAATAATCATGAAAAAGAAGCTAAAATTGCTTTAAGTCTTTACGAGTGATTGAAAAGAGTTTAAAAATCACTAACCCACATGTAAACACTTCGTTTTGCTCGCAATTTTGAAACTTCAAAAAAGCTGCAAGCAAAAGTTAAAAGTTGGCCAACTTACTGCCTGAACAGAACAGCTGTTTAAGGGAATTTTGGTACAGATACAATTTATGGAGCATGGGTAACAAGTAGCGAATAACTTTTTTCACACAGTGATTTGAAATAAGCTCTCTCATTAACTATTGTAGTACATAAAATTTCCTTTCCAACGACATACGTCCCGTTGTTATTAGTTGAACTTGCGTTCACACTTTTTGCCCATACTAAAAAAAAAGCATTTTTTCACACTAAAATGAACCACAATAATTCGTTAGTTTTCGAATAACTTTTTTCACACAGTGAAATGAACTGAACTGCTATTAAAGGTATTTTAGGTAATGGAAATACCTTTCCAATGACATACACTCCTTGTCAACTGAATACGCACAAACATTTTTGAATATATTTTATCCATTTTTTCCAAACAGTGATGGTTATTATGCCATCTGTTGATGGTAAAAATTTTCGTAGCATATAAATAACAGAATTTCAAAGTTTTATCCAAAAACAACCGTGAGTTTTTCCTTCAACCACTTCCAAAGTGTAACTTATGCAAAGTAGAAGTTTTTTTTTGAGTCAACTGAATAGGTACAAAAATTAAAATTGGTATTGGAATGGAATGAAACAAGTTTTTGTTTAAGTTTAGTAGTGGGTACTTCCACCTTTATTTTTAATTACTTCGTAAATTCGATCCGGCATGGAATCGTATAGCTTTTTAATGTAATTTAACGAAATTTCGCTCCACGCTAATTTGATTGCAGAAATTAAGGTTTCTTTGTCTTCGAACTGACGACCACCCTCATAAACTTTGCGTACTAGACATTTTCTATGATGTTTAGATCAGGTGAGTACGGCGGCCATTGAAGCAACTGCACTTGTTGCTCCTCTATCCATGTTTTTATTATGCGCGCTGAGTGAATAGGCGCATTATCATGTTGGTAGGTCCAGTTTATGGGTCCAAAGATGTTAGAAAATTTAGAAAAATTTCTTTCCAAAATTACTTTATACCCAGCTGCTGTCATTCTTGATGTTACAACCTCGAGCTCAACTGTTCCATAATAACTGACTGCTCCCCATATCATGACACCTCCTTCACGACTATGATGGCGCTTTAAAAATCTTTTTTCTTTTCTTAAGTCGTGAAAATAGAAGTTGAACCCATCAGGGCCATCGAAATTAAACTTTTTTTCATCTGAAAAAACCACGTGATACCATTCTTTTTTCCAACTCATGTGAAGTCTTGAAAAATCTAATCTAAACATTTTCCGTCTCTCGTCAAGTGGTGGTTTTTTCTTAAGTTTCATTCGTTTAAGATGGCTTGAGTTGTTGATTACTCTTAATACTGTTGAGCAACTTGCGTTTACGCCGACTTTTTGTTTTATTTTTGCCACAGAATCAGAAGAATTTGATGCATATCTTAAAATTCTTCGTCTCTCAGCTGCTGTTGTTGCTGTTTTCTTACCTCCCTTCATGTTTTTGCCGTATGCATCTTTATTTTTCAAGTAAGAATAAACTACATTAAAACTTCGGCAAACTTTATCAGCTATTGCACGTCCAGTTAGGCCTTGGTCTCTAAGTAAATCGATTTTAGCTTTTTCAACACTGTTAAGACACGTAGATCTACCCATTTTTCTTAAAATTTGAAATCAAGAATTAAATTTTACTGAAAACACTAAAATCGTTAATTTAAACTGTCAAGCACTCCAAAAAACTTATAAACAACGAAGAAAATGGCGTTGTACCTATTCAGTTGACTAAAAAAAAAACTCCTACTTTGCATATAACACTTTGCAAGTGGTAGAAGAAAAACTCACGGTTGTTTTTGGATAATTCTTTCGGAATTATCTGCTTAACATCTTAAGGGAATAGTTAGCATCAACAGATGGCATAATAACCATCACTGTTTGGAAAAAATGGATAAAGTATATTAAAAAATGTTTGTGCGTATTCAGTTGACGAGGAGTGTATATATTGTTGTTATTTGTTTGACCAGTTTTCATAAATTTTGCCCATACTAAATATATTTTATTCATACTAGAATGCACCAGAACACAATTCTATTTAGCGAATAACTTTTTTCACACAGCAATAATTTGAAGTAAGCCCTCATAGTAACTATTGTAGTTCATAAAAATACCTTTTCAACGACATATGTCTCGTCGTTATTGGTCCTGAAGACCGTTTTGTCCTATTCTCCTTTAACAAAATTTTAGATATTTAAATAGATACACATTTTCCAAGTCATATGATTAATGAAAATGAAAATAATGAAAAAAATATGCAACTGCTAATAAATAACAAAACAGCAACATTGACAAATATCAGCTGAAGATGTGTGGAAATTTTCTCGCATTTAAAAAAATTTCAATATTCTACTATACTAAAACTCCAAAAAGTTTGTTAAATAGCTATACCCCTGTGTAAATACCTACCTTAAGTATACAGTTCGTTGACAAAAAAGCTGCATTTATTTCTTATGGGAGCGGTCTTTGCAAAAAAAAAATTTTTGACGTTTAATTTTTTTTATCGAACTGTGAACTACCCAAAGGAAAAAAATTGATAGGTATTCACCAAGAATTTTTTTCGTACAAAACAATGTCATTCCTCGCGTTCCGATGTTTATTCGCTATGTTATCTAGTTATCCCAAAAATTTCAAGATAACTTGAGTTATTGTGTCAATTACAACAACACAAGTCTATCCGGATAACTGAGAATTAGGCCCGGTGCACACATGCGTTCTTTTAACGCCCGGTGACGCAGCGGTATCGCTGCGGTGCCGCAATTGTTCAATGCACACATGCGGGTTTTTCTCGCAGGATTCAATCAGGAGCTCGCATTTGGCTTTCAGCAATGAAGGTTAATGAAAAGAAACGAGTAATTTTAGCGTACCGTGTGCATAAAACTATGTTCTTAAAAAAAAAAAACGACGTTATTGGGTTCATGTACCTACCTACATATTTCGTTTTTGACTTTATCGTTTTTCTCCTCGAAACCTTCACAAAATACTTGGCAAATACTCATCTACGAAGCTCTTCTTTTGCTGGTCATGGTATGCTTCGGTACAGCAATACCCCATATTTCCGAAAACTTTTTTATCTCATTGATAATAATAATTCTATTGAAAATTCTTCCAGGTTTTGCATCTTTCTTTCGAATTTAATTAGCGGCAAAATGACGCAAGTGTGCACTGCTCAATAATAAACAATGTACCGAAAGACGCAATCGCGTGTGCGGTGACGCAGCGGTCTCGCGGAAGCCTGCGAGCCTTTTTACCCGTAAGAATGACGCGCCATGTCGCGGCGTCATCGCAGGTGTGTGTGCACCACTCAATTTAATTGTGAGTACTGTAAGACGCAAAGGCGGTGCCGCTGCGGGACCGCGCGTTAAAAAGACGCAAGTGTGCACCGGGGCTTAACATCGGAGCGCGGCCGTTGACTTTATGTTACAAAATTGGGTTTGACATTATTTGTGTTTGCTTTTTCATAGAACAGTCTCATTGAGATTTTTTTTTTGAAACTGTAAACTGAAGACGGATACAAAAATTTTTACAGAAACATTTTTTCTCTGTCAAAAATATTTTTTTTCTCACCTTGAATAATTTTTGTACTCAAAAGAACTGACTAGTTAGCTTTAAGCATAGTTTACAGTTCCGGTGCGAAAAAAAAATTAAAAATTTCGAAACAATTTTCTACCTTTTCTGTGCACCAAATTGAATTCAAGACGAAAAACGTTTGCCTTGGCCTAGGCCATCGATTGAGTCATTAATTTATCCTTAATTGAAAAACAATAGGCCTAAAAAAGGAAAATAAATATTTTTGGATGCAAAAGCCATTTGCATGCTAGTTATGCCTTGAGGTGAATATATTTATTTTTTTGGAAGTCTAAACCGACTATCAACAAAAAAAATATTTTATTCACCACACTTTTTTCGCATGCAAAACAATTGCCGGTCCATAGTTTTGCATGACATTCCGTGACAACAATAGTTTTTTTTGGATAAAACTGTAAGCCAATCGTGCAAATAATTAATTTTCCATTTCACCTCAATTATTTTTAACATGCGAGAATATTTGCAGTTTTTTTTTGCGCACGGGAACTGTAAACTAGGCTTTAAGTGTAAACCGACCATCAACAAAATAAATATTTAATTCACACTTTTTTCGCATGCAAAACAATTGCCGGTCTACTGTTTTGCATGACATTCCATGACAGCAATGTTTTTTTTTTTTTGCATGAAACTGTAAACCAATCATGCAAACAATTAATTTCACCTCAATTATTTTTGACATGCAAGAATATTTGCATAGATTTTTTTAAACTAGGCTTTAGGCAAAACTTTTACTAAACTTTTACTACGCTTTAACATTTGAAAAATCGATTTCTCTTAGCTTTTCTGTCTAAGCTAGGCTTTAAAGTTAAAATTATTTAAAAAATAATCGTTTTGAACTTTGCGAGTAATATGAGAGTGTGTCCACGACAGCAAATAGGATTATTTTAAATCAAAATAACTTTCGAATCAAAATTGAAATACCTCCACAAAATTGTTACAGTATTTAACCTTTTTTTTTCTTTCAGTTGATTACTGCAAGACCAAATGGGGTACTTTACGTGTTTCATTTGCCAGACAGATGAGAAATGAAGAAGCAAGTGCGAAAGATGGAACACCTTTAAATGACTGGTATCTTAAGGATAATATGGCTTTTATGCGAGATTATATGCGCAAACGAAAAAAACGCAAATCCAATAAAAAGTACATTGAAAACAACTATAACAGTGACACTTTATCTAAGTCGACTACTATTGCAATTAAAACAGATACAATCTTATCGAATTCATCTTTAGAGATTAAAAATGAACCTATATTCTTAGATGAAAACGAAAGCTTAGCAAGCTTGGATATTTGTAGTAATGAAGATTTCATAGAAGATAATAGAATTACTTCGGATGTAGTTTCCATTGCATCAAGTTCTGTATCGAATAGAGAAGGACATTCAATTGACAATTATCAAGTTAAAGAAACTTTCGACAAATATCCTGCAGCAAAGAGTCGGAAGAGAAGGAAGGCACCAGATCAAGAAAGCCAAATACGACGTACACATCGATTACGTAAACCGTCCTGGAAGAGAAAAGAAAACGAAGCAAATGATCCGCTTCTATTAGCCTCTTCAAGAAATGAAAAAGAACAATCAGACACCATTAACACCTCGCAACACAAAACTGTAAACCGAGAAGCAACCATGAGTTTCTTCAAGAGCATCCTTCCTGATTTCAATAGGTTAACTGAGCGAAGACAACGTTTGGTAAAACAAAAACTTATGGAAAGTTTAAATAATTTTCTTGATGAACAGGAGGACGAATCATAACTTTCCTAACTTTGACTGTACTGTTGTTTTAATTAAATGTAACTATACGTATTAATTCTAGTATTTAAGTTCCATCTGTCCGATTTGAAGGATAGAATTTTTACCAAAATAAAGAGATTACAAATTTCCAGTCTATACCTACAAATTATTTGAAACAAGGAAACTACTTACTTGCCTAGCTTTCATTTTTACTTGCGATCTATTTGTCCAGTCGTATTTGTGTTTTTACCAAATTGTGGGGTAGTTTTGATTTTACTCTTTATGCTTTATGTTTTCGGGGTGCTGAATCCGAAACTGAGGCTCGTGACCAAAATTGCGTCACGAAATTTTGGTTGCAAACATCAGATTCAGATTCAGCATCCCATGGAAAAAAAATCCATAAAATGATGAAAACTAACAATAATTCAAAAATTTCATCAGAGTACAGTTGAAAATATACACAATTTCCAAGAAATCTCTGTTTAAGGTTTTTTTTCGGTGACAACCCATTTGGACACTAGCGTTAGTTGAGAATTGAAGTATTTTTACTATTTCCGAAAACAATAATTATTTTCTTTGTGTGACAAAATTTAAAGTTTTTTCTCTAAAATTAACCAAAATATACATTTCTGGTGGTCTTTAATGCACTGAATTCGAATTTTGCATCAGGATTGCTCTTGTGCTTCACGTTTTTGAGGTTTTAAATCAAAATTTTTGAAAAAAATGCGTGTAGTAGTTCCGAAGTATGAACATTTTCCTTGGAAACTCTTTTTTAATATTGCAAATAGCTTTGTTCGTCTTTGAGAATTCTGCTCACTTCTCACTTACTTTCCGAGAAATTCTTAGCTAGATATTAGTCTTCACTCGATATTTTTTAATGTAAAATAAACCGTGTATGGTAAAATATGCCAAACGCATACATTTCCACAAAGCATTGATCAGAGAGGAAAGAAGATATTGGAAAGATGTAAACTGATATTTGAAGAAGAAGATTAGTGCTTTCAGATAGTTTCACAAATTTAGTTGAAAACTAATTATTTCTAGATGTTACAAGGTCCCAAAAATAGCAAAAAAAAACTATTTTTGGTGATTTTCTAAAGAAAATTTTTTGAAAACCGAAACTGAAGAAATAAGTTTCTGGAGATTTTTGTTGACGTTTTCTTTTAATCTCCTTAAAAATCTCTTGTACCTCTCACTCGAGGAAACAAATCTCCAGGCAATTTTTGAAATTTTCTTTGAAAGTCTATTTTTTGAAAAAGACAAAGGAAAATGCGAAATATTTTTTTTTTGTCAAAATACTTTTTCCGACTATTGCATTTTACTGGTATACATTGAAGAAAATCTAATTTTTCTCAAAAAAGTAGGTATGTACCTACATACACTAAGGGCCAGTTGTACAAATATTTAACTAGTGGTTCAGCAATTTTAACTCACTGACTTTGGCGAACTAACTGAAGTTCAACGATGGTTCAGGCATTTAATTGGCTACTATAACATACTTGAATAGAACCATCGCTGAACCCCAATAATTTCACCGAAATCGAGAGTAAAAATATTTTAACCACGGATCAAAATTTGATCCACGTTTGTACAACAGGTTCTAAGCAACTGAAGGGTTCAGGGAAAAAACGGCCTTAGTCCACTTTTTGAAAAAAACTTAACTAATTGTCATCATTTATAGATTTAGATTTCTATGAGTAGTATCTGATGAAAAATAGCTCTCTTCACATAGGATTTTGAAATCTCGCAAAAAAAGCACACTTTCAAAAAACTTTTTTTCAAAAGTTTTTAGTTTTGCTCCAAAATTTTAGCAAAGTGATATTAAAGAAGGAAAACTCTTGACTAAACCTAGCGACAGGTCAGGTAAATAATTAAAAAAATATATCCTACATATATTCTGAATACTTCCGGGCGAAGCCCTGTCAAAAAAAAAATGAATTTCAAAAACGGTCCAATGTCACGCTTGTGAAAACTATTTTATTTTCAAACTATATTTTGAAAATCTAGAGATATCTGAATAAAAAGCAAAAAATTGTTCGCAATTGAGGCAGTGAGAGCCATAGTGCATTTGCATTTTTCATTATTTTCAGTAGAGCAAAAATAAGCAGCAGATTATTTTTAAACACTTGTGGTTTAAAAAAAATCAAAAATTTGTAGTTTTTAAATAAATGAACATAATTTTGATTTTTATTTGCAAGATGATAAAAAATTAAAAGGTATTTGATTTTGCATTAATGATTTTGCAAAATACCGTTATAACTGATCAGATAGGCCACTTTAGCACTCAAGCTTTGAATTTTTTTGTGGGTGCCCTCTAAATGCAAAAAGTCTTATAAGTATGGCATGGAGCTATCAATTCAAAAAATTTAAGAGCAGAAATATTGTTTAATATATACAGATTCAATTTTTGTAATAAACTCAATTTCGATAAAATTGCAGTTAGGCCACTATGGCTCTCACTGCCTCAATTGTCATGTTTGGTTCTGTCAGAAGAACATTTCAAATAAAATGTTCGAAATTTTGGTTCCAACGTTGAAGGTCCTTTTGACTCATACCAGCTGATCAATTTAGGGCGGAGTGAAAATTTTTTTTTTTTTTGTTAATCGGTATCTAATAGTAAAAAAAAGGTGTCTTATAGGCTTAAATAACGGGTGATTTTTTAAGAGGTTTAGAACTTAAAAAAAAAAAAAAAAACACAAAAAATTCGAAAAAATGAATGAAATATTTATTTGAATCGATAGTTTGAACCTTGCAATTTAATGTTTAAAGATAATTTCATGCAAATGTTGACCGCGGCTGCGTCTCAGGTAGCCCATCCGCTGAGTCCAATTTTGGCATACTCTTTCACACATATCGGCCGGTATCTCACGAATGAATGCATGGATGTTGGCTTCCAGTGCGTCAATCGAAGCGGGCTTGTCCCTATAGACATTAGCCTTGACATACCCCCACAAAAAATAATCTAATGGTGTCAAATCGCACGATCTAGGCGGCCAATTGACCGGCCCGAAACGTGAAATTAACTGTTCACCAAACTCGCCTCGCAATTGCGCCATTGTTTCGCGTGCTGTTTGGCATGTGGCACCGTCTTGTTGAAACCACATATCATGCAAGTCAAGAACTTCCATTTCGGGCAAAAAAAAGTTTGTTATCATCGCTCGGTAGCGTTCACCATTGACAGTAACGCTGCGATTCGCATCATCTTTGAAGAAATATGGCCCAATAATGCCGCCGGCCCATAAACCGCACCAAACAGTGGCTTTTTCGGGATGCATTGGTAGCTGTTGCAATGCTTCTGGCTGATCTTCACTCCAAATGCGGCAATTATGCTTATTTACGTACCCATTCAACCAAAAATGAGCCTCATCGCTGAACACAAGCAGCGCGCGATGAACATTTCGAACCGAGCACGAATTTTGATAGTAAAATTCAATAATTTGCAAGCGTTGTTCATTTGTAAGACGATCCATGGTTAGATTGCAAACCAAACTGAAGCTGTTTGACAGTGACACAAGGTACTAAACACACGTCAGCTGTCAAAACCAGTGTTGCCAAAACCAAACCAGCTAAAAAATCACCCTTTATATGAATACAAAATACTATTCGATTTGGGTAAAGATAACTGCCTCCGCAATCACACTGAAACTTTTATTAAAAACGTCTGATTGTTTTACGCTATATATTTAAAAATCTTTTTTTTTTTTTTGAGTATCAAGTTAGCCACGCTTTTTGTTTCATATATTAGTTCGCTATTATTTTCTGTGTGCCTCAGTCATATAATTGTCTTTTTTACAAATTTTAACCAAACATGCAAAGAGCGCGAAGTGTATTTAAATGTCTTATTTTTGGTGATGCTTGTGATATAAAAGAGAACGTTCTGCCTACCTATGAAGATGCAATAATGTACCATGAATGGACGAGACATCACTTTAAATTCGAATTGGAAACTGCAAAAGAGCCCACCTTCCCAGAAGTAGCAGCTATAGTAACATCCAAAATAGAAAATATATGGCGATATGCATCCATTCCGACTGTAACAAGCACCAGAATCATACAGATGTTGAAAGCATATCATTTAAAGTACAAAAATTTACTAAAATCTATCGAGACTTTCCCCAGAAAAATTAAAAAAATTTCAGCAAAGCGGTAAGTTACTTTTTGATATTACAGCATATAAATGCAAAGAATTCAATCAGTGCACCTGTACCAAAGATAAAAAGTTCCGAAACAAGAACAAACATTTTTAACCGACCAAAGAAATGTTCGAAGTATGGCAATCGGTGGAATTGATGTTATTGTCACGAAAAGGCTGCAAAAGAGTTTGGAAAGAAAACAGATTCGAGAGAAATGCCAAGCTACTACTGGTTCAAGTACTTCTACGCTTGCCGTTTTGGAGATTATTACTTCTTCTACATCCTCATCTTCAGCGTCTGAAATTTCTAAAAGTACCCATTACTTCATTGAGCCCAAAGAAAAACACATTCATGAGAAAAAAAGAATAATTTCATCAAGCGTGGATTTTCTTACATTATCGAAGACATGTGATAGGTATGGAGTATCAGATAGGGCAGCAGCAGCGATAGCGTCGTCTGTTTTTTTGATATTGGGTCCGACTCCGAAGTCGGGGTCGTCGATAGACATAAGATAAGAAGAGAGAACTAAAGCCAGAGAAAAGTTAATGAACGAAAACACAACCGCAGAATTATTTGCATTATACTTTGATGGCAGGAAAGATAAAACCATAAAATTGAATAAACAAAATGGGAAAATCTACAAAACTACAATTTATGAAGGGCATATCTCTTTGCTGCAAGAGCCAGGATCCATATACATGGGATACGTAGTTCACAAGACTGGTTCGGCCAAAGGAGTACAAATTGCAATAAGAAGTTTTCTATCAGATGAAGAGATTCCTCAACATCATCTTATGGCTATCGGTTGTGACGGTACAAATGTGAACACAGGAAAGTACGGCGGAATTATAAGACTACTTGAGACAGAACTTCAAAAACCACTTCAATGGATAATATGTTTATTACACATGAATGAACTACCTTTAAGACACTTATTTCATCATCTTGATATGGATGTACTTCGGGACCTAACTCTTTCTCTGGACCTTTGGGAAAAGCACTTGAACTATGTGAACAATTACCTGTGAAAACATTTCGACGAATTGAAGGGAATGTTCTGCCAGAAATGGCTAAAGATTTAAGTACAGATCAACAGCACTTACAAAAGATTGTGTCAGCAGTTTTTTCAGGTGAGTTCCCACAAGATCTGTCAAATAAATCTCCAGGAAAAATGTCACATGCGCGTTGGCTCACACGTGCCAACCGCATAATGCGTTTATATGTAACAACAGAGACACCTTCGGAAAACTTGTTTACTTTGGCCACGTCTATTGTTAAGGTTTACGCGCCATGTTGGTTCTCCATCAAAAATAAACCATCGTGCAAGGATGGTACACAACATCTTTTTAACATAATTATGGCCTCCAGATATCTTCCAGAAGAACTTAAGAAAGTAGTCGATCCTGTCATTCAGCGGAATGGTTATTTTGCGCATCCAGAAAACATTGTTCTTGGTATGGTAACAGATAACAATAAACACATTAGAGAACTGGCAGCTCGGCGCATATTAAAAGTTCGTCTTATGCCTCGGTCTTCAACACCTAGGCTGTTTGAAGTGCCTCCTATAAATTTCAATGCATCAACGTACATTGATTTGATAAATTGGCAAGAAAAGGTTTCTGACCCACCAATTATGCAAAACTTGTGTGACCAAGAAATTCGGAGCATCGTAGAATCTGGTGGTGAAGGTGAAGTCTTCTTTTTACGGCTTCCGTGCCATACCCAAGCTGTTGAACAAGCTGTAAAGATGACGACACAAGCTGCTACTTCTCAGTACACAAAAAAGTCCCGACTAGGCGCAATAAAGGCCAAAATAGAATCACGGAAGACAATGCCTAAATTTAAGACAAAAAGAGATTTTCAAGCATCTTGATTATAAAATACATATTGTTATAAATTGTTATAAGAGTGAATTTATTTTTTCTTTATATTGAATTAAAATTCTAATAATCAATAATATATTTTGCACACTTTTTTCTATCTATTTACCTTATATTATTTTCTTTTCAGCCATATCTGCTTACTAAAATCTTGTATCAACTTTTAATTCTTGAAGCCAGTGCGGAGGCAGAAGATCTTAACCAAATTAAAAATCGAAAAACCATATTTACTTTTCTTTTAACATATGGCACCAATTCCCCCCTATTAGAATTCCGAATCTCAAAAAAATTTGTTTTCATACATCCTTGCTCCACCCTAGATCATGCAAAAAATTCAAGATGTTAAAATCAATATATGTTTACATAGTTGATTACTTCGTGGTTGACAAAAATATTTGTTACTTTCATTTATTTTAGTTTGAATTAACCATTATTTAAGTAATTAATTTACAACTTCATTTTTCTCGGAATCAACTCAAGTGGACATAAGCCGTTTTTCCTCTGGAATCTTCCCCTAAAAAGTTGTTTTTGATTTTTTTTTTCTTAAACTTTCAAGAATATACCAAAAATATCATATCATATCAAAATTTTCAAACAAATAAAAAAATAAATTATTTTCTAGAAAATTCATTCACCCCTATTACGAATGTCTATTATAAATTTGATAGTTCATGAACCTTGAAAATTGTTTTTTTAAACTAATAAAATAAATTAATTGGGTGGCGCAACAGCTCGTGGAGAAACAGGGCCTAGTGACTTACAACTCTTAACCATTCCTGTGTGCGAGTTTTTTGGCACTGAATTTAAACTGAATTTATTAATAAACTGGTCAACAATTCTTTTACATTTTTCAATTTTTTTGTTAAAAGCAACTGTCTGCATCATTCTCAAGGATCAAAACTTTTATAAGATAGATTTTTAAATATTGAATTTAAAGTTTATCAACTCTCAAATTGATAATTGACAACGTAATAGGGGTGATCGTTTCAAAAAATAATTGATAATTTATTTTGTAATTTAATTTTTATTTTTATATTAATAAAAACTTAAAATAATCATGCCAAAATATTTCCTTAAAAATGTTTTATAAGTTTCATAAATAAAAATTAATTTAAAAACCACGCTCCAACGATTTTAAATTGTTTCCATAAATTATTAATTTCACCAAGAATTCAGATGGAATTCCCTTTTATTCCTATTAAAGGAGTTGTTTTAACGAATTTAAATATCGACTTTCATACTTTTAATCATTTTTCTATAATAATTTCGATGTCTCTATACACCTTTACAATTCTTAAAACACTAATCCACTTGAACATAAGAGCAAAAGTACGCACGAGTATGTAGTGCATTTTATTTTCCCAGAGACAGACTCATTTTTATCAAATAAGGAGAATTAACAATAAAAATCAATTTGTTTTTGAAATAAACTGTACAAAAAAGAGCAACATTTGTCAGATTTTTTTGGTCATTTTTTTTTTTTGAAAACCTGTGCATCTATTTTTGATCCATTATGTGAGGCAACATTCTCATGATAACATTTTGAATCCTCACAAAAATTATTCTCATCAATTGATTCAAAAATCTAAACCGTTTGAATTGCTTACTATTCTGAATGCTACACCATTTTTAACTTAATACTTTTCGTATGCTAGCATTTGACATTGACAGCACTGAGTTTAATATTTATAGAGAGCATAGGCACCTACACAAAAAAATATTTGTCTGCCTCTTCTACATAATATAAGCATGTGTATGTATGCATATGTAATTCCTGAATGCAGATATGAAATGAATTCGCTCAAACACATGTTGTGCTGTAGTGCATACATATGTGTTGATTTTATATGCCCTTACCCAGCGGGAAAAATTAAAAAATTCATTGAGGAAAAACCTGCTTTTTCGTTGAGGAATGGAAGCTGTACCTGCCACTTTTCAGCTTATTCCTTTGATGAATTTAACATGGGCGTGTCATTGGCGGGAAGCACATGCCACTTTTCCGATGAAAATTCACTAACGAATTCACTACTTCAATGGAAGTTGTTTATTCACCGACCCAGGTGATGAAAAACATGGTGATTGCTTAATCTGTGAATTCACTACATACGGGTATTTAGCTTATTCATCAGTTCAATAATTTCGATGAAAAATCGAATGAAAATTCAGTTATAAAATCACCAGGTTAGTGGTAGTTTCTTTTTCATCAATAAAATCCTCCCATTTGTATTGTTTACTAAATCTCATCGGTAATGCACCCTTTATTTTAAAATGAAAACAAACCAAAATGTTGTTTCCATTTCAAATCAAAAATATTTGGCGTTTCGGCAAACGCAATTTCTATTGACTTCAGTTCGTGTTACATGGACTTTTTTTACAGAAAGTCACTGTGAACTGTATCCAACAAAATGAGAATTTATAGTTGCCAAAAAATTATAAACTACTTTGTGCATTACTATTCATCGTTGGAATCATCGATTACAATTCACCATGAGTTTCACTCACATTTGTTTTTTTTTTTTTTTTGTTCTCGCCATGAACACTTTACAAAGCAGATGAGTGGATTCAAACAATGAACTGATGATCTTGTACATTACTTTTCCACAACTTTTTCATCACATACTTTTCCCTTTTAAATTCACCGAAATAAAGGGTCGTTTCATAGACACAAAGCAGAAAGTGGAATCAAAGCTACGAACTGAGGAAACTTTGCATTACTCTTCACCTACTAAATCATTGCATGTCGTTACTCTTATGATTTGGCAAGTGAATTCATTGATTATTTCAGCAATAAATTTCATTGAGGACGATATTTCCCGCTGGGTAGCTTTGTCGTGCTGTGAATTTAGTTGTGTTATGCTTTGCCATGTATGAATTGTGGCTTCGAAATTTTGAATTGTTTTTATTTTTTTAGTTTTCTCAGGCATTCAATAGTGCGACTCGCAGTGTTGTGTAGAACTTTTTTGAATTGAAAAATGGAAAAAAGCAGAACTAATAGAACGTTTGATACCGAATTACTTATCGAATTAGTGAAACGTCATCCTCAATTGTATAGTTCCGCTATGAAAGTTTACCGATGTAATACCATTTGTAGTGACCTATGGAAAGATATTGCTGGTGTAATGGAAAAGGATGGTAAGATATTTATTTCAATTAAAACTATTTTTTCTTTGTTTGTTTTTATCTTCATAATGTATCTACATTATGTAGCTTTGATAATGAGAAAGAAGTCAAATTACATATGTATAGCTATAGGTATGCCTATAGATATTGTAAGAGTGTATTAAAAAACGGTGACTAAAGAAAGTACATTTCAGTTTTCAGACGCATGAAATTAGCCCACGTGTAAATAAAATTAAATTGTAGGAAGTTAGGTAGGTACCTACCTACTTGGTATTAAATAATTGTAATTGTACCTTTGCAAACAAAAATAAATGCATGAATGCGTCGCACGTATACCTACCTACTTGGTCGTTTTCGAAAATGTTTTTGGTATGCGTCAAAAATGCATTTGTAAACTGCCAAAGTCATGTTCGAAAACTGTGTTGTAAAAAAATCGAGTTGATAAAAAATAAAATTGAGAAACCAGGGGCCTATTTCTGCGCTACTACATCAATTACATCAACTACATTTTACAACTTCATCTTACAATTACATCAGTTACATTGATAAATTGTTAAGCTTTTTTGTCTTTTATTTCATAACTTCAGTTGTATGTTTGATGGCCAATTTCATAAACAAAACACTAAAATTGCTTTTATCTAAACTCCTTAAAAATTTTATCAGATATTTAAAATTTTTCAGTTTCACCAATATAGAAAAGGGATATTTTAGGGATATTTTAATTTGACTGATTTTGCTCACATCCCTGGATTCAAAAAAAGAGGTTGTTTCCCTCGCACATGCGAAGTCTATGAGAAAAAGTGAAAAAGCATTATGGATGAGAGACGATTATTCTGACAGCAAAATATCAGCTGTTGTGGAATGGAATGTCTCAACAAAAAAGACTTAAAATTTAATGAGACAAAAACGAGATTTTAGTTTACAAGGGCATTTAAAATCTTCTTAAATATAAAAGCATTTAAAATAGCTTTTTATGGCCTTTAGTCCTATAAATTGGCGTTTCGTTCGGCTTACTCACTTGAACTCATCAGTGACATAGTGAGGGCTTTGTCATACGCAATTTATATTAAGTTCAGTTCAACTTACATGAATTTTTCAACGAAAATCCACTGTAAACTATATCCAACAAGATTAGAATTCCTAATCATTAAGCTGGAAGTTTTTTTGCCCTGGGCCAGGCATAGTTTCTATATAAGAAGGTTTTATAATACAAATTCTATATACTACTGAAATAAATCAGCCAAGTAGAAGACTTAACTGATTTATTTCAGTAGTAGGTATATAGAATTTGTATTATAAAACCTTCTTATATAAAAGCATTTGGTGAAACCAAAAAACATCATTTAAAGGCTAAAAGGCTTTTTAAATAATTAAAAGCCTTTCGTGAAATCGGCTATGAATCAGACACATTTAACTGCTCTAGTTGTAGGATTTAGATGTACGATGTAGTTGATGTAGCTGATGTAGCTCTGTTGTAGTAGCGCTGAAATAGGCTCCAGAGGGCCTATTCATAAACATCAAATTGAATGATGTTGACCAAATCGATTTTGTGCACGCTTGACTATGCAATCTGCGTCAGAAAATGACGATCGAATTGACTTTGGTTTGACGTTTTCGAAGACGGCCCTTGCTCTTATGTTGAAGAAGCTTTGGATTTAAAAATAAAATGCACGACTGGGTCGCACGTACTTGCTCTTAATGGTTCAATAAAGACACGAAAATTATGAGCGAAAAATGTTGAAAAGCATCAAATACGATACTTAAACTAGCTAAAACAGATTTTTGATAGTTTGAGGTGAACAAAATGAACGTCATTTTAATTCTTGATTGAATATGATTGTATACCTATGGAAAAAAATATAAAAATCGTTTTAACGGTTTAAAAAAAAATATATTTTGTATAGGTACCTACCTATATACCAAATTCTTAAAACATTTTTAATGAAAAATTTTGGTATGCAAATCTTAAGTATTTATTTATGTGCATATGAAACTATAATTTCAAAAAAAATTGTAAAACCGTTTTTGAGATATTTCAAAAAAATAATTTGAAACTTTTTAAAAATTAAAAAAAAAAAATTTTTTTTTGAAAATTTTGATATGCAATATTATTTGAAATTATTTGTTTGTATATGAAAAAATTAATTAAAATCCGTTTGGCTGATACAAAGTGAGAAAATTCAAGATTAAAAAAAAAAATATTTTATGAGAGGCCTACTACTTATAGCTGCTAAGTGTAAAATTTTATATTTTTCGGTTGTAGATCACACTATTTTAAGTACATAACCGGAAAAAGTTTAATCGAAATCGCAGGAGCCGTTTTTGAAAAAAAATATTGTGCATTACAGTTCTTTCTATTTTGCATTTTTCAATGCCAGAATTGATTTCAATAAATGGTTTCAACATAAGCGCTGGATTTCTAACTAATTTAAAATTTTGAGTTAACCTAAGAATTTAAAATGTGATAATAGATCATCTGGCGATGGTGGACCTTAGTGCAGTGATGCCAGAAGAGATTTCTAGAAACTCAGCAGATTCCAAAAAAAAATCCCACCAATTTTGTATAAATATTTCCTAGATACAAAAAAAAGAAAAAAAATTGGCTCTGCTCTTGGCACCTCATATTCGCAAAAAAAGTATGTCATCTAATTGGTCAGTAACTGGTGAAGAAAGTCAACCGATTCGAAAGATCACTAGATCGTGATAAAAGGTCAACTATTTTCAGTAATTTGTCAGCCATTGACTTTTTAATAAATGTTTAAAGTTCGTTTCAAGGTCACAAGGAAAATGTTGGCACATCATTTCAGTCATTAAAAACGAAAGAATTCTATTTGAAAGGTCATGTGAAGGAAACAATATCTCCGTACCATTTATTAAGTGCATGTTAGGCAGGATGTACATATACATTATAGATCGTTAGAAATGTCCCCCAGATGTAAGCTATTTGAATTTTTGAGAGTTTTTGGTTTAAATTTGTTTTAAGGGTTGGGTTTAAAAGCTTGAAATTATTGGTAATTATTATACAAAGATTATTCTAAGAAAGGAGTGATTTTGTAATTTTCATTTTTCTCAAAAACTAAAATATGTGTGTAGTTTCTTAAATTAAGCCTAGTACGCAGATCAAGCTGAAATTTCGCTCCCATACAAATTTTTCTCCAAAATTTAGCGAAGATAAAATAAAGCATTTTAGTCGAGAGGTGCTAAAAAATCAAATTTACGCTTAGTGTTCATCTGTCAAAATTAAAAGCGTGAAACAATTGGCCGGCACATTAATTCTCAAGATAAATTGTGACAGGATATTTTATTATTGAGATTTAACTTTGTGAAAACTAAAATGGAAGACTAGAAAAATGTTCGAGGACAAAGGATTTATCCATTTCAAAGAGAAAAATCAATTTTATTTCATTACATTAATTTGAAATATTGAAACAAATTCTTTTTAAATGTTTGAGTAAAATTTCTTTTCAGAAAACAGCTGTTTTCTGTGATGTATTCTCCACCGAAATCTTATGTCATAATTTAGCTACGGTTTTAGCTGGTGTTTGGAGAGAAATGTAGGAGCAAAATTAAGCGCGATCTGTGTCCTAGACTTTAAACTAAAAATGATGTAAAATTGTAAAGGCACATTTTTCTTGTATATGCTATGATATGTATCGACTATCTAAAATCCAACTTCATATTACATCATTGCGTGATAAAATATTTAAATATTTAATTTTATGTAATTTTTCTACTTTTACTTTTCTAACCACCCCACCAACTTAGCAACAAAGTGATGTCCTTACACACAATTTTTTTTCTTATCGAGTCCAAAGAAGTTTCACTTAAAACAATTTCGAATTTTGCTTAGGTAAACAATCAGCTTTAGTATTTGACTTAATAGGACAACACTGGAAGTATATTAAGATCCGATATAGGTATCATTACAAAAGTCCAACATTTTATTTTTATCTTTTAACACAACAAGTCAAATAACCTTTCAACTATCTTTTTTCTTAAATTTCAAATATTTATGTCTTTATTTTTCAGTTGCTGAGGTTAAAACAGTATGGACGAGTTTAAGGTCATCATATACAAGACATCTTAAAAATCTAAAGAGCAATGCAAGAGGAATCAATGCAAAAAAAAAGAAACACTGGTACCTTGCTGATCAAATGTCATTTCTCCATGAGCACATACGACCATCACTATATGATGCTAAACTTTATCAAAAACACAAAAAACAAAATGATAACTCATTGAGTGTTGATGATAACTCAACTTCATTTTCAAATTTAGAATCTAAAAGTGAAAACAATGCGCTGGATGATAGGTTTAGTAATAAATCAGAAGAATTATCAGATCTCAATTATTCAACACATGAAGATACAGTCAAAAAATCCAATGGTTCTATGAGAGCAAATAAAACTGAAATTGTAAATCCTGATGAAAACTATTCTGCGATAAAGTGCCACCGAGTAGAACTGATTAGCAGGGATCCAACTATTTCCACACCTCAAGTCAATCGAAATCAAACGCCAAACGTTCGTGTTTCAGAGCCACTTATAATGTCCCCAACTGAACCGCTTTTAACGGCTGCGGATGATACCGATAAAGCATGCGAGGAATCAACTACGATATTTTTCGAGAGCATTCTGCTCGATCTAAGGAAGCTTTCCAATAAAAAATTACGTTTGTTCAAACAGGACATATTAAAAGATTTGAATAAATATCTAGATGAAGAAGAAAATGAATACTACATGTAATCGTTTGGAATCAAAAAATTTTAATAGATTAAATAATTCATTTTTATTGTTTTTTATGAAAAAAATATAATAAAATTAAAATTATATAAATTAAACTTTCATTCTTGAAAAACACTTGAGAGAGAAGATATTCATGACGCTTTGTATTTAATCCATATTTAAAAATGTTTGTTTACTTCCAGTGATAGTTGTGTTTTTTTGCATGTCCAAATAAAATTGTGTGAAAAAAACGACAACAAAGCAAAACAATTTACATGTTAAATACAATAACAGTCATGTCCATATAGAGTTAGCTAAGTCCAGATAATTAACTGGAGTTAACATTTGTCCCGATAAAAACGGTAATGCCAAACTACGATTGTCGTTATGTTATCGATAATTTATTTAGAAATGTCAAATTTTTGTTGGTGAGATAATTCAAAACAAAAATGCCCCGATGTCGTTTTTTCGCCAAACTCAATATGGACATGCAAAAAAACGCAGCTGATATGGAAAATAAAAACTAATTTGACATTTTTTCGTAGGTACTATAAGTAATTCTTAGGAATGGCAGCACTAATTAAACATTAACAAGAAGTCACATATATACAGTCATAGATGCATACATATATCTACCTCCAAACACAAAATATAAAACTCCAACTTTCACACAAACACACACACACACTCACTAAGTACTAAAGCCTTTTGCGTCACAAAAAGTAAAGAAGAAACAAACGAAACCGGTAAAAATGAGGGGAACTGAGTTGCTATGCTGCTAGCTGCTAGTTACCTGCTCTTGCTGTGGCAGTGGTTGTTCGTATTTGTATTGTATTTTTCTTTCCATTTAAAATGAATTCGCCCGGCCTTGATGTTTGGTTTGGTTGTTTTGTATTTTGTTGGCTTTGCTTTGTTGTTTAGTTTCAGTTCAGCTTCAATTTCAATTTATTGTGAATTGTGACTTTTGTGAGAGCTGAGAGAACTACGTGTACATTTATAATTTAATTCTAAACCTAAAATAGTGTAAATTGAACAAAAAAAAATCAAAAATGCCTCAATTTCTAGGAAATGTTGAAGATTTTATTGCATTAGTAAAAAGCCGCCCTGCACTTTATAATTTCACCTTAGATGAATTTAATGATAAGAAGGTAACTGAACAATTGTGGAAAGAAGTTGCTCATGAATTTAAAACAAATGGTAAGTAGAGACATACCCTGAAGCCTGTAAACTAATTATTTTTGCATGTGTAGGTATGTGTACCTTCATATTCACGTCAGTGTAAAGTGTGTATTTATGTACTATTTTAGTGTTTGTTTTTTTGTATCAATTTGTAGGTAGGTAGTCAGAAAATGTTTTATTGTTTTGTTGTTTGGTTGTTTTTATATCAGTCAGTGCGGTATCTAAGAAAGGTTCGGAGGGGGGTAAAAATACTTTGTGTGGTTTAAATGGGTTTTTTTAATTACATATACCTACCTACCTACCTAAAAACATAAAGTGTTGGCCAAAACTTAAACACGAAATTATCTCTCTGGAAAAATATAAAGATGTTTACATTACATCCCATGATAATTTGATGGTTTTGATTTTTGTTTCTATTAAGAATACCTATGTTAGACTTTAATAAACAGTTATTTATTTTATATCATACCTTATTTAATAACCAATGAAATAACTCAGAATTTGTTAAAAATTAGGTTGGCAAAACTAAAGCACATTTTTGAATTCATAAAAAAACTACAATACAAAAATATTAGCCTATTGATTATTTCATATAAAAAGGAACTAAGACATTCATGGGATTTTATTGTAAAAATCATCAAAGGGGACATTGAAGATGAGAAACCCGCGGGGTGCTATTAAATTGGAGGGTGAATTTTTAGAGGGGGTTGCAAAAGCACCCTTTTTGGTTTTTTGCATATTACTCGAAAACGAAGCAGAATTTCGAGATAATTCTGAAAATCTTTTGTGTAGAAAATAAAGTTACCATCGAAATGGATTTTTGAAAAAAAAAATTAAAAAAATTTTTAGTTACCTAAGGCTTAAAAAAAATCATTGCAAAAAAATGTGAAAATTCGCATTTTTTGTTTTTCTTTTTACTTATTTTAAAACTTATAACTTTTTTACCAGCAGAGATAGGTACAGGCATTGCATGGCATTATTCAAAAAATGGTTAGGATAAAAGTCGACCGAGAAATAGTCGTTCAAACTAGGCTGATTTTAAGTTTTTAAGGCTTTATAAATGGCATTTTTGGCCATTTTGATGGACTTGTGAGATTATACGCTCAAACTGGATGTATTAGTAAGTCATGACCAGTTAAATCAAACATAAAAGTCAACTGTCAAATTTTGCACAGTAAGACGGTGTCCACATTGGGTATGAAAAAGTGGATTTTTAATGACTTTTCAGTATTCACATCTCACTTCAATGAAGGAGTGGGAGCGAGATATGAATACTGAAAAGTCATTAAAAATCCTCTTTTTCATACCCAATGTGGACACCGTCTAAGGCTAGTCGCGCACATGCAACTGCTACTGCAACAAAGAACAAAACAGTTTAGTCACAAGTTGACCGATGAGCGCGCACATGAGCAACTCCACAAGCAATCGCAACGAACCTAACCAACACACCGACAATGTTTATTAAAATTGTCTACCCCATACATACAAAGAAAAATATTATCGCCTTTGTCCTATTCTTTTGCTCAGCAGATAAAAGAAAAGATAAATTTGTTCTCTTTCGCACAGAGAACATAAGTCACTTTGGAAAGAACAAAATTCAACGATGTGGTAAAATATCTGCAACTATTTGGTTGCATGTGCGCGCAGTTACATAATTCTATATGACACAAATTGAAAACCCGATTTCGGGCAATCGTTCAGTTTGTGGCAAAACACAAACTGAAAAGTTGCTCGAATCGACAACTGAATAGTTTCTGCATGTGCGCGCTGTCCCATATGAGTCAATAGGATTCATTTTTGCAACCAAACAGTTGCGAAACTGAAAGTTGCATGTGCGCGACTAGCCTAAATATAAGGATTGACATCTTATATTTTTCAAAATTTAGAATAATTATCAAAATCAACACACTTGCTCTTATAAAGCCGTGTTTTGAACACATGTGAGCTTATACCTTCTTGAACATGAAAAAAAAAAAACTGTACCAGACAGGTTTTACGGTTGAAAGTCCTTGCCAGACGAGCTCAACTTTTTCAAAGTAGGTATCTTAAGAAATTATTTTTTTTTTTCAAATAATTGTCAAACCTTGTTTTACAAAGCCCGGTTTTCAATATATGTTAGCTAATGTCTCCTTGAATAGAGAAAAAATAGTGCCAGACGAGCTTCGCTGTCGAAAATGTATGCCAGACGGCCCAAAATGTTACAAAGTTGGGGATTTTTTTCCTTTTGTTTTCTAATTTTTTAAATAAATGTCAAAACTAACAAATCTATTTTCACAAACCGGGGTATTTGGTAGCTTATGCATTTCGTTATATGGACAAAATAGTATTGCAAAATAAAAAAAGTTATTTCTTTAATACTTTCAATCGTAAAATTGGTCTGACACAATTTTTATTCATGTTCGAGAAGGTATACGCTAACATGTGCTCAAAACCCGGCTTTGTAAGAGCAAGTGTGTTGATTTGGCAATATTTTGAGTTTTGAAAAAAATTAGATGGCAGCCCTAAAACCGCGAAAAATTTTAAACTTGACTTTTATTTTTTACTTAACTGGTCATGATTCACTATTACACCCAGTTTGGATCAAAATGGCCAAAATGCCATTTATAAAGCTTTAACAACTTAAAATCTGCCCAGTTTGAACGCCTATTTCTACGTGGATTTTTATATCCAAACCGTTTTTCGAATAATTAATTTTAAAGGAAATTTAATAATATTTCTTCTGTATGGAACAATGCCTATGCCTATCTCTGCTGGTAAAAAAGTTATAAGCAAATAAGTAAAAAAAAAAAAAAAAAAAATGCGATTTTTCACATTTGTTTGCAATGATTATTTTAAAAATTAGCTAACTAAAAATTTTTTAATTTTTTTTTTCAGAAATCCATTTCGATGGTAAATTTTATTCTCTACAAAAGGTTTTCATTTTTCAGAATTATCTCGAAATTTTGCTTTGTTTTCGAGAAATATGCAAAAAACCAAAGAGGGTGCTTTTGCACCCCCTCTCCAAAATGCACCCTCTAATTAAGTAGCACTCTGCGGTTTTCTCATCTTCAATGACCCCTTTGAAGATTTTTACAATAAGATCTAATCAAAGGGCACGGTAGTGCCCAGCCAAGTTCGCGGTACTACACCCATTTTACAGGAACAAACTCAGGCGATTTTCAACCCCCCTCTAACTTCAGTACCAATAAAGTCAGAAACTTCAAATTCGGAGTATTTGCTGAACTGATCAAACACAGGTGGCTCACCAAATTTCAACTCTTTAGCATTAGTAGTTCCCAAGATATAGGACTTCAAAAATCGCAAAAACCGTAACTGACTGACTCACTGACTCACTGACTGACTGACTCACTGACAGATCATCAAAATTATGGAGCACTTCCCGACATCGTAGAAACTTGAAATTTCGCACAACGGTAAGCCTTGTGGTACATACAAAGGAAAAAATCGAAAATCTGCAATTTTCTATTCAGGGGGCGTGGCATCCACCCACTTTTTTAAAAACTCTTATAAATTATATGGAGCACTTTCGATTGTTGTAGAACAATGAAAATTGGTAAGTTGGTAGGGTTTAAGGTACTAAGAAAGAAAAAAAATGAAAAATTGGAATTTTCCATACAGGGGGCGTGGCATCCACCCACATTCTTAAAAATTCTTATAAATTATATGGAGCATTTCCGATTGTTGTAGAACGATGAAAATTGGTAGGTCGGTAGGGCTTAAGGTACTTGGAAAGAAAAAAATTGAAAAATTGGAATTTTGCATTAAGGGGGCGTGGTATCCATCCACATTCTTAAAAATTCTTATAAATCATATGGAGTACTTCCAATTGTTGCAGAACGATGAAAATTGGTAGGTCGGTAGGACTTGAAGTATTTAGAAAGGAAAAAATAGAAAATTTGGAACTGTCCATTCAGGGGGGGGGGGGGGGGGGGTGCCATCCACCCACTTTATCAGAATTGCTATTACTTTCACCTGGTAAAATACATCTTTGCAAAAAGGAGTGAAATCACAACAAAAACATAAATGTTAAAAAAGGAGCCAAGTTCTTATGTGTACAAGAAACCTGTGCGTAAAAAGTCAGCCAAAAAAAGTAATGAGATCTAAAATATATGCCAAGTTTTAAGTTCATGAAGTTTAATATCAAATATCTTAAGAAGAGTAATATCGAAACAATTCCAAATCATGACAGAAATTTGGTAGTTAATGATTACTGATTAAAATTTGGTGGATTTACTTGGCAAGTTTTCTCTTAAATACTTACTTAATCACAAATTTAAAATGTATGAAAACTTGACCAGTGAACCCACCAAATTTTAATCAGTAATCATTAATTACCAAATTTCTGTCATGATTTGGAATTGTTTCGATATTACTCTTCTTAAGATATTTGATATTAAACTTCATGAACTTAAAACTTGGCATATATTTTAGATCTCATTACTTTTTTTGGCTGACTTTTTACGCACAGGTTTCTTGTACACATAAGAACTTGGTTCCTTTTTTAACATCTATGTTTTTGTTGTGATCTAAATTACTACACCACATCGGCAATGTATGAGGTCAATAAGGTTGTCATTTTATTTTAGCCTGATCAGAGAAGAGGACTGTTTGCTATTTTGCCACAGTGGACAGTGCAGATTAAGTACGCCTTGGCAAACTCCAGTCCTACTCGTCGCTTTATCTTAGAATTTTTTTTTTTTTGTATTGGTTGGTAATATAGCAAGGCACTATCAACCGTCCTTCGCCAGATATTCCTACTAGAATTTTCTAATAGCCCAGGAAAATAACACCTCGAAAAAATTCCAACAAAGCTGAATTTTGGTGGACAGCTTTGTCTTAACGTCTTAAACATTTCCTGAAAGGTTCGTCGTATGCTCTTCACCTTTTTACTGCTCTATGCATCGGTGTACTCCCAACTCCCATATGTTTTTTCTCCAGTAAATGTTTCCACCGGTTGTTCCAGGACTCCACGTTGTTTTTAGTACAGGGAATCCAAGAACTATTTTAATCAATCTAGTTCACTTTGTGGTGTTGTCTCCATGTTGTGTGGATATGAATGAAATGAGAAATAAAATAAAAATTGTTTTAAAATTAATTTAAAATAATCTTTGAATTTATTTATAAAAAACTTTAAATAATCACAACATATAATATTAGAATAAATTATGAAATTAGCGACGTGTTTCGGACGACATGTCCATCTTCATTTCATTCAATCTAGTTCACACTGTTTTAATCTAATTTTCATTGAATAATAACACTGTGCTTGAAAATGGAACTTATTTTTTCCGACAGATGGCGCACATATCTACTAAAGATAATTCGGATATGCTGAACAAGATGGCGTACTTAGTTTTTCGAGTTTAGGTCAAATAAGAAAGATTTTCGATTTTAAAAATTTGCTTACAAGCCTGAAATAAACGACACAAATCTTGATATATTTGATACGTTTTGATTATAAATCGATGTTAATTGATCAAATATGTATTTTTTTAGTTAAATTACAGTTTGTAAAATTTATAAAGTCAACAAAACTAACAATTCGACATTTTAAAAAACGTTTTTGACTGAAAAAACATCATTTTTTGTTCAATTTTACCTACAATTTTAAATTAAATGAAGTTTGTTCATTTTATTTCTTTTATATTTACATAATTGTTTAAATATACAGGGTGTCCTGTAAATAATGGATAACCTTGCAACTGGTTATAGAAGGCATTATGACCTTTCCAGAAAAAAATATTTTCCCAGTGGTTACTATGTTATGATGTTTTTTTCCAAAAGTTGTTAACAAGTAGGTACTACTTTCCTCAAATACGTGTAGCATTTACGTTCAATTTAAAGCAAATTCAATTCTCTTCAATTTATGTAAAACACTTTTTACCCTAAAGCTGTACAGAAAAAGTTATATTAAAAAACATATGAAATTTTTCAATGTTTAAATTTTGATTATAAAAGAAAAAGTGTGTTAACATAAATTGAAGAGAATTGAATTTGGTACAAATTTGTAGAAAAGTTTTTTTTCTAAGACTAATAAAATTTAAATTGCCACGGAAAAATTTTTAGAATTAGTGTTTCAATATGGTGGCCAAATGGTGGGGCTTTCATTCTTTCAACACCTCAAATCGAGTTTTATACTTGCACTGAACCCCCTTACACATCAAAACAGAAAATCTTTGTTGAACCTAGACTGGGAGGTTATTGTTATATTTTAATAGTTTTTTTTGTGAAAATGTTAAAAGCTGCTTTATTAGATAATTGACAAATTTTCTTGGTTATTTTGTTTATATGTATCTACTTAAGCATGTGTTATAAAATTTTGGAAAGTGCATTAAATAGACAACTTTTTTAAGTAACTAGCCATTCATGTTCTTATACAATTTTAATTTATTAGAGGTGGTCAAACTTTTTTGAAAATAAATGTTTGTACTGAAAAAATATTTTTAAAAATTATAATTAAAAAAAAAATATAATAACTACTATTAAATTTTACCACCCATCTATTACAACAGTTATTCTAAAATATTACAAAAATAAAAAAAATAGTAAAAATTGTTCATCCATGTTCGTAGCATTCACGTATTTGAGGGAAGTAGTACTTGTTAACAACTTTTGGAAAAAAACATCACAACTAAGTTAACACTGGGAAAATATTTTTTAAATATTTTTTTCTGGAAAGGTCATAATGCCTCCTATAACCGTTGCAAGGTTATCCATTATTTGCCGGACACCATGTGTATTTAAACAATTATGTAGATATAAAAGAAATAAAATGAACAAACTTTATTTAATTAAAAATTGTAGGTAAAATTGAACAAAAAATGATGTTTTTTTCAGTCAAAAACGTTTTTTTTAATGTCGAATTGTAAGTTTTGTTGACTTTATAAATTTTACAAACTGTAATTTAACTAAAAACATACATATTTGATTAATTAACATCGATTAATAATCAAAACATATCAAATATATCAAGATTTGTATCGTTTATTTCAGGCTTGTAAGCAAACTTTTAAAATCGAAAATCTTTCTTATTTGACCTAATCTCGAAAAACTAAGTACGCCATCTGTCGGTTTTTTGAACTAGCACAGTGTAATTATACAGGGTGTCCCGTACCTGAGTGGAAGTATTTAAGGGTGTGATTTTTGGCGTTATTCTAAGAATAAAATCATATGGGGGGAAAGTTGTATCTCCCCTCCCTGAGGCAGGGGGGGGGGCGCAGTTTCTGAAACATTGACCTTACCTATATTAATCAACGAAAATATATCTAATAATGTGCTATCGTTTTTTTGAAAGCTAATACTCCATTCTTGCATTTGGTTTTTAAATCCAGTTGTTTAAGCGAATAGTTTTTCAGAAATTAAATTTCAAATTTAAAATTAAAAAAAAAATTGTGATTGTTTTGTGTGATTGTAAAAGTACTTTTTGTTTTTTCTTAATTTCTCAAAAACTAAGAAAGATTTTTACATTTCGCCGCCTGAGTACTTAAATGCCCCATATCCAAAAAAATTATTCCCCAGAAAACGAATTTTAAGGTTTGAAAAATAATTTCCTTACTTTCTCCTTGAGAAATATGATGTTTGAATTTTTATATAAATTGTTGTAATTTGAAGACATGACGTCAAAAGCTGTAACGGTTATTTTTTAAAAAATAAAAGTATGAAAAAAGTCAGAAATGGATATAGGACCCTCTCCCATACGAATGCGAAATCGATGAAAACCAAATTGAAAATTTCCTATGGATATAGGACTTTTGTGCACTCAAAAGAGGGAATTCAATGTTAGCAAGAAGAACAAAAAAATTCAAAAGCACTGGTATTATTTATTTTTTATAATTTCATTTTTATTGATAAGAACATAAAACAAAAAATACTATCAATTTAGTGGCTATACCTTACTAAAACTCTTATTGGATTATTTCTAAGTCAACAAAATAAGTAAGAAAATGCTTAAGTATTTTAGTACTTTAAACTAACTTTGGTCTTTAAAATTTTCCCGAAAAATAAGTCTTTTTTAATTGGGAATAATTTATAAAAATTCGTCAACATTACATTGTATTAAGTTTTAATTGTTTTTTAAAGTTTTTCTTCAAATTTATTATTTGTTTACCTTTTTTGATTTTATCCACTTTAGTAAAAAATAAAAAAACATGCTTAAATTAAATCGTTAAAAAACCTACAAGGCTTGCATTAAATGCAGTTTTGAAGTTTGGGAACATTAAGGTACGTAAATGAAGCTGTCTAAATAAGTATTACCCATGTTTTATTTTTACTCATAACCGCATTGCAGACTTATATGAAAACAGTGCTTTGCATCCATCTCTATTTACCTCATGGTTGAGTATTTTCAACCTTTATGTTGTCTTTTTTCTTTACCATCATCAAAGTGAAAACTTACTTTTGCGTTATTGAAATAACCTCCGATAGAAACCTGGATCCCATATGTTTTTCTTGCATGCTTGAAGATAACCCCGGCCCAGACCCAGATATAATTAAACGCTCTATATCCATGGCCCCTTGGTATGGGGCACTTAAGCATTAAATGAATGTTTTAAGAACTCTTCTATACAAAGATTGCCCCACATAGTACAAATTTTGAATGTGCGGCAAATAAGCACTAAGAGGACCCACAAATTAGTGGTCTATGGAGCAAACTGGGTTTCTGTAACTTCCTTAATAATAGAGATAGAGCAACGTGGATAGCAGCAAACGATAGAGAAAATTCGAATTAGTATAACTGCATCATTAACTCAGTTTCCCGAAAAAGTGGTCTATGGGGCATTTAAGTACTCAGGCGGCGATTTGGTTTTCGGTAATGGCATTGTATATCCAATATATAGTATTCTCATGAAACACGATTTTGTAGGTAGACATTTGGTCGATAGGTTCGCTGTGATCGCCTTACCGAGCGAGATCCCTTAACAAAAATTATTATTACATTTGGACGCATAGATGGCCATGAGCTTTTTTTCTTCATGAGAATACTATAGAATTTATATACCTACAATGGTAATGGACTAAAAAATAATGAGGGCATTGAATATTGAACACAAAAGAAGCACTTAATAACGTACAATTTTGAAAAATATCGACTTAAGAAAAAGAAATCACATTTTTTTTTTAAATTTTGAATTTGAAATTTTATTTCTCAAAAACTATTCGCTTAAACAACTGGATTTAAAAACCAAATGCAAGAATGGATTATTAGCTTTCAAAAAAAAGCTATAGCACATTATTAGATGTATTTTCGTTGAATTTAAATGTTTTTTTTTTTTGCATTTAAAATCAATGTTTCAGAAACTGCACCCTCCTGCCTCAGGGAGGGGGGATACAACTTTTCCCCATAGTATTTTTTAGAATAACCCCAAGAACCACACCCTTAAATACTTCCACTCAGGTCCGGGACACCCTGTATGTAAGTCAAACTTACTAGCGCGGTGGGATTTTCCTCTGTACATCATTGTTGGGATCTGTTCTAGCATTGAATAAATATAAATAGAAGTGACACCATTGAATAAATATAAATAGAAGGTGACACCGGGCAAAATGGCCGCATGATTTTATAGTAGCTCTGCCTTCGCTTTAAATACTATGATGAGGTTGGTGTATAACATAAAATTAATTTCCTTAATTATAAAAAGTTGGTGTATTCGAAAGGGAATTTTTCAATAATAGCATTGTTTGTTATTTTTGTTTATTATGAATTGCTATGGAAACGATGGGTGTCAGGACGATTGTAGTGTCTGCTTTGGATGTTAGTTGTGTTCTAATATGAAACTTAAATTTTCTTTAGAATTTGTAGTTTTGAATGATTTTCGTTGCCTTTTCAAATTATTTTTTTTTTTCAAAGCTTAGTATATAAATAATAAATGTACTGATTTTCTTGATACGAAAGCTGCATAGCATTGCTGAGGTATCCAACTTGAGTTCAATTGATCTGATCATTTGGATAAAGTTTTTAATATACAGGAGATAAAATAAGCTACATATATTCTAGTACCAGTTTTTTGAGATAGGCATGGGAGAAGAATATAGGTTGGTAAACAGAATTTCCAAACGCCAAAGACTTTTTATTAGTGTTTAGAAAATCGTTCGATTTTATGATGAATATTTTAAAGATAAGAAGGTTTTTGTATACATAATACAAATTCTATATACTACTGAAAAAATAATTCAAAAAGTCCAATCCTTACTTAGTCTTCTACTTGGCTGATTTATTTCAGTAGTACTATATAGAATTTGTATAGTAAAAAAACCTTATAGGAGCTATGCCCGGCCCCGGACAAAGAAACTTCCAGCTTAATGATTAGGAACTCTAATCTTGTTAGATATAGTTTACAGTGGTTTTTTGCCAAAAAGTTAAACTGAACTTAATACAAATTGCGTATGACAAAGGCCCGCAATATGTCACTGATGAGCCCAAGTGAGTAAGCCGGACGAAACGCCATTTTTTGAACTAAAGGCCATAAAAAGCTATTTTAAATATTCATATTCAAGTTTAAGGTCTATCAAGGCTTTTGAATAAATAATTAAGTAGATGTTAAGATGTAAGTATAAGAACTAAAAATAAAAATATTACCGTCATTTACTTTGAGCGCTTATAGTAACAGCTAGTTTGGATGTGGATGCATCACCTAAATATGAAGAGATTATCTTATAGAGTTATAAGGTTTTGATTAGCAACAACTTATAATTTTTAGAAAACTTTTACTTTGTTTGAGACTGACATAATTTTTTTGATTGACTAAATAATAATTGAAATAATGTGATTCTAAGATGTTATGGCCATTAAAAGAGAGGAGATCTCAAAATTAATACAACAACTACTGAGCAAGTAAAATCGTTTCGAACTTTGTATTAAGTTAATTAATTTCAACAAAATGTCGGAACTGTTACTAGCTCACTAATTTATATCAGGATAATTCCTATTTTAATTATAACTCTTTCAGAACCATTACCATTTTAAATAAATTTGGCTGAACTTCGAATAATTTTGAATGAAAAACAACAACCTGTGTGTGTTACCACCAAGCTGTTTAGCTTGGAGTTATAGCTATTTAACGAGTATTTCGTTTTGCTCATATTTATTGAAAAGCCCTTTGCCGTAATCTGGGAGAGATCCATGAATCAAGTGATTCAAAAGCCGATACACAACACACCGTGGCACTGAGGCCAGATGATTAGACCAATCCCAATGCAGATCCCGTATAACGAATTAAGATTATCGTTCAAAATCCATCGTTTTCGTTACATTGCGATTTAGTCCAGTCATATTGTGTTTTTAGCATTTATTGTATTTATTTAAATAGTGGAGAAGTTTTGATTTGTTCCCTGCTTTATGGTTTGGGGGGTGCTGAATCGGAATCTGAGGTTTTCGAATAGAATTTCGTGACGCAACGTGGACAAAAATGCAAAAAATTATGCAAAAAATGATTTTTTGGGAGGTTTTTACTTATGGCTTGAAAACTATCCATTATTCGTGAATTACATCAGAGAGCAATTGAAAGTGTTATGCCGCGAAATAAAAGATTTGTCGAGCTTCGTTTTATTAAATAAAGAGGTATCTTTATTGTTTGGAGATTTACTTAAGACTAACTTACAAAAATTAAATGTGGAAATATCAACCACAGATTTACTCTTATACATATGTACTATACGTACATAAATAAATGCATCAAATATGAAATTCATATTGGATGCTTAAACGATATAAAAAAAAGTGATGTGGTATGCATAAACATTCTGTCTTAAATCAAATAGACCAGGAAAAATAGCACAAATCGTATGGGGAACCTTGAAAAAATTAATTCATGAAATATTAAAATTGGAATCGACGCAGAATTGCAACATCTATAACATATCCAAAGTCCCCCAAAATCCCCGCATTGGCTTTTTGTGTAGATGCATTTGAAGAGGTGCAGACGGGGAGAATTTTGAAGTCTATCAAATTAAAATATTTTTTTGGGTAAAACCTAATCATATGATACATGCTTTAAGGGTAGTTTTTAACGTTGAATCTAATGAAACCAAATTCAAAATGATACAACCACCCAAAAAGAAGTTATAGTCCTTTTTATGTAATGATGACTTTTTTTCCAGGTACAACAGGTAAAATATTACCGAAAACCCTTTGAAAATAGAGGTATGTTAATGAAACTTGGAATGAATGTTCCATTTGTCATAGGAACTAAGAATCAAGAGAGTCCCTAAAAATATCCATGGTGAAAGGGTGTTTTTTTTAAGGGGGAGGGTGCACAAAGAATGTTAACCATAACACCCACGTAAAAACTCTTACACTCATGAAACTCGCCAAAAATATTAAACGCTTCATAGCAACCAAGAATCAAAATAGTCCATACAAATATCTTTGTTCTAATACTGTTTTTGGTGACTGTTAAATTTTGACTTGTTCTACGGAAAATACGATTTCAAAAATTAATTTTTGCTTGAAAAGGCCCATAACTTTGTTAAGGGTGCTTGTATCATTTTAGTTTTGCTTTTATTAGATTCAGCGTTAAAAAATACCCTTAAATCATATACCATACTTTGTGTGTATACCTCAATTACACCAAATCGGAATTTTGGCTCAAATAATAGTAATTTTAATAATAATTTTAACTATATGCCTGTAAGACCTAAGGTCATTTAAATGCAACCTGAATTGCACGGCACTAGTTAAAAAGAGTAGGAAGATAGGAAATATTTGGCACAGTGGATTGAGATCAAGGTGTTTATTATCTCATTAAATCTCATGGGTGGCGTCCAGTTAAGCTGGGAGAATATAGAAAAGAATGCTGCCTAGAATGGGGCTTGAACCCACACCTCTAAGCTAGCAGTCAAGCACTACATCCACTGCACCATTGCCACCCGCTTCCAACTTCTTCCCAGATTTTCCCTATCTTTAATAAAAAAAACCCCAGAACAAATATATTTATGAGGACTATTTTGATTCTTGGTTGCCATGACAAATTATATATTTTTGGCGAATTTCATGAGTGTAAGAGTTTTTTCGTGGGTGTTATGGTTAACATTCTACACTTGCCCTCCCCCTTAAAAAAACACCCTTTCACCATGGATATTTTTAGGGACTCTCTTGATTCTTAGTTCCTATAACAAATGAAACATTCATTCCAAGTTTCATTAACATACCGTTATTTTCAAAGGGTTTTCGGTCATATTTTACCTGTTATACCTGGAAAAAAAGTCATCATAACATAAAAAGGACTATAACTTCTTTTCGGGTGGTTGTATCATTTTGAATTTGGTTTCATTAGATTCAGCGTTAAAAACTACCCTTAAAGCATGTATCATATGATTAGGTTTTACCCAAACAAATATTTTAGTTTGATAGACCTCTAAGTTCTCCCCGTCTGCACCTCCTCAAATGCATCTACACAAAAAGCCAATGCGGGGATTTTGGGGGACTTTGGATATGTTATAGAGGTTGCAATGCTGCGTCGATTCCAATTTTAATATTTCATGAATTAATTTTTTCAACCTCGGATCCCATTTTTCCTGGCCTAAAAATGAATTTAATGATGAGACGTTTTGGTCTCTACTTGAAATATAAACAAAATTGAAACAACACTTGAAAAGTATAGTGTTACTATGCAACATATACCAATCGAAGTACGAAGTCAACAGACAAGAGACTTTTAGACAATGGCTCTATAGCGATGATTTGAACAAAGAAACTTTATGATGAAGAATAAACATTCAAAATGCAGACTAATTAAAAACGAAATTTACTATCATGCTTATGCATAACAAAAGCATAAACAATTTCCAAAAAATCTCTGTTTTAGTTTTTGTTCTGCGGCAACCCATTTGGACTCAAGCGCTAGTTGAAAATTGACGTGTTTTTACTGTTTCCGAAAATCCACTAGAAAACACTAATTTACTACTTTGCGTGACAATATTTGAATTTTTGTCTTTAACATGAACCAAGATATACTTTTTTTGGTGGTTTTTGATGCGCTGATTTCGAATCTGGCCTAGAAATTGCTCTAGCACGTCACGTTTTTAAGATATTCAAATCTAAACATAAAAAAGGAATGCGTTTTGATGCAAATTGTTTTAAAAAAAACTCGCGGTAATTTATTTTTTCGAATTAATGTTTATGGTCATTCTAAAGTATGAACATTTTGCTTCGAAATTCTTTTTGAATCTTCCAAATACCTTCATTCATCTTTGAGAAAATCATTAATTAGTTGTTAGCTTTCGTCTTAAACCAGATAGTATGAAAGTACGCTAAATTCATACATTTTAATTAAGGATTTCTTAGAGAGAAAAAGGAATAGCCTAGGAAAATAAGACAAACAAATGGCAAAACTTCGAAAAAATTCCGTCAAAGCTGAAATTCGGTGGAGAGCTTTGTTTTGACGTCTTCAGCATTTCCTAAAAAGTTCCGTAGATTTGGGCCGGTGCTTAATTTGTTTAGGGGGGTAAAATTCAGTTGTTTCTTTATTTCACGAAAACTAGCAGTTTTTTTTTTGAAAAAATGTGAAGGTACAAATTGTAGCTTATGTAATCTTACACGAAAAAGATTAACATACTTTTTTCATACAATTAATAGATTCAGAGAAAATTGAGCAAGTACTTCATGCTGAAGCTAATTTTGTCAAAAAATTTATTAAAATTTCATTAATCGATGGGCAAAATATTTTGTACGAATTATGTTTGGTTATATCTCCTCAATATAAAACCAAGTTTGTGGGTTGTCTGCCCGGGGTAAGGAGAAGGCCGTCATCTTGGAAAAGAAAGTGATTTGGTTTTTATTCAACAGCTCGATCGAATTTTATTTTACGACAAAATAATGACAGAATAACATTTAAGCATTTATCAAAGACTGATTTTTGAACACAGTGTATCGACTGTTATCAAGACCAAAACCAACGTCTATCTAGGTGTGGATCTGTCGATGCTTCATGACAAATCGCTTCAGGTCTGAATTCACCAACTAAAGCTTCATATGCGTGGATACTCCTACAGAGGAGAAACATTATGACATTAAGACATCAATAAGAGCTTCTGAGCAAGATGTTATAAGTAATGTCCTAGCAATGGACCTGTTGCACTTCTCATGGTTGAAGCCACGCACTTTAGCTTCCGAAAGGTGACAAAACGATTTCAAAAACAAAGTATTTATCTTGTTTAAAATATGACTTACTCTACTGAGCCAGTACATGCGTATGTATACAGTATATATGTCGCTACATCCCTTATTAAAATCTAAGAGCAAAAACTATTTTTCGCAGAAATAATACAAGAAACTAAACGAAAATGAACCCTCCACCCTGCATAAATAATCAAAATCAATAAGTCTCTAAGCTTCCCACATATATTTTTTTTTATCTAAACACATAATGAAATAATAATAAGACTATCCTCAAATAATTTTGTTCTCTATTTCAATAAGAAAAATAAAATCTTCTGCTTAGCTTGAAAAATCGTAGTCATGGCAACAAAAAAAAACAAAAACAACCAATACCAACATACCTCATAACACAAATTGTAAACAAAATTTAAATACAAAATAATAAATTGACCCATAATCGTCACGGAAACCAGTAATAAAGGAAATATTAAATAAATAAATATCCCTTTGAGAATTGGTTTGCGTACGCAAAAGTTTCATAATTTCTATTTATTTGTTTCTATTGGCCATACACCTTCTAGTAGCGCTTTGAGTAATGCGGTGTCACTTCTATTTATATTTATTCAATGGTGACACCGCATTACTCAAAGCGATACTAGAAGGTGTTGGCCAATAGAAACAAATAATTAGAAATTATGAAACTTTTGCGTACGCAAACCAATTTTCAAAGGGATATTTATTTATTTAATATTTCCTTTATTACTGGTTTCCATGACGATTATGGGTCAATTTATTATTTTGTATTTAAATTTTGTTTACAATTTGTGTTATAAGGTATGGTAGTATTGGTTGATTTTTTGTTTTTTTTGTTGCCATGACTATGATTTTTCAAGCTAAGCAGAAGATTTTATTTTTCTTGTTGAAATAATAGAACAAAATTATTTGAGGATAGTCTTATTTATTTCATAATGTGTTTAGAAACAAAAAAAAATATATGTGGGAAGCTTAGAGACTTGTTGATTTTGATTATTTATGTAGGGTGGAGGGTTCATTTTCATTTAGTTTCTTGTATAATTTCTGTGAAAAATAGTTTTTGCTCTCAGATTTTAATTTAGGGATGTAGCTACATACATATTTACTGGCTCAGTAGAGTAAGTTATATTTTAAACAAGACAAACACTTTGTTTTTGAAATAGTTTGGTCACTTTCCGGAAGCTAAAGTGCGTGGCTTCAACCATGAGAAGTGCAACAGGTCCATTGCTAGGACATTAATTATAACATCTTGCTCAGAAGCTCTGATTGATGTCTTTAACGTCATAATCTTTCTCCTCTGTAGGAGCATCCACGCATATGAAGCTTTAGTTGGTGAATTCAGACCTGAAGTGATTTGTCATGAAGCATCGACAGATCCACACCTAGATTGACGTTGTTTTTGGTCTTGATAACAGTCGATACACTGTGTTCAGAGATTAGTCTTTGTTGCAAAAATCATAACTCTTAAGGATATCCTATTTGTTTCTGCTTAGATAAAATTTTGTTAAAAAAACACTCATGCAACTTATCATCATAATTTAAAATGGCTAGTGCATTGGGATCTGTCACGCTAGAAGACTTGCAATCGAATATTAGCTTATTAGCGGGTGCACCATTTTCGAGGGATTATATCAATTATATCCGGCTAATCAGCAGAAAATCGTAGGCGTTCTCCATTCATACCAATGGCAGCCCACAATACGGACACAGTATATGCCAGGAACCTCCTTCTTTGCGCAGAGGTTGTACTAAAGACCATGAAGAAACGAGGACTCTTCTTGATTCTAGTTTATGGTTCTATAGTTGATTTTTTATTGCCATAGAAAACTATGAATTTTTTTTATTCCAATTCGTAATCAGTTGAGTGGAGTCATCCATAACGTGAAAAGCGCAGTATCACAGAAAATAGAAATACAAACGCATCCCAGTACATATAAAAATGACCAATTTTTAATACTTTTCCTTTCAAACTTTTTCTTCTTCCTCAAAAATTAAATCGACAGAGACGTTTATAATAAGAGCTTTTTACTGTACATAATTTTTTTCATCATTCATCATTCATTGGGTAAAATAGGTAATGAGCTGGTTTGTGCACGTTTTTCTAATATCTGTTGCTCCTACGAAAAAAAGTGTCACAATATTTTTTGTGTAGAATTTTATGAGCAATATAAATTCATTAATTAACCTACAGAGTTTGTTAAAAGCTCATTTTTTAGATAATTTTACTGTCTAAATGTTATTCTGTCATTATTTTGTTGTAAAATAAAATTCGATCGAGCTGTTGAATAAAAACCGAATCACTTTCTTTTCCAAGATGACGGCCTTCTCATTACCCCGGGCAGGCAACCCACAAACTTGGTTTTATATTGAGGAGATATAGCCAAACACAATTCGTACAAAAAATTTTGCTCATCGATCAATGAAATTTTAAAACATTTTTTACAAAATTAGCTTCACCATGAAGTTCTTGTACGATTTTCTCCGAATCTATTAATTGTATGAAGAAAGTATGTTAATCTTTTTTGTGTAAGATTACATAAGCTACAATTTTTCGAAGTTTTTCCATTTGTTTGTCTAATTTTCCTGGGCTATTCCTTTTTCTCCCTAAGAAATCCTTAATTAAAATTTATGAATTTAGCGTACTTTCATACTATCTGGTTTAAGACGAAAGCTAACAACTAATTAATGATTTTCTCAAAGATGAATGAAGGTATTTGGAAGATTCAAAATTCAAGATTTCGAAGCAAAATGTTCATACTTTAGAATGACAATAAACGTTAATTCGAAAAAAAATTACCGCGAGTTTTTTTTTAAACAATTTGCATCAAAACGCATTCCTTTTTTATTTTTAGATTTGAATATCTTAAAAACGTGACGTGCTAGAGCAATTTCTTGGCCAGATTCGAAATCAGCGCATCAAAAACCACCAAAAAAGTATATCTTGGTTCATGTTAAAGACAAAAATTCAAATGTTGTCATGCAAAGTAGGTAGTAAATTAGTGTTTTCTAGTGGATTTTCGGAAACAGTAAAAACACGTCAATTTTCAACTAGCGCTTGAGTCCAAATGGGTTGCCGCAGAACAAAAACCTAAAGCAGAGATTTTTTGGAAATTGTTTATGCTTTCAATAATTGAAATTTTGCTCTCTGATGTAATTCACGAATAATGGATAGTTTTCAAGCCATAAGTAAAAACCTCCCAAAAAATCCACTTTTGCATCATTTTTTGCATTTTTGTCCACGTTGCGTCACGAAATTGTGTTCGAAAACCTCAGATTCCGATTCAGCAACCCCGAAACCATAAAGCAGGGAACAAATCAAAACTACCCCACAATTTGCATGCTAAAAACACAATATGACTGGACTAAATCGCAATGTAACGAAAACGATGGATTTTGAACGATAAATTGTAAGATAGGTAGTACAAGAATTTAGTCTGTTAAATCTCTTTTTTTTTCAATTCCTCGATTCATTCGATATCAAAACGCACGTACTAGATCCCTATATTCATATTTTCGTGATGCATCCACAGCCAAACTAGCTGTTACTATTAGCGCTCAAAGTAAATGACGGTAATGTTTTTATTTTTAGTTCTTATACTTACATCTTAACATCTACTTAATTATTTATTCAAAACCCTTGATAGACCTTAAACTTGAATATGTATATTTAAAATAGCTTTTTATGGCCTTTAGTCCAAAAAATGGCGTTTCGTCCGGCTTACTCACTCATCAGTGACATAGTGCGGGCCTTTTGTCATACGCAATTTGTATTAAGTTCAGTTTAACTTTTTGGCAAAAAACCACTTTAAACTTTATCTAACAAGATAAGAGTTCAGTTCCTAATCATGAAACTGGAAGTTTTTTTTCCGAGGCCGGGCATAGCTCCTATAAGGTTTTTTTACTATACAAATTCTATATAGTACTTCTGAAATAAATCAGCCAAGTAGAAGACTAGGCATTAAGGATTGGACTTGTTGAATTATTTTTTTCAGTAGTATATAGCATTTGTATTATGTATACATAAACCTTCTTATCTTTAAAATATTCACCATAAAATCGAACGATTTTCTAAAAATTAATAAAAAGTTTTTGGGGTTTGGAAATTCTGTGTACCAACCTATATTCTTCTCCCATGCCTATCTCAAAAAAGTGGTACTAGAATATAGCTTATTTTATCTCCTGTATATTAAGAACTTTATCCAAAAGATCAGATCAATTGAACTCAAGTTGAATACCTCAGCATAATGCTATGCAGATTTCGTATCAAGAAAATCAGTATATTTATTATTTATATACTAAGCTTTGAAAAAAAGTTTAATTTGAAAAGGCGACGAAAATCATTCAAAACTACAAATTTTAAAGAAAATTTAAATTTCATATTAGAACACAACTAACATCCAAAGCAGACACTACAATCGTCCTGACACCCATCGTTTCCATAGCAATTCATAATAAACAAAAATAACAAACAATGCTATTATTGAAAAATTCCCTTTCGAATACACCAACTTTTTATAATAAAGGAAATTAATTTTATGTTATACACCAACCTCATCATAATATTTAAAGCGAAAGCAGAGCTATTATAAAATTATGCGGACATTTTGCCGGGTGTCACCTTCTATTTATATTTATTCAATGCTTCTAGCTTCAAATATTATTTTATTTTATTTCATTTGAAAGATATAAAATTAATTATTTAAATTTAAAGGTACTTAATAGTTCAATTGCCTTTTGATTAATTACAATAATTGGGCTAATCAGTAAAGCTTAAGCGTGGTATAAGTACATTATTTTTGGAAACCCTTAAGCATTTACCTTCTCTTCCTTTCAGTTCCAAGTCCAAACAAGCTTCTGATCAAAGGGCACAATAGTGCCCAGCCAAGTTCGCGGCACTACACCCTTTTTACAGGAAAAAACTCAGGCGATTTTCAACCCCCCTCTAACTTCAGTACCAATAAAGTCAGAAACTTCAAATTCGGAGTATTTGCTGAACTGATCAAACACAGGTGGCTCACCAAATTTCAACTCTTTAGCATTAGTAGTTCCCAAGATATAGGACTTCAAAAATCGCAAAAACCGTAACTGACTGACTCACTGACTCACTGACAGATCATCAAAATTATGGAGCACTTCCCGACATCGTAGAAACTTGAAATTTCGCACAACGGTAGGCCTTGTGGTACATACAAAGGAAAAAATCGAAAATCTGCAATTTTCTATTCACTTTCTTAAATAATCTATAAATTATATGGAGCCTTTCCGATTGTTGTAGAACAATGAAAATTGGTCAGTTGGTAGGGTTTGAGGTACTGATTTGGAATTGTTTCGATATTACTCTAGTTAAGATATTTGGTATTAAACTTCATGAACTTAAAACTTGACATGTGTCTTAGATCTCATTACTTTTTTTGGCTGACTTTTTACGCACAGGTTTCTTTTACACATAAGAACTTGGCTCCTTTTTTAACATTTATGTTTTTGTTGTGATCTTCCTAAACAGAATAATCTCTATTTGGTATAATGTCCTGCAACAGGGATAATAAGTTACACCTTATCCACATTTTGTGCTGAATGTCTTTTCTTAGCCAATCCAATATGTATAACAACCTCATCAATTTTCGTTTTTTACTTTCAGTTAATTATTGCAAGAACAAGTGGGGTGTTTTACGTGTTTCATTTGCCAGACAGATGAGAAATGAAAAAACAAATTCGAGAAGATCGAGTGAGACTCTGATAAATGACTGGTATCTGAAGGACAATATGTCTTTCATGCGGAATTTCATGCGTAGGCGGAAAAAGCCTAGATCAAATTATAGCAATGATGACTACCTATCCAAATCAACAACTATAAAAGTGAAAAAAGAATCTAATTTATCTAACGCATCGTTAGAAATTAAAAATGAGCCTGATGATGAAAATGAGAGCATAGCAAGTTTGGAAATTTTTGTTGATGACGAAAATATCGTGCTACCAGATTGCATTTCCCTTGCATCAACAAGTTCTTTATCGAACAATGAATCTGCTAGAATTGAGAATGAATTCGAAACTTCATTGTGTAGTGGCTCTTCTCAGAAGAGAAAAACAATAGAAGAAAATTACCCGTCTTCTTCTTCAACTTGTAAAAAGATAAAGAATCGAGATAGTGAACCACCCTCGACAAGAGAATCAAACAAAACAGAAGATCAACTCTTATTAAGTTCACAGAGAAACACAAAAGAACAAGAAGACTTATCACAAAATCAAAAAGATGATGTAAACCTACAATTTTTCAAAAGCATTCTTCCTGATTTCAACAAATTAAATGGACGACGACAACGTTTGCTTAAACAAAAATTCATGATCGAGTTAAATACATTTCTTGACGAGCAGGAAAACGAATCATAGTCACTACGTATTTTTGTACAAAAACAGATATAAAATTTGGTTTTAATTAAATGTATAATGTTTTTTCATTTTTAAGAATCATGGATTGACATTTTTACCAACAAAATAAAGCTTTATATTTAAGTTTGATTACCCTTTTTGCACCGAACCGAAATGGGTACTTATTAAGACTGTCCATTGATGTTGATTGTTGCGCCAGGTAAAGGTCAAAATTTTCAGTTTCTTCAGCCCTATCAGTAAATGAACCTCTATCCACGTCGTCTATAGGTTTTTTTAAAATTCATATGTTAGAGTTAGACCAATAGACTGAACAAGACAAAATTTTAAAAGTTACCTGACACGAAAAGTCCAAATAGGAAATTTCAGGTGCTGCAGAAGTCATTTCTTTTTGGCAAGGTTTCAAATGAAGATCGTTAATTTTCGATCGCACCATGGATCTTATTTCACAAATCTTCGTTTCTTTAAAGTTAGGATTCACAGCTGAAATCTATCTTAGTTCGACAGAGGGGCATAGCACCGATGCAACAATAGCATAGTTTATTTGTGGTAATAAATTGAAATATTCTTTATCTTGTCATCAGAGAATTTTTCAATTTAATGACTACTTCTTGTGGAATTATCCTTAAAGTCGTATTTAATTGCAGCATCTTTTTTCTTGTTGATGAAATGTCAGGCCTTTAGAAATTTATTGCAAGTTAATTGAAAATTCTTGCAAATACTCGAATTCATTGTCAAAAAATGTTTGAATTCCCAACTTTTGGCACAAGTCATTAATGTTAATTAAAGTTTTATGTCTAAGATCATGGAGCTATTTGAATTTCTAAGGCTTTAATTTTATTTTGTTTGGTTCTTTTCGTTAACATCATCACTGCAGAAAGTTTGAAAGAAAAATTGACCCATTCATTGGCATGTATTTCGTGAATCATATCATTGATGCAGTCATATTATGTATGCGGTCCAGAAAAACGTTTGCATGCAACAGACTTTCTCTCAAAAGACTCATTAAGCTAATGGCATGTACTTATAGCCAAAGAACTTCCGATGTTTTGTAGACCACACATCCGCTGTGGTGCGAAAATATTCGCTTTTGTATTTAATATTATTTGTGCTCTTTATCATTGCCGCATATGACTGTTCAATTACTCTTAAAGCTGTGGGGTGACTCAAAACTTTCATATGGGGGTTAACAAAATGCACAACATTCTTAAATGCCAAACTTTCCATATAAGATATTAGCAGTGTATTTTCGGCAATCATTTCTACGATTAATTTGTTCAAATTTTCTTGTTTTAATATTCCATATTTGCAGTTTTTTTTTTGAGTTGTTTTATTTGTTTCAAACGCTTCATAAGCATCTCGATGCCTTGCCTTCATATGACGTTTGAAATTGGACATTATTGTAATGGAGCCTTTTATGTTAGCTTGACAGGAACCACATTATGCAAGTAGCTCTTATGATATTCGACTGAAGTAAAGTATTGTTTGTCATTCGTCAAGAAAAAATCTACATAAATAAATAAACTTGCAGCAATATTTTACATGCCACAGCAGTTGGATGCTGTGAGAAGGCTTTTACAGTACCTAAATGACTTGCCAACCATTCATCTCAATTCCAAGACTAATGCCAGAAGCAATTTTATGGCTGCATCAACCCACACACTAGAATTTTCCATTAGAACAAAATCCATTTCCGTGTTTGCTTCATTGCTTGTAGTTTTAGCATGCCTGAAAATATTCTTCACGAAAGTCAGGATCATTAACAAAGTTGTGATAAGAAATTATGAAACTCCAATTTCATTTCCATGCACTTACCATTTTGGGCTGTAAAAAAAGAAGTAGGAGAAATATTTGTTGTTATATTTGCTTCCATTTCGTTGTCTTTTTATTAAATTAGATTGACAAATATAAATTTCCAATTTTTTGTTCAGCTCTTATTTCTTGTTTGATAAGCAAGAAAGTGCAGTAATCTTAATGTTCGGAAAGGGATAAACCAAATGTAAGGAAACAAGTGAAGTTTGATTTTGTGTCACTTTGACATTTGGGTAAATAACAAGATACATACCTAACTGTACATAGTTTATTTACATACAACCGAATTCACTGGTACCTAACTATTTTGTTTTTGTAAATTAATAAATAAATAATAAATACCTTAAAATAGTTTATCCTTCTTATTTCGAGAAATGGATATACTGGAAAAACTTGCTTCTTCACCCAGCAGGTCTAAATCAAAATCCGGAACCAAAAGTAAGGTTTATGTTTACGTATAGACGGAAAAAGTCGTGGTGTAATAGGGCACTTAGATAGAACATCATCGACTCCGGGCCTCCGGGGATTTTCTTCGATCTACAAAATGTCATGTCATGTCCTAAGGTAGGTTTTCCATCATATCTCTATTAAAGAGAACATGTTCTCTTTTTTTGTTCCGATCTATTTAGCACTCTCTTTTTCTTCAAGGATCTTTTTTTGTTCTCTTTTTTCTATGAAGCTCAATTTCATTTTATCTCAATAATCTTCAATTTTTTTCTTCATTAAAAAGTTTCTATTATAATTTTGTTTCTCTATGTATTCTTATAATAAAAAAAATATTCTTAAAATTTAAACGGCAGTGAGAAAAAATTATAAAAAAGAAAAATGACAATGAAAGCCTTTTCACTACTGGAACTTTATAAAGAGATTATGAATCTAAATAATAAACAATCTTGTACCTCCGATGGTATAACAAACTGTTTAGTAAAACAAATAGCTTTTATAGTTGACATATTGTGTCACATATTCAATATGAGTATCAACTGTGGGATTTTTCCGGAGGGATTGAAAATTGCTGAGGTAATTCCTCTTTACAAAAAAAGGATGTAGAAAATCAGTGACCCAATATAGACCAATTTCATTGCTTCCAACTTTTTCAAAACTTTTTGAAAAAATTATGAAAAAACGAATTATCTTTTCTTAATAAAAACGATTACTTTTGTAATCAACAATATGGTTTTCAAGAAGGAAAATCCACAGAAGATGCCATTTTAAAATTTTGTAGTGAAATTTGCGATGGTTTTAATAAAAAAGTTAGCCCTGTGGCTGTATTTATAGACATGACCAAGGCTTTCGACATGGTTAACCACAAAATTCTTTTAGACAAACTTTACAAAGCTGGATTTAGAAATTCTGCGTTAAGTTGGTTTAAGTCTTATTTATCTGCGAGATTTCAAAGAGTTAAAATTAACGAAGTTTTTAGCGATAAATTAGAATTAAAAATTGGTGTACCGCAAGGATCAGGGGGGTCATTCCGTATTTCGATTATCGCCAGACGATATCGTTTAGACGATAGTCTTGCTTTCCGTAACTTTTAAAATGACTATCGTCTTGGCGATCTCGTTTTGGCGATGAATTATTTGCTCTACGTAAGTCAATAATCGTCAAAACGCTATCGTCAAAACGATAGAGCTTAGACGATAGCTAAAGAGGTATCGTCTTGTAATTATTTGACTGTTTCAAAAGTGATAAATGCCTTTTCGTTGATTTTTAACCACAGTTTTTCCAATAATATGAAAACAAAACAATTATTGAATAATTACGGCATATACATATATCAGTTCATGGTTTGAGTTTTCAGAAAAAAATCTTACCAACTAATCATACTTATAATCGAATTAACAAAAAGTATCTGCCCAGTGATCAAAACTCGACCATTTATACCAAAATAATCGTTTATCCATACAGGCGCCTATGTCAACAGGGCTCTCATCGCGTAAGACGGTGATCGTCTTACGATGTCTTTTTCACGTTTATTTAAACGCGATAGCTAAGGAGTGCCTACTCTTTTTGGTTTTGAGAAAAAAAAAGTTAAGAAGCAAAAAAGCATATCTTTCCTAGATAATATTTTATTCAATAATAAATAATTTTGATGCACATCATTAATTTTTTGACAATTTTGCACTTTTTAGATAACCAAAGAATTGGAAATCGTAGAGGATGAGAAAAGACTGTTAGAAACCCGCACCGTGATTTAAGGCATTTTTTTTTTGTATTTTCATATTCGTTTTCAACACTGGGCTGCTTGTAGGCCAAAATCGTATTTTTAAGGGGACCAGCTGCTTTCAGGCCTTATTTCTTTAATGTTGCGCAACGTAAAAAATCAATTTATCCACGAACACAAACTTTAACGGACGATACCTACTGCAATTAAATTTTTAAAATAACCTGACATTTCAAATAAAATTACAAGGATTTTTTGTTTTGACAGCAAAATTTAATTTTCAAATTCATTTCATTCATTCAAAAAAATAAACGATAGAAGAGACGATAGTGATTGAGTTACGTGAAGCAAATTATAGACGATATCGTTAAAGATAATCGTTTTGACGATTATCGTTTTAAAAATTACGGAATGACCCCCCAGTATTGGGCCATATTCATTTTTAGTTTATGTTAACTCTATTTATAAGCAAAACTTTAGTGGAAAGATAACAGCTTTTGCTGATGATATAACGTTTTCTTATACAGATAACTACCTTTTGGAATCAGTGGTAGGAATAAAAAGCGATGTTCAACGATTAAGGCAATGGTTTGCAAAACATGAACTTATTGTGAGTGAAAATGAGTGAAAAAACTAAGGTTATGTTCTTCAACTTAAAACATTGCAGCTTGCTTGAGAGTAATATTGTTTTCCATTCAGCTGCGTGTACAAGACTTTCAATGTTTTCCCATAACTGTGGAAAAGCAAATTTCTATGAAGATGTGCCTTGTTGTTCTAACTGTCTTATGTTGAATTCCTTACAACCATTTCAAATCGATTTTTTTTGTTGGTTGTAAGGAACACACAAAAAACTCAAATTTTTCGTGTGAGATTGTGTGTGTGTCATTTGACAGTAACTTTGAGGCAAAAAGTAAACAAACTATGCGCATACAAATTTGTTACAAATATTCCAAAGTGCATTCAGTTTTTCGCGTCATTTTGCTAGATTAAAAACATTTATATTTCCAAAAAAAGTTGCAAAAATAAACAAAAAATGGTTATGTGGCCATTAAAGTAAAAAAAACAACCGAAATTCATCCAAGAAACACATCATTTGAGAAACACATCGGCGAGCGTGCGATTTATATCTTTAATCGACTTTGGGCACTTTGAATCGAAGTTAGTTGATATTTTTATGACTTCTTACTGACTATTCACTATTTTTTGATGAATTAAAATTAGTTTTGATGATTTATTTGCTTTAAATCTATTTAAATGATCGACGAACACTTTAGAACATTTGTTAAACCCATCCGCAAAATACTTTCAACTCCAGAGAAATGTCAAATCTTGTTAGTGTGTGTGAAATCGATTTGAAATCTTGCTGAAAATGCAAGAAATCGTTTTGACAGAATAAAATCGATTTTGTTTAGAAAAAAATCGATTCTGTTTAGAAAAAAATCGACATTACAGTCGAATCTGTTGAACATTTGAGATACCTAGGGCTATCAATAGACAGAAACCTGAATTGGAAAACTCACGCGACTGATCTAAAAGCTTATATGAGACGAGCAACTCGCAAAATGTTTTTATTGCAACCTCATTGTTCGAAGAAACTTCTAACAGTAATTTACTATGGAATTATACATTCAAAGCTTCAGTACAGTTTGCCAAGTTGGGGTGGAGCATACAATAATGTGATGGAATCATTATTAATAGCACAAAAGCATATATTGTCAGAATAATTTGTAAAAAAAGTTGATTTTCAAGGAGCTGGCCATTATTTCTTGATCTTCGAATTTTACCTTTGAAACATCTGTATGTCTAATATTGTCTATAAGGTTCTTAAAGTTTTTTTCATTCGCAGTGGATATAATACGATGTTAAGAAACTCAAATGCCTATGGCTTAAGAGTTAACAATCAGCAACTCGTAAATATTCCGGTTTCAAATAGATCACATTTTTCTAACTTTTATACTGTTGCAGCACCCACACTATTTAACAAATTAGGCCTGGTTCACACGAGATTGTACCGCACGTTTTTTAACGCATTCGGTTTTTACCGAACAAAAATCGGGTGTTCACACGATATTTATATTTATTCGTTTAAAACTCGAATAGCTGCAGTATAATGAAAATGATTGGAAAAGTTTGAAGTATTTTATTTTTATCTTTTTAAGGGAAAGGGCTAGAAAGCTGAAATTTGGACGGATGATAGAAATTATTGATTTAGATATGAATTAAAAAAATAAGAGTCCTAGAATACCGTTGGACGGAGATAACGGCATTATTTGAGCGCTTTCACATATGAACTCATATCTGTTTAGTGCATTGATGAATTTTTTTGTTGTTTTAAATATAACATATAAATAAAATTACGGTTATTTTGATACCTCAGTCATTATCCTACGTGGTATATAAGCGGCACAATCTTGATTTTAAATTGATCGAAAAATCGAAACAATTGCATTGAAATTACCTGCTTGGACCATTGTCCACGACCATCCACCAGCCAGAAGATCCCGTTATCTACATGGAATTTTTTGTATTAAAATTTGATATGGATAGCTTTAAAAAATTATAGCTCCCGTTCTACTGATTGGATCTTCAAGGTTAACGTCTTTAAAGAAAGCTGACATAACGGGCTGTATTGTGTAAAAAAATCTTTGAGGAGGGGCAAAAATTTTCATACTAAAGGGGTGAATAAATCCCAATTCAATTCCTTTTAATTTATTCTAAATTCAAATGTTGATGAAAATTTTTATAATTTTGAAAAACTAAAAACGCATATTTATTGCTTCATTCCTCTTCTTTATTTTAAAACCTTGACCTACAAGATCCAATAAGTATCACCGGAGCTATAATTTTTTTAAACCAACCATATCGATTAATTTTTTTTGTGTACATCGGCTTTTCTCTCCACTGAAGCTCATTCTATGCCAACGAACAAATACCCAACGTGGATTTAAACCGTGTGAACGAGACTATATAAAACTATACGCCACTGGAAGACGATACGTCGCAATTCATTCGTTTTTTTTTTATAAGTCCGTTGAGTATTCGATAAACGTACTTAGCTGAGTACGTTTTCTTGCCGTACAAACGTCGTGTGAAAGGCTCTATGCAAAATATATACGCCACTGCTCATTCGCACGGATTTATACTGCAAAAAATCGTGCGGTACAATCTCGTGTGAACCAGGCCTTACCTTACGAAATAAGGGCAATACGAATTCAGAATTCTTTTTTAAATAAAGTAAAAATATGGTTATTTTCAATTGATATTTCTCAAGTCAAAAATGTATTTATGAGCACAGTTTAATATTGTTTTCATTTCTTTGCTAATTTTATTTACATTTTTGTTTGTGTAATACCTATTGAGATTTTGATATTTAATTTTTTTTTTTTTTCTTCTAGAACTGTAAATATTTAATTAAAAACCCCACAGATATTGCGTATTTATATTTTAATTGGGTCATTCGCCACTGATCTTTTAAAGATCACAGAATGAACCTTTCTTTCTTTTCAGACAGCTTTTTTTGTCATTAATGAATAATTATTATAATTATAAATATATAATGAATAAATAAAAAAAAAAAAGGACGAGTGAGAAGATTTCAATTAAATCATTTTATATTTTTATTATTTAAAAACACACTTTTGAATGTGAATCTCATTTTTACTTTACATTTCTATTTTTATAAAAAAGTTTTATTTCAATTTTTAGTAATTTTAATTTACATACATATATCAAATAAATTTTTCCTTATTTTGTATGTTCTCTTTTTTGTTCTTTAGTTCTTTCTTGAAAGTCCTCTTTTTTTAAAGCTTTGAATGAATTAATGAATTTTAGTACGCTTTGGGGCACGTTCAATACCTTTTCATTCATTACAAAACTACAAAGCTATTAAATTACGCTATGGCTCCATTGGCAATTTTTGAGGCAGTTGCAATTGGAGTAGGAATGGAAATTTATTGCTTGGGTGGGCATTTTCATTGCCAGGCAATTTCAATAATAAAATGTGTGTATAGAAATATTTGACTGCAAATGCAGTCAAATGCTGTTCAAATCCCCTGTTTTTAATAAAATTTAATTTTAATTCACTATATTTTGTCATGTGCGTTCTCATATTCTACGATTTAATTGAAAAAAAAAAAAAATCAATAAAGAAGCCATTCACAATTATGGGGAACCCCATATTTCCTCTATAATTGCCTCTCACCCAGCGGCTCCATTAGCAATATTTGAGGCAATAAATTGCCTCACTCATTGCTATTGCCTTTAATAATGCAAATGGAGACGCTTTGTCAATGGCAATGGCAATATTGCCTAGAAGATGAGAGGCAATTATTGATTTCCATCGCACGAGGCAATAAATTTGACGTTTCACCTTTTTCAAAATGGTTTCCCTGTCTTTTTGAAGTATTTTCAATCTCTGTCAATCCCGTTAGTTTGAAAAAATACAATACCGCGTCAACACATTGGCAGCAAAAAATTTATTTGAAAAAAGAAAACAAAAAACTAAAATTTAATAATACAAACTAAAATGAGTGATCTTAAACTTTCAAAAGATGAAACTATAAAAATAATTGAAATTTATAAGAAAAAAGAATGTTTGTGGAACCTGAATAGTTCAGTCTATAAAAGACATGATCTCAAGCAAAAAGCTTGGGAAGAAATCGCCGAAGAGTTCAAAACAACGGTAGAACTCGTAAAAAAAAAAATTAAATTTTTAAGAACGAGCTTTTCGGCCGAAAAAAAAAAGTTGACGCATCCAAAAAATCAGGATCAGGAGGAGATGTACACGTGCCTACACTGTACTACTACAATGATATGTCTTTTATAAAAGCAACCATGGTCATGAGAGACTCTACCGAAAACATAGGAAACATTTCAAGCGAGGTTAGTAGTTTTCATATAATTCTTAACTCCTTAATATTGATACAAATAATTTTATTATAGAGCAGTTTTGATTGCGTTACAAAGTCCGGAGTCAATCTCATGGAAGCAAAAAATTCCAGCTTCGAAAGTTTAAAAAAGTCCAATGCCAATCCGTCAAACACAAACATTTGTGCCAAAAAATCTAAAAGAGGAAAATATGAAAAGGCCTTAGAAGAAATCCTCGCTTCAAATAAAGAGCCAACTGTGCCTAATGATATGTACTCATCATTCGGAAGTAGCATTGAGATGCAGTTACGGCAGCTGCCAATGGTGGTGGGAACAAGGCTAATGTCTAAGATTCAAACGTTGGTATCCGAAGCTACAACTGAGCATTTCTTATCATATACATTTGAATCATCTACCCCACCACTATCGTCAACACCAGTTGTTTTAGAATATCAAAATAATTCAGAAGGATTAATTGAAGAATACCTATCGGCATCACCTTCACCATCATCGCAAGACGTTATCGCGGTGGATGATTACGATTAAATAATTTTCATTTCACATTTTTAATGTACCTAATGAATTTCCTTTTGCCAAAGAAAAGTTTTTTTTAATAAAGATTATAATTAATAAACAAAAATGTATGTAAAGAATATTATTTTTTGGAGGAATAAAAATGGCCCTTATAACAAGTATCGTTTGCATTTGATAAACGATTTTTGTCGAAAGTCAATCAATGACTAAATTCATTTTGGTATTGGAAATTTTCATTTTGGTGTTGGATTTTTTTAATTTATAAATCTCCTTGGTAATCCGTATAATTCAAGGTTGAGAATCCTATTCATAACAAAAAAATACCTATACTCCTTATTAGTTCAAATAAAAAAAGAATAACAGAAATTATAAAAAAATTCTTACAAGTGCTATATTAAAACTCTGTCGTTTCACAACATCTTTTCTATTCCGATTATTGAAACTTTACTGAGTCTAAATTAAAGTCCTCTAATGTCGTTTTTTATTGTTGAAAAGATTTGATCTTTTTGCGAAAAGATTTGCATTTATTCTACTTTTTCATGTTTTATTCAAAAAAAGATGAGATCTGAAGAAGAGAGATGCGATCTTTCTAGTTTGGGAGATTTGATCTGCATTCAGTAATACATGCAAACACTTTCCTGTCAAACAGCAAATCTCAGTTGGGCATTTCTTTGTTTTGCATTATTTTTGTATGACATGGTACGTGATGTTTATTTGTATGCGTGTGTGTGCTATGTGTGAAATTGAATCTACTTAAAAGTACGCCCAGAAGTTTCATTCAAGACAGCAATTCTTGATTTTAAAATCAAATCTTTCAGATTTCAATGAAAAACGACATAAGTGATTCTTGTAGGTACCTAACCGTTTTTAATTCAAACTAATATTTCGAAAAATTTCCATATAAAACTAATTTCTTCATTTTTCGAAATTCTATGTGAAATAGTTTCTAGGAGAAATTTTTTCGAAATATTGGTTTAAATTGAAAATGGGGTTTAAAACCATTTAGAAGACTTGAACTCAAAACGGTTTCAATTACTCAGATAGAGTCAGTTGTTTTGAAATGACGGGAGTTTTATATGTTATACTAAATAAGAACAAAATTATATTTCCCGCCTCTTAGCAGGTATGCAATTTTCAAAAAAAAAAAAAAATAATACTTACAATACTTATTTGTAACTTCCAAAAAACATAAGTTTTTCCCCACTATTGTTATAAAGTACAAAAATATACAAACCAAATTTCCGCGCAATTTATATCAACCTGCCGATCCCAGTGATGTAATTCAGATATCAATACTTTTCAATAACCGGAACTGATTTCCTAAACAAAAGATCATGAAGGATATTAAATAAAAATATCCTTAATTCACCATACAATTTTGGTTGAAGACTTTATTTTTCTATAAGGAAATTAAACAGGTTATAAATATAATTTTTAAATTTTCGCCCATTGCGAAGGTATATTTCCCTCATTTGTACAATAAGAACATAACTTATCTCTAATTTTATTAGAAAATTTATAGCAACTATAGTGTTGTTGCTGTATGTTGTTGAAATTAACTGGCAATTCTTCTGCAGCAACATCATCTGCATTTATTGGACCCGCAATTTTCCGTGATAAAAAATTATGTAAGACACAAGAAGCTTTGATGATTTTATCACAATGATCTGGATTTACTTCGATTGGTTTGTGAAAAATGCGAAAGCGGTTGGCTAAACGTCCAAATGCCATTTCAACACACATTCTAGCACGGCAAATTCTATAATTAAAAACTTTTTGATTCACAGTCAAAGACAAGTTTCTGTTGTAAGGTTTCATTAAAAAACTTGTTAAGCCAAACGCATCATCACCGATAAAAAAATATGGTATGTTGCCTATTCTTTCGGTTAAAGGTGATGGATCAGGAATGTTAAGAGTTTTTTCTTCCAGGGATTTGTACAAATAACTCTGGCGGAAAATTGTGCTATCTGAAGACTTTCCATTTGCTCCCACATTTATATATATGAATCTGCTATGTGTGTCCACTAACGCAAACAAGATGATACTAAAAAATCCTTTAAAATTATAAAATGTTGATCCAGAGTGAGCCGGTGCTGTGATCCTTATATGTTTTCCGTCTAATGCCCCTAGGGTATGAGGAAACCACCATATATCTTCAAAATCCTTAGATATTTCTTTCCATTGTGGTATTGATGAAGGAATCTGAAAATATAAAATTAAATAAATATAAACATTAAAATTGTTCTTTTAATAATTGTAAAATAGCTTAGACCTAAAAAAGTATGCTTTATGATTACTTGAGGAAATATGAATATCCTTCCCCAAAAAATCGAGTCTAAAGACTTCATTTTTAATGATCTGATAGATAATAACCAAGATATAACCATTTTAGGCGCACCATATCGAGAGATGCTTGGGGATTTGAAAAAATTAAAAATCAACAAAAAAAAAGTCTCCAAAAAAAGGCCGATAAGGTTCGCTTCAAAAGTTCATATCTTGAGTTCTGTTAATCGGATCATTAAAACGAAAGTTTGTGGACTAAGGAAAAATGACCGAGCATCATTTCTCATTTTCAAATGAGTTGAACTGGGTGTACCTATGACACAAAATATGGCAAAATCGCTATTTTCAATCTCTCGTCCCCACTACGGGCACCAAAAAAATCCTGCCAGACTTTTGTATTCGATATCAAAATGCATGCACCTACATCCCCTCATATTCATATTTTGGTTATGCGTTCACCCACAAAATTTACTTAGACTATTGTTTTTGTGTACTCATTTGTGTGAATTTTAAGATGAGCTTCTTGTTTGAAAGTTTTGTACATACATAACAAATTGAGCAATCAAATGGTCTTGCGTTCGCGCTATGGGTTTTTATGCGCTCATTAATATCCGATTGGAACACAAATGCTGAAAAATATAAAAATTCAAATTAATTTCTCGAAAAGGGATATTATATTAGCTACTCACTTTTTCGCAATGGGGGCACGGATAGAAACTATTCTGTTCGTTGCTTTTCATCTTCTTCGTTCCAAATAGCGAATGTAGATCGAGTTTTTCAAAATCCTGAATAACTTGATCTTGAAGGACATCTTGAAGATTTTAAACGGTTTCTAGGGCTGAGAGTTTTCATCATAGGATTTTTTTTAATTTATCACAAATTCTCATTCTCATGCGCTCGCATAATTAAAAGCACTTGAAAAACCTCGCAAACAAACGCTGCATTGGAAGGGCATTATTTTTTTTGATTTATCACTGCTTATGTGGCTTGTAAGATGACCTTTTTGTGTAAAAGTCTTGCACCAGGTGTGGTGCAAGGTGTTTTTCACCGGTATGTGTTTGCATATGCGTCTCAAGGTGTGAGGTAAACTGAAATACCTACTGAAAAAGAAATCATTTCGTTTAGATAATACAAAAGCAAGGTAGTTGAATGGTAGGTACTATTCTGTCTGTGTTTTTTGATAGCTTTAAGCCTCAGGTAGTAAAATCTAAAGCACTTAAAACATACACAGCTGTACAGTGTCCCTTGTTAATCAAACTCATAAGTGCTCTTTAAAATTTTATTCAAAACTTACCTCTGTTGCATTGGGAACACTGAGGTTTCACAATTTCAATTTTTGGGTCGTCTACCTCCTTGGAAATTGTAACATCAGTTTCCATTTCCAATTGATATGATTTTTCTGGTAAATTATTATCTTCCTTGAGATTCTCTTGTGGAATATTCAAGATTTCACTGGTTTCATCAGTTTTAACATTTTAATCTTGCTATCCGCATTTTCAACAATTGTAGTCAATGGTTTTACACGATTTAAATTCCCTTTATTTTTTCGGTGACTACTTTTTATGTTTTTCATTCAAATGAGATCTTATCTAAGCTTCCAATGAACTTTGAAAGCCTTGCCGCAAGTTGAACAGTCAAAAGATATTTCATCGTTGTGACTTCGCATGTGTTTTTTAAGGTACGAAGCAAACAAAAATACTGAAATTAAACTATTTTAGATATTTGTTACACTGTAAAAATATTATTTGCAATTAACCTTTTTTACATTCGGGACACTCAAACCGATTAGTTCAATCTGGGCCTAGATTTTCGGCTTGATCGGAATTATTAGGAAGATTGACAGGAGCGCGCTTGTTGAATCAGTTGCACTATGGCATTGATGCATATGTTCTACCAAATTTTCTGAATGAATTGAAATAAAACATATTAAACAAGATATCAGATAATTCTTTTTGTCACCAGCAACCTCTTCTGTTTTAAGACTGCTATCGCTCTGATCTACACTGGTACTTATTGGTTCTGCGATACGTGGAGTAGCAAGCGCACGATGACGTCGCTTGGTCTTAGTTTTTCTCTTATTCACCTTGTTGTGTGAATTCCGATGCACTCTATAAGTGTATTCCTTGACAGGGGGGAGGGCATTTATAACATTCATACGGTTTTATTTTAGCATGAGTAATAATATTGTGAGACTTTAGGTTCACTTTGTATTTAAAAGATTTATCACATATTGTGCAGATAAATTTTCTTTCATCACTGTGACTTTGCATATGTTTCTTAAGGTACGACCACGTATGTACACAAAAACTGAAAATTAAAATATCTAATAAAAAAATTGAATTAATTTAGTAAAGATTCTTACTCACCTTTTTTGTATTTGTATTTGTATTTAAACGCATAACCAAAATATGTAGGTGCATGCATTTTGATATCGAATACAAAAGTCTGGCAGGATTTTTTTGGTGCTCGTAGTGGGGACGAGAGATTGAAAATAGCGATTTTGCCATATTTTGTGTCATGGGTACACCCAGTTCAACTCATTTATTGAAAATGAGAAATGATGCTCGGTCATTTTTCCTTAGTCCACAAACTTTCGTTTTAATGATCCGATTAACAGAACTCAAGATAAGAACTTTTGAAGCGAACCTTATCGGCCTTTTTTTGGAGACTTTTTTTTTTGTTGATTTTTAATTTTTTTCAAATCCCCGAGCATCTCTCGATATGGTGCGCCTAAAATGGTTATATCTTGGTTATTATCTATCAGATCATTAAAAATGAAGTCTTTAGACTTAGGGAAAATGACAGAGCATTATTTCGTATTAAAAAAAAATGAATTTAAGTGTATGTACCCATGACACAACATATGGAAAAACCGCGATTTCAATTGGGACTAAAAATTGCTAAAAATTTATATTTAATTTGCAGAATTTAATAAAAATCGTGAATTAATTTGTTTGTTTTTCGTATCTTTGACCCGTGAAGAAAGAAAAATTTGGGAGTTACTGTCTGAACAGAATGGGAGACGGAGCTGGAATCAATGTCAGAAACGCTGCAGCCAGAGCTGCAAGAGTTGAACAATTTTTGAATTACAGCGTTTTTGACATTTATTCCAGCTCCGTCTCCCATTTTTTGTTAAAGCAATGCATAAACTCATGTGCAGTTACAAAATTTGAGCAGAGAGAAAGCACATTCGAAGCATTTGATACTATATCCGATTGTTTATTTTCACACCATTTGGATAGCAATTGCGTAAAATAGATTTCTTGTGACGCCGTTGCATTGGATAGTGTGTGCCTCCTGGCTAGGGGTTTCGTAAAAACCTCCTTTGAATGTTTTGTTTATGCTTCACAAAACAAATTTTTCTAGCAAGGGTTGATCTCAGTAAATCGTGGGTGGAAATATTCTCATTTACTAATTAAAAAAATCAGCTAATGCCGTTTGTGAGTATACTTCAATAAGTAACTATTAAGCTATTTTTCTTTTTTATTTTAAACGCTATTACAAGTTTTTTTATGGAACAATATTCACCAAACACTATACTGACTATACACATCAGATCCACATAAAATTCCTCTGCTCCCGCAGCTGGTAATGGAGACGACTGTGGTGTCACCCTACTGCCTTAACTCTAGAGTCTAGAGTTTGTAAATTTATTTTGAAAGCTCCTTTGTAAAAAATAAATAAATAAATAATATGTTTTGAAAGTATACCTTCATATATGTTGGTTGTAAGGAATCATAAATCGCGTTTAAAACTTCTGGGACGAACTTTGAAATAGTTTTCCTTGATACACGCGTCAAAAACTCCAGGCTTCGATATGAATCACCCGATGCAATAAATCTCAGGGTAATAGCTAAACGACTTCTCTTTGAAATTGCATACCTCATTTTTGTATCTTGTTTTGTTATTTCATTTTCAACCTTAAATAAAAAAATAAGTTATAAAATTAGAAACCTTACTTCATTAACTTACCGCCAAAAGCAAATCCTCAAATTTTCCTATGGACATTCGGCAAAAATTTCCGTATTCGTTTTCGTCCCACAGCAAATCTTTCAATAAATTTGCCTCTAGGTCGAACTCTTGCCGCCTTAACAAGAATGGGTTGACCCAAAATCTTCGCTTTTTTTCCTGATTTTCTAATATTTCAATATTTTCCAAGATTTTAATAAATTTAATCATACGGATAGCACGAATAGCACGAGGATGATGTTTGTTGTTAGACGCCATACTTTCAAATGAACTTTGAAAATGGTGTTTGACAAATCAAATTGCCTGGCAATGAAATGCCCACCCAAAATATAAATTGCCATTGCCATTGCGATTGCCATTGCCTCAAATATTGCCAATGGAGCCGCAGCGTCATCTTCTAGGCAATATTGCCATTGACAAAGCGTCTCCATTTGCATTATTAAAGGCAATAGCAATGAGTGAGGCAATTTATTGCCTCAAATATTGATAAAAAAGCCGCTGAGTTAGAAAACCAGAAATATTTGCCCACTTTATTCATTAGTGCCTGTCTACATTGTCTTCTTACTGAAAGGTGGATCCAGTGAGATAGGAAGATTTTATGTGCGAAAGAAAGAGAAAGATGATTTCACCCAAAATCCACCGATGCACCACTCTTGAAAATAATTCTTGGCTTCAAAAAGACGGATTTTTTTTTGTGCGAGTGAGAGATGTATGGTACTTAATTGCGTGAAATAAAGAAGGGTATATTGAACTGAAAGGATTTTCTTTGCATAATGTAGACACGCTGTTCATCAAAACGACTTTCAGTAAGAAGACAATGTAGACAATGTAGATCTTGGAGGCCGATTCACGGGTCCGTAACTATGCGGTTACCAAACGTTTCCTTCAATAAATCAATTGTGGCACGAGCTGTGTGACGTTGCACCATCTTGTTAAAACCACAGCTCCTGCACATTATGGTTGTTCAATTGATGAACGAAAAAGTCAGTAATCATGGCTCTATAGCGGTCACCATTGACTGTAATGTTCTGGTCAGCATCGTTTTTAAAGAAGTCCGGTCCGGACCAATTATTCCACCAACCCATAAAGCACACCAAACAGTCAGGTTTTGTGGATGTAACCGTGACTCAACATACACTTGGAGATTATCATCACTTCAAATATGGCAGTTTTGTTTATTGACGTATCCATTCAACCAAAAGTGAGCTTCACAGAATTCGCCTATTTCTTATTTCGAACAGAGCCATGATTTTCAAAATAAATTTGGACAATTTGGAAGCGTTGTTCAGACGTCAGTCTATTCATGTTGAAATGCCAAGCCAAACTAAAAATACATCACTTGACAGCTAAAAAAATGGCCGCCAGTTAAAATAGTGTTGCCAACTTAAAGTTCTATGCCTCTAAAAAAAACACTCTTTCCTTTTTTATTTTATGAAATAGAATCAGAAGAACAGATAACAAATAACTACCTCAAAAAAGAACCATTAATCCCTAGATATTTCCATGGAATCTTATTTGGTTCACATGAAGTAAGATTTTAATCTCATTCTAACCTTAATCCTAAATTATTTTAAGAACAATAGAAGTAAATGACAATCTTTGTATACATAATTAATATTTTTTAATACCCCCAAATGAGCTGTCAAAAATGTAAACTTTTTTACTCAAAAGTATTTAATTATGCGTCAGCCAACCCTCACCCCATCATACTGTCAAACAAAGATAATTCTGCAATAAATAAAAAGACAAACAAAGAAGCATCAATTCAAAGATGCTTAAATTTTACAAACAAAGCTGATGCTACAATGTGTTTACTCAAGGAAGACTAACAAAAATTATTTTGAAAACTAAAAAAAAAAACAAAAAAAAAAAAATCGAAAGTGGCTTCGTTATGGAAAAGATGAGGAAGGAATTATTATTATTTTCCAATTAATAATTCCCAGTTTGACTTATGACTTTATCTTCCACCCAGGCGAACGAGAAAACAATGACCAAATACTCAAACAGGATTATAATTAGAAAACGTGGGAAGATATCCTGATGCTGATGCAGCAGATCTTTGGCAATATTCCCTCCCTTATCGTTTGTTGTAGATATCGAAAGGACTTAATAAATGTTATATTTTTGCGGTAAATTTTGATAATATTTTTTTTCTTTTCTTTTTTTTTCTTTTTCAACCAAAGGATAAAGAGAAAACTTCAAGGACGCAATATTGCACTTCGGGAAGTGATTTTTCGTTTCCTAATGGTTTGCCAACTTGAAATTTAAGCAATCTTCATTTTTCTTTTTCAAGTATCCTTTTTTGTATATATCAGAAGTATTTGGGAAACTATTTCGCGAGATGTAACGATAAAAAATAAAGTAAAAGTTGTTTGGAATGTGTCGAATAAGGAAGAAAAAGTCATTCTTTTATATTTTGTTCTTCATGCGAATAAAGGATATTATGTACGTGAGTTTTTTCTTCATCCTATCACCATCATAATATGCATGTATGAATATGTTTTCCCCTTTTTTGGTTTTATGTTGTTGAAATAACTTTTTAGGAGAAAGGGAAGTGCTTTTGAAGTTTTCTTCATCCACAAAGTATCACTTGCTAATGGAAGTTTTTTTTTTGTAGTGCTTGATTTCTCTGTCATGTCGTTGAAATTCAAGGAAGACGCGACTTAGAATGAAATGACAGTCGAACTTTGAACGTGGTGCATTCTATAAGGATGTGTGTTATACAAGTCTTCTAAATATTTATGTATTTCGTGTCAAGAAGAGTCACGTTTAATTTCCTTGCGATACCAGTTCAGGAAGTAATCCCATTAGTTTTTATGTCACTGATAGTAGTAAATCTTTATTTTTAGTTTCCTGACATGACAAAGTGCTCTTTTAATGCTTTTAAGTCTGCGATGAACTAATATAGAAAAGATTTTAGGTTTTAGCTGCTATAAATGATTTTGTAATACAAAACAGATTTATCGATCTCTTGTCAGTAGTTTTCTTTTCGCTCCGCTGAGAAAGGCCGAACATACCTACGAAGGAGAAGAAAATAACAACAAAAATGAATAACATTTAAACATATTCCACATAAAGTAAAGTAGATCACAACAAAAACATAAATGTTAAAAAAGGAGCCAAGTTCTTATGTGTACAAGAAACCTGTGCGTAAAAAGTCAGCCAAAAAAAGTAATGAGATCTAAAATATATGCCAAGTTTTAAGTTCATGAAGTTTAATATTAAATATCTTAAGTAGAGTAATATCGAAACAATTCCAAATCATGACAGAAATTTGGTAATTAATGATTACTGATTAAAATTTGGTGGGTTCACTGGTCAAGTTTTCATACATTTTAAATTTGTGATTAAGTAAGTATTTAAAAGAAAACTTGCCAAGTAAATCCACAAAATTTTAATCAGTAATCATTAATTAGGTACCAAATTTCTGTCATGATTTGGAATTGTTTCGTTATTACTCTACTTAAGATATTTGATATTAAACTTCATGAACTTAAAACTTGGCATATATTTTAGATCTCATTACTTTTTTTGGCTGACTTTTTACGCACAGGTTTCTTGTACACATAAGAACTTGGCTCCTTTTTTAACATTTATGTTTTTGTTGTGATTTCACTCCTTTTTGCAAAGATTTATTTTGCCAGGTGAAAGTCAAGCCCTACCGCTCTACAAAGTTTCATAATTCTACGACAACCGAAAATGCTCTATACAAATAATAGCAATTCTGATAAAGTGGGTGGATGGCACCCCCCCTGAATGGACAATTCCAAATTTTCGATTTTTTTCCTTTCTAAGTACTTCAAACCCTACCGACCAACCAATTTTCATCGTTCTACAACAATCGGAGGTGCTTCATATGGTTTATAAGAATTTTCAAGAATGTGGGTCGATGCCACGCCCCCTGAACTGAAACTTCCAATTTTTCGATTTTTTTTTTCTTCTAAGTACTTCAAGGCCTACCGACCTACCAATTTTGATCGTTCTACAAGAATCGGAAGTGCTCCATATAATTTATAAGAATTTTTAAGAATGTGGGTGGATGCCACGCCCCCTGAACTGAAACTTCCAATTTTTCGATTTTTTTCTTCTAAGTACTTCAAGGCCTACCGACCTACCAATTTTCATCGTTCTACAAGAATCGGAAGTGCTCCATATAATTTACAAGAATTTTTAAGAATGTGGGTGGATGCCACGCCCCCTGAATGCAAAATTCCAATTTTTTCTTTCTAAGTACCTTAAGCCCTACCGACCTAGCAATTTTCATCGTTCTACAACAATCGGAAGCGCTCCATATAATTTATAAGAATTTTTAAGAATGTGGGTGGATGCCACGCCCCTGTATGGAAAATTCCAATTTTTCAATTTTTTTCTTTCTTAGTACCTCAAACCCTACCAACCAACCAATTTTCATTGTTCTACAACAATCGGAAAGGCTCCATATAATTTATAGATTATTTAAGAAAGTGGGTGGATGCCACGCCCCCTGAATAGAAAATTGCAGATTTTCGATTTTTTCCTTTGTATGTACCGCAAGGCCTACAGTTGTGCGAAATTTCAAGTTTCTACGATGTCGGGAAGTGCTCCATAATTTTGATGATCTGTCAGTGAGTCAGTCAGTCAGTGAGTCAGTGAGTCAGTGAGTCAGTCAGTTACGGTTTTTGCGATTTTTGAAGTCCTATATCTTGGGAACTACTAATGCTAAAGAGTTGAAATTTGGTGAGCCACCTGTGTTTGATCAGTTCAGCAAATACTCCGAATTTGAAGTTTCTGACTTTATTGGTACTGAAGTTAGAGGGGGGTTGAAAATCACCTGAGTTTGTTCCTGTAAAAAGGGTGTAGTGCCGCGAACTTGGCTGGGCACTACCGTGCCCTTTGATTACCTATTTATAGCCGATACCTTTAAAGCAGGTGTAACATGTTCTTCTTGTGATTGTGATGCGTTAGGATGAACCTAACTAACAATTTACCTTGTATAAGGTAAAATTTTTCGAATTTGGCAAGTAATAGCTTGTATAAGGCAATCTTGAGCAAGCCAAGAATTTTCCACCTGAAATTTAAACAAATAGCTGCTATAAGGCCTTAAAATATGAGTTACACAAGCTCTATACAAGGCTTGTAAATATAAGTTATAAATGGCTTGTATAAGGCCTTCCAAAGTTGTTTACTGAAAATGTTTAAAATAATAGCTGCTATAAGGCTCTCCACGACAAGTCATTGCAAACAACTTGTATAAGGCTTGTTTGTAAGGGTCTTATACAAATTAAAATAATCAGTGAAGATCAACAAAAGTGTGTCTTATAAAATATTGTGCTTATAAAAAAATCAGATTAAAATAAATAAGAACGGTAAGTACCTATTGAACATCGTAAAACAAAAAAGAAGTGCTTACAGTAGCATTGAACTTTTTAGCAAAACTTAAAAATGAATAGCTCATGGCAAAAATTTAAAAGATCTGGAACCTACCAAAGACAAGTGAGAAAAAACAGAGAAGCAATGCTTAAACAGCCAGAGAACATTCAAGAAGTATCGACTTATTCACTTTTGATTATGTTTTCCTCAACAGCAAATTGGCAGAGTGGTAGAGTGCTAGACTGGTACGAGGAAGGAATCGAGCTCAAATCCCAGGTAAAAAAAACTATTCATTTTTATAATCAAACTAACATTTTACTCATTATAGAATACAGAAAAAAAAAAGGTTTCGGAAGCTGACTGAGGAGAAAAAAATACAATAAAATAAAATGCAATAAAAAAATACAATATCAGAAAAAACGGATAAAAAAAATATTTTTTTTTAATTTCAGAATCAGCTTTGCTAAGAAATTTTTTTTCTCTCGATGGCAAAATAGATTTACGCGAATCGTGACAGCGTATATTATTCCTTATGCAAAATAAATTTGGGTAAGGCCTTATAATAAACATCCAAGGCAAGCTATTGGCAATAGCTGTCATTAAATGGCTTGGGTAAGGCCTTATATAAGCATCCAAGGCAAGCTATTGGCAATAGCTGTCATTAAATGGCTTTGGTAAGGCCTTATATAAACATCCAAGGCAAGCTATTGGCCATAGCTGTCAAAATGACTTTAGTAAGGCCTTATATAAACATCCAAGGCATGCTATATAGCTTGTTCAGCCAAGCTAATAGCAGTTCATGAAAAGCTATTTGCTGCTATAAGACCTGTGAACAAAAGTCTTATGGCAGTTAATTAGCTTGCGTAAATGCGCCAAAATGTTTTACTATTTCTATAGCAGTCTAAAAATAGCTTGTATAGTACAATTGAATATGAAGAAAATTTGAAAAGAAATTCTTCTGTTTAAGTGGAGTGACCGAATGTATAATTCAAGCTTAAACGTTCAAGTGAGCTCAACTCCATAATTGCGTTTCGCCCAGGTACGATAGTTGCGCTCATCATCATCGACACAAAATTGTGTCTTAGAAGGGTACGACGATAGTCATCTAACTGATGAGCCCAACTGTCGTACCTGGGCGAAACGCAATTATGGAGTTGAGCTCACTTGAACTTTTAGCTTGTATAGAACTTTATACAAGTTAAATTGTAAGTTGGGAGGCACTACATTGAAATAACGCCGAAGTTTTTGATTTGGCTTTATTTTGTATCATTTACTTACTTTACTTTTAATGACGCTCACAGCCTCTTCAGCCTTGCATTTCTATTCCCGATTTTGCAGTTCGCCAAATAAGGATGTAATTAAGTGACCTGCTAACTTCACAGTTAGCAGGTCACATGGTGTATCTCAGGAACCAAGCGTGCTAGGAACTTGTAATAAGGCTCCAAATTTGCAGTTTTTTTGCATTTCAGCGATAGAATAGGTTCAAAATTTGAAGTCCTCACTTCACAGAGCGAAAAAGTACTACATAAAATCAATAAGATTGCCTTATTGAGCTACTTTGCTTAGAAATCTTATTGAAAGTATTGGATAATATGATATTTTCATAGAGAAATCTAATTGATTTTATAAAGAAAATCTTATTGAAGTTTTGAAAATTTTGTATTACAGTTTCTAAATGGAAAGTCACATTAAATGATGTAAACAATGTGAAAACCTTATTACTAATCATTTTTTAGAAAACATCTTCTTAAATCGAAAAGTTTTTCTTTTAAAAATGTAGGCATTAGATCAAGCGTTTGATGAACAATAAGAAAACCTTATTACTTTTCAATTTTAAAACGATAAACTTATAATGCGGGGTAGGTTATGTATACACTGTTCAAATGAATGTCATGCATATGACGGTGTCCGCATTGGGTATGAAAAAGTGAATTTTTAATGACTTTTCAGTACTCATATCTCGCTCTCACTCCTTCATTGAAGTGAGATGTGTATTCGTTGATTGAATATAAATCAAAACGTTTTAATTTTTCTTCAAGCTCACACAATGTTTACATGAGTAATACACTCAAACATGCGTGACATGCATTTGGACAGTGTAGGTTGGTGCGGGTATATCCCGCATAAAAATGTATGTCCACTTAGGATAATAAGGAAATCTTCTTGAAACAAAAAGATTTCCTTTTTAAATAGGAATTTGTACAATGTACATACATATGTATATGTGAGCAGCAATAAGAGAATCTTATTAACTTTCTGGGTTAAAAAGGTAAACTTATTACTTTTCACTCGTCTAAGGAAACCTTCTTGAAACAAAAAGAATTCCTTCTTATTAGCATGAGTTTTCTCATAAACATTGGTGCGTATTCATAGAGAATTACTAAAGCCGTGATTTCTTGAGCTATAGTTTTAGGCTTGTTGGTTAAATAAACACAGCTCTTATTCATAGTCAATTTCCCAGCTGAGTTTAGTAAAACCCCAGGTTAAGGTTGTGTTCTACTACAATTATACTTCAAATGATGACAGGTCAAAGAAAAAAAAATACACTTATATTTCCAAAGTGTAAATTTTGTGTGGTCCTTCTGCATTTCAAAAAAAGTAAAAACAAACAAAACTGTTAAAAAAAATCCAAAAGAGATACCAGAACAAATATTCAATATTTTTAGATAAACAACAAATAAAATATGAAACACGAACGCCAAGAAAACTGGTCGCAACCAGAGAAGGAACTTTTTTCTTTTTTTTATTCTTCTTTCTTTTCTATTTTTTTTTTTCTTAATGGCACATTTTTCAGTTCACTTAATAACTCAAACTCATCTAAAATATCTATATCTTCTTCAATTGCGGTATCAATTGAGATTTTTCAGGGTGATAAGTTTACGTAGCATTTATTTGATATTAATTACTTTTCAGCTTTTAAATTCCCAAAAAAAATCAAATTTGACATTTGGCTGTGATAATAACTACTAAAACACAGCATTTCCTATGTTTAAAGATAGACCACAGGTTTAGCCCTAATCTTAGGTTTAAATTTATTTATGAATAGCCTTAACTCTGGACTTGCTTAGTAACAACTTAGCAAGAGTTTAGCAAACATCTATGAATATGCCCCATTGTGTTTGTGTGTGATACCTGCAACGGTGCTTTGCATTATTTGCATTGTTAAAGGAATTGTGATCGCAAGTAGACGTGCGCGTGATTTGCTCCGTATCGGCCTATCGTATTTGGGAAAAAAAATTATAAAGTAAGTAAAAAGAGTTTTGAAATGGAAAATATTCCATATTTTAACGCGAGTGGAAGTGAAATTGATCTACCCGGTGAATTAGTGAGCATTCCAGCGGTAGTATGGAAAGATGAGGATATTGCGGAGACACGGCAAATTTTTGACTCCTGGGGCCTGAGTAGTTCGACGTCGACGTTGCTGAAGGTGTATGGGGTCACATTCATCGACATTTTAGAAAAAATGGAGATGAAAGATGTCGACAAGTTTTTCAGCTACTTCGATAGTAGCGGGTACTTTGGAGACCGTATAAAATTCCAAGCCGGACTGAGGCAGTGGAGGAAGGAAAGGGTAAGTTGTTTTAGTATATGTACCTATTTAAGTACTATGTCATATACCATTATCAATTTTATTTCACTAGATGGACCTCCAATTCATTTGTCTGACTTGAACAATGGTCTTAAGGTCTTCGGCCGAAAAAATATTGGAAAAAAGGCTAGTTCGCTTATTAAATCAGGTAGAAACTTACAGTTAGCGATTTTCTTATTTGCATTTGCTTATACTTGGCTCTGGGCACATGACTGTTCCGTCAGTTTCTCACTAATTTTAGCGCAGTAAGAGTGATGCTTTATGAAAAAATTTTATTTTAAAAGTTTATTTATTTTTGTTTTTAGTTATTTAAGTTTATTTTAAATTATTAAATGTGTTCCTTTTTTTATTGAGAATTGATTTTTTATGTAACACTTTTTGTAAGCAACAAAAAATAAAAAAATTGAAAAAAATATAACTATTGCGTCTTTTCGTCATGTGAGAAAGAATTTAAAAAATAACCTTATCTTATGGAAACCTTGGGTGGAAATCTCTCTCAATCTTTTAGAAACAATAAGAAGATCTTATTAATAATATGTGACAGTCTTTTAGAAACAATAAGATGGTCTTATTGAAAAGGCATGAAAATCTCTTGGAAAAACAATAAGGTGAGCTTATTGAAAGTTTATAGGATTCTGTTTGAAATAATGTGAAATAAAAGAAATTTTAATTTCAATCTTAGATTTCATTTATAAATTAATTTTAATTTTTAATTTCTTCTATTTCACATTACTTCAGACAGAATCCTACAAACTTTCAATAAGCTCACCTTATTGTTTTTCCAAGAGATTTTCATCCCTTTTCAATAAGACCATCTTATTGTTTCTAAAAGATTGTCACATATTATCAATAAGATCCTCTTATTGTTTCTAAAAGATTGTCACATACTATCAATAAGATCTTCTTATTGTTTCTAAAAGATTGTCACACATTTTCAATAAGATCTTCTTATTGTTTCTAAAAGATTTTCACATACTATCAATGAGATTTTCTTATTGTTCCTAAGAGTTTTCCTCATACTTTTCAATAAGTTTTCTTATTGTTTTAAGAAGCATTCTTATTGAAAGCTAATAAGATATCTTCTTAAAAATATGTGGATATCCTATAAAATGGTCAACATTCTGATAAGATAATCTCTATGGACTTTCTTCTTGGATGAAAACCATAGAGAAATCTTATACTTTTCTTCTATTTTATGTGGTACTTTTTTCTCTGTGTTTGAAAAAAATTTCATACTGATCACATGGTGTATCTCAGGAACCAAGCATGCTAGGAACTTGCAGTAAGGCTCCAAATTTGCAGTTTTTTTGCATTTCTAGAATAGGCTGGGTCAAAATTTTGAAGTCCTATATTTGAAAAAAAAATTTCATACTGACCTGCTAACTTTACAGTGAAGTCCCCAAGAGGTAATCTTTGTATGGAAAATACTTCTGCAGCTTCGGTTGCAGTAAACTGCACATCGGATTTGGGGGTGCGGCATCTTTCATGTACGAGCGTCAATCAAGACGCCATACTAATAAATGAATAGTTGACAAATAGATGAAGTCTTTCAAGAAGTGCAATTGTTACTTTTGGCAACCGCATACGTATGAAAATCGGAGCATGGAACGTTCGATTCTTGTACAGCGAAGGTAGATACGAGCAGGTTGAGCGTGAAATGCGTCGTCTAAAGATCAGTATCCTGGGCATAAGAGAAACTCAGTGGAAAGGAAGAGCTGAATACAGATCAGACACTGGACAGACGAGAATGCTGTATTCCGGGAAGATGAAAGAGAGGGTGGCCAAAGACTGCATGGTGTCGGGATTATGTTGAACGAAGAAGCGAGGCGTAGTTTGATCTCCTGGACACCCATTTCTGCGAGATTAATCATAGCAAGGTTTCGTTCGAAAATTCGTAGCGTCACAATTATTCAGTGCTACGCCCCCATAAATGAAGCGACCGAGGAAAACAAAACCGCGTTCTACACTCATCTTTCTTAACTCAGTTTACAGGAGTGTTCGGAGAGGCGTCATCATAGTCGGTATGGGAGACCTCCATGTCCAAGTCGTTTCAATAACGGGCTGGAACGCGTGATGGGAAGAAATGGCTTGGGGTCACGGTCACTTACTTTACGATTTTTGTAACGCGAATCGTCTTGTGATAGGTGGAAATCGCTGCCAGAAGAGGAGCAATCCGGGAACTGTACCAAATAGCCAAAGATGTTATTGGGAAATCGCTGCCAGAAGAGGAGCAATCCGGGAACTGTATCAAAAAGCGGCTAGTATTTTACATCCGTTAATACAAAGCATTTGGGAAAACGAAAGCTATCCCAAGGACTGGAAGGATGGTATGATTGTTAAGTTGCCAAAGAAAGGTAAGCAGTGAGAGCCATAGTGGCCTAACTGCATTTTTCATTATTTTCAGTAGAGCAAAAATAAGGAGCAGATTATTTTTAAACACTTGTGGTTTTAAAATAAATCAAAAATTTGTAGTTTTTAAATAAATGAACATAATTTTGATTTTTATTTGCAAGATGATAAAAAATTAAAAGGTTTTTGATTTTGCATTAATGATTTTTCAAAACCGTTATAACTGATCAGATAGGCCACTTTAGCACTCAAGCTTTGAATTTTTTTGTGGGTGTCCTCTAAATGCAAAAAGTCTTATAAGTATGGCATGGAACTATCAATTCAAAAATTTAAATGCAGAAATATTGTTTAATATTAACAGATTCAATTTTTGTAATAATCTCAATTTCGATAAAATTGCAGTTAGGCCACTATGGCTCTCACTGCCTCAGGTGACCTTAAGAATTGCAACAATTGGCGTGGTATCACCGTTTTTTCCGTTTTCCCAAAACTAATGGCAACCATCATTCTCGAGCGAATAAAGGATAGAATCGAGTCTAAACTCAAGAGGCATAAGGCTGGCTTCCGCAGTGGTCGATCGTGTTTCGATCATAACAACACTCTGCGTATCGTCCCCGAGCATCAGTCGATGGAATTTCAATCACCGCTTTACCTCATGTTTGTGGATTTTGAGAAGGCCTTTGATCGAGTTAACCGAGAATGTTTATGGAGATCGTTGCTTGGTAGAGGAATTCCGCCAAAAATTGTTGCCATTTTTAAAGAGTCCTACAACAACGCAAGGTGTTTTGTTTTACACAATGGGCAGCTATCCGACTCCATCGTAGTGCAACAGGGTGTCGGGTGTGAGACAAGGGGATGTTCTATCGCCAATTCTCTTCCTGCTGGCGATGGACGACGTATTTACGGCCAGTGTTGGTACATCAGTGGGCTGAACGGGATGTGCCAAACACTGCAAGTGAAGGGAGAGTCGAGTGGTCTAAGAATAAACAGCAGCGTATTATTCTACAGTAGACGCCAGTTGAAGTAGTGGAACAGTTCAACTACCTTGGCAGTATTGTCTCTGCAAACGGTGGTACGGATCTGGACGTTAAAAGTAGAATAAATAATGCTCGTGCTGCCTTCGGTACTCTGTCCCAATTTCGAAATCCAGTTAAATCTTCTTACGCACTAAGTTGAGATTCTTCGAATCCAATGTCAAATCCGTGCTGTTATATGCTTGTGAAACCTGGAAAGTCACGACTACCATTTGCAGGTTTTTGTGAATCGCTGTCTTCGCCACATCCTAAAGATTCGCTGGCCACAAATAATATCAAATGAGGAATTTTGGCGCAGGACAAGTCAAGAGCGGCTGGACGTCGACATAAGAAAGCGTAAATGGCGTTGGATTAGTCACACACTGAGGAAACCAAACGATGAAATTACAAAGCAGTCCTTTGAATGGAATCCTCAGGGTGCACGGCGGGTTGGAAGACCAAGAACAACATGGAAATCAACTGTCTTAGCGGAAGCAGAATCCCAGAGAAAGACGTGGCCACAGATAAAGTACCTTGCAGCAAACCGTGAAGGATGGAGACATTTTGTTGACGCCCTATGCCCCAGCCGGGGTTACAGGACACGATTATGACATATAAACATGCAAATTAATATTTAAAATCCATGACGTTTGGGTTTGCCAAACAACAACGTCCTCAAATTTCAATAACAACAAAATCGTGCAGTCCATTCCCTGTGGCTCATGGATTTATCAACCCCAAAAACATGTACGATATTCCTACATTCGCTTGACATTACTCGAATGAAGATTACTTCTGTATACCTACTTTGAAACTTGTTATTGACTAATTGATACAATAATTCCCTAAACTTAGCTGCGATTCAACAATTAATGCACAAGAATTTGATAAGCACGTATCTAACTCGCACACGATGGGTATACTTGGTGGAACTTGCAACTTATAGAAACTCACATACTTCTGCTATCACATTCGACGAGCTGATGTAACATGTTAGTAATTCCTCTTGTCTTGTCTAGACGAATATTCACAATCGCATATGGGATACTTTTTGTCTCCTGTCGAATGGCGAGCGATATAGTATATAAACACAGTTATATCAGAAGTATCAAGAAGTTTGCCACAAACAACTATATTATACGAGCCATAGCGTCGATAACGAAATCGATATAATTTAGCAAAACTTTCTATGACAAAGTCACTGCCACTGACATCACATCGCCTCATCGGCAGCAGGTGGTCCCACCTGAAATCTAATCAATTTGCTGTCGGTTCTCACGTAAAGGTAATAATTGATTCGCACGTACAAACTTATCGATGCAAAGACTTATTAACTTGTATATGCTGTGGGACTGGGACTGCGGACTGTGGCGGCTTCTGGCACTTGACATTGAAAATCGTGCGACAACAACGACAGAAAGTAGTGGCGGTATAGAATAATTCACCTCAGAAGTGGGTGGATTAAAATTAAAGTTTTTTTTTTTTTAATAAATGTCAAGAGGTTGAGATAAGGGAATTGTTCTGTGATATGGTTGTTATCGGTCGATGAGTGGAAAAGTTTATACATTTAAATGTCTGTACACTGACCTTATGTGTCTATTAAAAAGTATTAAGACAAACTTTTAAAATGACGGAAGTTTTAGATAAATAAAAGTCAGAACCCGTAGAAGATTATTTTGGAATTTGACATAAAATAATCAATTTGATGATAAATCATTTCAGCGAAAACAGTTCAGTAGTATTTGAATGAGATTTGGCTGAGTTGACTCTAATGTCCAAAACTTGTGTAGAACTCCCACAGCCGTCTCACGTGCTCTTCCACTCTTCAGGCTACATTGACTGATGATGACATGGATTTGGCGTATGTAAGCGTATCGTCCGCATAGAGTTAATTCTTAGCATTGTTGGGATGAGGTTGGTCCGAGGGTGACGTGAAGATGCTGTAGAGGAACTTTTCCCACTTTGATCCTCGAGCAACTTTCTACTATGATAGTTTTGGTTGTTGCCTGGCTCAATGGTATCAAGATGCTGAGGAATGCCTTGTCTTTATCCAGGCAGCATCCAACAACAACCTGAAAGTTATTGAGGGTCCTATCAACGCCGATCTGGAATATCAAAAGCGTATGTAAGGTAGAGTGTACCTACCGAAATCCCAACTGTGTTTCTGGAATGATGTTGTTAGTGGTACAAAACGCCTTCAGTGTCCGAAGAATAAGTCCTTCAAGGATTTAGCATGGCGTTGTTGAGAAGAGATATGAGACGATATGAGACGTCTTTCTTCGGTATCTGTACGATTTTCGCTTTCTTCCATCTCTTCAGAAAGAAGCTATTTTTAACGCAGTTGTTGAAGAGCACCATGACTTGGGAAAACTTTTTTATGATGTAGCTGAAAATCCTATCTGGTCCGGATGATTTCTTACGTCCCCCACTATTGATAAGATCAGCTTGGGTTGGTCTGGTGAAGCATGCAGTCAGCTCGAGATCACTAGCAAGTTATCCATCGTTAAAAATGGTAATCTTAGCACTAAGTTCTCTTCAAAATATTCGGCAAATACTTACTTACTTAAGATGGTACTACAGTCTGGGGCGGACCAGGGTATCAAACCAAAAAGCTTCTTCCAGCCAGTTTCTAGCTAGCTGTCTACAGTTTTGCACACCAAGTTGGTTGAGGTCCTTTTCCACTTGTGTGTGTCACCTGTTATGCTGTCCACCTCTACTGGCTTTTATAGAAAGGATAAATGTCAGGCTACATTTTTGTATAATTTGTTTTTAGAATATTTAATTTATTTCATACTAGAAAGCAGATTGAGTCCTACGTCAGTTTGATTTTCACTTTTCAAAATGCAAATGTGAGTGAAAAATTACACAATTTTGAAAAATTATGTTTAAAATGTTATTGCCTCAATCCTCCTCTACAAATATGTAAATAGTTTTTTTATAGTTAAATGCAACGTGAGAGGCGGCAGGGCTACTTATCTAAATTTTCAACCTTAAAATTGATTTTAATCCAAAAAAATAACAAAATCTTTAAAAAACTTCGATTTCCGTAGCTTAAAAAAATTATAACTTTGCTTCTAATGTATAATTCAAAGTTAAAAGTTCTAGTGCTTGGATCTTCAAGATTAAGATATTTAAATAAAGTGAAAATACAAAACTACATTTGTGTATAAAAATTATTTAGAAATACCGAAAAATTTCATACTAAAAGGCTGATGGAGTCTTTTGTATGATAAATATTTAAGTGTATGCACATGTGTCTTGAGTGCAGCTCTACTCGCAGCGATGCGTGCAGACCTGCTGCACATCTGTTTAAGGCATAACGCGTTCTCATCCACCGTTAAAAGTGTCCATTTCTCTGCACCATACATCAGGACCGGGATGATAAGCGTCTTATATAGGGACAGTTTAGTTGCTCGAGAGGGGGCTTTGCTTCTCAATTGCCTTCTTTGTCCAAAGAAACAACGATTGGAAAGAATAATTATTCGTTTGATCTCTGCACTGTTTTCGTTCGCTGAGTTTGTAGCGGATCCTAGGTAGAAAAAGTCTCTGACCATCTCAAAATTATAGCTGTCAATAGTGACGTTCAGTCCGAGACGTCGGTATTGGGTGTCCTTTCTTGTTGACAGCATATATTTTGTTTTGCTTTCATTCACTGTTAAACCCATCTTCTTGGCTTACTTCTCTATACTCACGGAAGCACCACTGACATATCGCTTAGTTCGTCCGATTATGTCAATGTCGTCAGCGAAAGCGAGTAATTGGACGGACTTTTGAAAGATTGTGCCTCTAGAGTTGAAGAAGTCACATGACAGCGCGTCGCCTTACCTAAAACCTTTTTTGACATCAAAGGTGTCGGTGAGGTCTTTGCCGACTTTGATGGAGCAGCGTGCATTCTCCATGGTCGTCCTGCACAAACAAACGAGTTTGGCAGGGATGCCAAAACTAGAAATTGCTCTATATAGCTCGTCTCTATAGATGCTGTCATACGCGGTCTTGAAATCGATGAAAAGGTGGTGGGTATCGATTTGAAACTCCTGGGTTTTCTCCAAGATCTGCCGTAGTGCGAATATTTGGTCGATGGTGGACTTCCCTGGCCTAAAGCCACATTGATATGGACAGATGAAGTTGTTGGCGTATGGCTTCAGGCGTTCACAAAGTATAGCAGAGAAGATCTTGTATGCAGTGTTAAGGAGACTGATGTAGTTATTGCAGTCCAGAGGATCGCCTTTCTTGAGGATCGGGCAAACAATGCTGAGGTTCCATTCATCGGGCATGCTTTCCTCCGACCATATTTTACAGATGATCTGGTGCATACTCCTAACCAATTCATCGCCAGCCACTTTGAATAGCTCAGCCGCAAGGCCGTCAGCAGCTTCATTGGACTTAAGTTTAGATAAAGCTATCTTCACTTCGTCGAGATCGGGTGGACGGAATTATTGGCCTACGTGCGTCGTCCAGGTTGAATGGTGTAATCTGCATGGTAGTGGAATTCGGTTCGTCACCGCAGCTATACAATTTGCAGAAATGATTCTTCCATATCCTCAGAACCGCCTGCGACTCTACCACGATGTTCCCCTGATCATCCTTGCAGGCTTTGGTTCGGACTTTGTAACCCTGGTAGGTTCTTTTTACATTTTGGTAAAACTTCCATTCTTCAACGAACGGGGTTTCGCTGTGGTGGGAGAGCGAGGCCCATCACGTCAGAGGTGGCATCTCTGATGGCTTCCTAACAATTCTTCCACTGGTTCTCGATACTTGAAGTTTGTGGCATAGGACTATTTAAGAGGGCGCGAGAGACTTGATCGGAAAAGAGCCTGGCGTTTTCTTGTGACTGTAGCCGTCCGATGTCGAACTTCCTCACAATATTTCCCTGTTTTGTCTTTGGTGTTGGGTATCCTTATCATTACTCTGGCTATAACGCGAGGTAGTGGTCCGAGTCGAAATTGGGTCCTCGGAACGTTCGGACATCCTTGATACTAGAGGAGTACCTTGCGTCGATCACAATGTATTCAATCTGGTTGGCAGTTGATGGACCAGGAATTCGCCATGTTCACTTGTGTATATAGAGATGCAGGAACTGAGTGCTAGCTACCACAACGTTTCCCCCAGCAAAGTCGATTAACCTGAGTCCTTTATCGGAGGTGGTGTCTTTATCTTCCGACTGTGCCACCAAAGACGTCTTCTCCTCCTAGTTTGGCATTCAAATCACTCAAGACAATTTAAATGTCATAGCTATGGCATTGCTCATATGTCTCGTCCAGGAGCTCTTAGAACTCGTCCTTGGAGTCGTCATCTTTCTCTTCTGTGGGGGCATGCGCGCATATGAGGCTAATGTTGGCGAATTTAGCCTTGATGTGAATTGTCGTGAGGCACTCGTTCACATAGTTGAAACTCAAGACTAATTGCCTAAGTCTGCCACTAACAACAAATCCACATCCAAGAAGACGCTGCCTCTGTGGTCGGTAAAAGTCACCATAGTAGATGTCGCAGTCTTTTAGTTTTCTTTTGTCTAGCCCATCCCATCGCACTTCTTGGATGTTCATGTTAGTGATGTCTGCTTTGTAACAGTCTACGGCTTCCGTTAAATGTTCGGCTGCCAGTGGGCTATAGAGAGACAGAACATTCCACGTGCAGATCCGAAGTTCGTTGTCCTTACTTCGTTTGCTAGGTTCGTCAACAGTAAATCGGTCCGTATCCAAGGTTTGTTGTTGCTTCGCAACTATAAAATCGCTTTGCATGGTCGGGAAGTCACCCCGACAACGGCACGACCACCAACCTGGAGGACCAAACTCTTACAATAAATCTCCAAGGGCTTATAGCTGGATCAACCGCTCCTTATAGACCGCTCCGAATATGTCATAGTATGTCGCATAATGTGTTCACTAAGGGGTTCAGCATGACTGCACTCTTCAACACTTTGGGGACACTATTGATTCTCTATACTGAATTAATTCCTTGCACACCATACTTCTGATAGGCTCGTCCAAGACTTCAGCCAAATTATACAGCCAGTCATTTCCGACAGAAGATTATAATGTTGCCATTTTTGTCTTTTGTTCAACAATCAACATTCGCGCTTATAAGTTTAGCAGGTCAAGTCCGGATGAACGAGACCAGTATCCGATGGTTACCACTTGGAGGTGAAATAAGCTTAATTGACATGTAGTATTCCTTGCATCACTGGACATCGCCATGTTGACGCCAATCAGTGACTACCAACGCCCACCCATCAGCTGCAGAGCTCACCGAGGGACGAGTCAAGGTGCAGACTGATTTGTCCCTGAAGAAAAACTGTCATTTAGTGCTAACGAACGTTTTCAGAAGCATTCGGAATGCTTCCGAATTGGTACATCCAGACGATCAAACAAAAATGCTATAGCTTTAACACGTTTATATGTAGATTTTTTAGTTTCGGCATAATGCTGACATCTTTTTCTTACGTTGCCCTCCAAAGACTTCATATCCAAGGCGTGGTTAATTGAAGATCTCTTGAAATCATCTGAAAATGTCTCTATTTTAAGTAGACTTCCATACATCAAGCTAAGTGTGTCAAAAAATGTTATGAGAATGAAGAATTAATATCAAAATAAAAACTACAGAAATGGAGAACTCATAACTCGTTAGTAAAACTTTATTGCTCAGCGCATAAAACTTTGATTCCCTTATAAATTTATATGCAATTGATATTATTGTCTCTGCGAACAATTGTAGCAAGTTATTTCCTCATTCAAGGCATCATCTTCATATTGTTATTTCTACATTTGTGCGAATTGTGCTTTTTAGTTATTAATTTTAATAACATTCGAAATGACACAAAAATGTCAAAATAATTTACAATAGACGCCACCGCCATTTTTATAACTGCCACCGGACTCGTAAACCATCAACATCAATATCAACGCAATGACAGTCGTAAATCCGACTAAACAGGATGAAAAAATAAGGATGCCTTTTTTTTTGCTCTTTGACAACATTCATACATTTAGCTTCCAGCTACAGGCGATGTGTAATAAACATTCAACGTTATACATTTTATTTTATTTTTCTTTATTTTATGACGAACGCAGTATTAATTTCTAATTGCATAAATTTTACTCACAAGGGATGAATGTATATATAGCGGTACTGTTATTGTAGTTATGTGTACTTACCACTGGAACTGGATGATGATGATGTGGTGTGGGGAGTTTACAATCACGTTCACAATAGCTATAGGTACAATGAGTGAGTGATGTGACGAGGTTGTAAAAACGCCGTGGGTGGGTTAACGAGGATAGCGGCCTTTTATGGCAAAAGGTGGGGGAGTTTGATTTGACACGGTTGACAAAAATATAAAAACATCAAACCTGCGTAAATGTTTTATTTGTCATTCCAGAGATCATCAGGATGATGGTGAAATTGTTTATTTTTATAAAACCAAAAGCTGTATCCACATAGATAACATTGATATTGAAATCGTAAGCAGGTTATATCCGTTAGCGGAACGACCGACTTGACGAGCGACGATAGCAGGCGTATGCCAAAATCCCTTAAGATATTTGATACTTTTATACTTACTGCTGAATGGAAAACAATAACATTTGTCGAACGATAAAAAGGAAGGTAGATGGGTATATGTAGGTACAATTTTTGTTATAAAACCTAACCTATATATGGGCTCTGGGTAAACATATAAATTGCTTTTTTTAATTTTATCAAGCATAAAAGTGATATGGTAAATTTAGCAAATGGTTTTCATTTATAAGAAAAAAGTGTATTTATAAGAATATTCGTAGCTTTTTTCTTAATAAAATAGAAAGCTACATTAATCCTTTAAACGAAAGAGGAACGTTGAAAATTAATTTAAAGTGCTAAGAGCCCAGAGGCTCGGATTGAGAAGTTAACAGCAACCTGAGGGACTTTTGAATACAAAGATTCAGTGCAACTGACTCTGAAGAAAATTTAAATAAGATATAGGGTGTTTTTAGTTCAGACTTCAGAGCAGAGCATGAGCTGTAAAAAAAAATTGCATTCATTTTTAAGTTCTGAGCGTTCAGAGCTAAAAATTGTTTGTTTTTTCGTTCTTAGCGTGTTCAGAATGCACTCTATGAGCTGTATTGAGCAGACAGAGTTAAATGGTGACACAAGGCATTTGACAGCTAGCGTTCAGGTATGTTTCAAAATAATTCAAAGCACTTAGATATTATACCCACAAAGTGAAATAATATAAGAAGCGAATTAGAAACGAATAAAAACAAGTAACAATTCAATTGAAATTTCATAGCTGATCCTAATAGGCTGATAGGCAACGCACAAAGCTGTATTTTTCTGTTCTTTCTTGTTCTGATAGTTTTCACACATTTCAGCTTTTCTACTGTTCTGATCCAGTTTTTCTTCATTAAACACAACTTTACTCATATAAAAACTTCAATGTTTAATTTTGAGACATTTAAGGCCAGTTTTTTAGTGCAAGATCATCCTAGTCTCGGGATTAAACTTGAGTACACTCCAGAAACGTGTTTTCTATTAAAATTTCAAATTTTACTCCCAGATAACTCACCGACTTTGGTGAATTAACTCAGGGACTAAATTGAGGGCCTTTTCGATTGTGGTGCCATCTCGATTTCAGGATTGAAGGTTATTGACAGAATGACCATAATTCCATATTGTGGAGCCATCTCTATTTCTATAGTGAAAGTTGTCGAAGTAGATACATAGTGTCACACAGCGATTTCAAAAAGTTTTTGACAACTGAAAGATTAAATTCATCCGTGTGCGTGTTGTTGGCAGGAATGGAGGGGACCTACAGTTTTTTGCCGAGTCCGAACGGCTAAATGAGAAGCACCTTTTCATGACAAGTATACTCTTGGAGGATTTGTCAGTTCCTCGCAAGAGGCAGTACCTCGGATAAAACATTTCTGTTTTTAGGTGGCATGGCTGGGAATCGAACCCACACCTTTGGCATGACCGTCCTACCATCATGCCACGAGGTACTACTTACTACTTTAAATTACTAGCAGACGAATAAGACGTTCAAAGGTAAGACATGTGCATTTAAGAGAACACAAGCGTCCACAGGTTTCTTGTAAAATCCACCTGTGTCTATTAACTCCAACTCTCACCTCCCCGTGGTGAATATCGGGTATCTATAGTACCTCAACTGGAGATGGGATTTCAATCCCTGTGGACGGTTGTGGGGGGCAGCAAACAAGGGAGCGGGAAGGAGTGTTCCCTTTAAGACACTTCTCCTTTCATAACGACGACAGTGAAATAATTCCCCAGATAATTAACTCCGCGGCGTCTGCAGTTCCAGTCAGGTTGAACTACTTAGTGAATACCTGATACGGGCTACTACGACATATCCTGAGCTCAGGTAGCTTATACGGCTCTCCACCCTTGGAGTTATACCAAGGGTCTGGTCCTCCAGGTTGGGAATCGTGCCGTCACGTTGGGGTGACTCCCCGGCCACGTAAAGTTATTAAATTGCAAAGCAATAAAGAACCTTGGATACGAATGGATTTTCTGTTGACAAACCTCACAAACGAAATAAGAACAACGAACTTCGAACCAGCACGTGTAATGTTCTGTCTTTCTATAGACCACATGCAGCTTAACACGTAGGCCCTAGCCTACACAACAAAACCTTCGATAGCGGACTCGGGTAAATCGACTTTACTGCGGGGCAAAACGTTGTGGTAGCTTGTACGTAGTTCCTGCATCTTGATATATACACAAGGGGACAAGGCGAATTCGTGGTCTGGTCAGTCAACCACCAACCAGTTTGACCACATTGTGATCGATCGGTGCAAAGCACTTCTCAAGTATCAAGGACGTCCAAACGTTCCGAGAAGCCAACGTTGACTCGGAACACTACCGCGTTGTAGCCAAGGTAATGCTACGAACATCCAGACCAAGGTAATGCTATGAATATCCAGCCAAATAGGGAAATACTGTGAGGAAGTTCAACGTTGGACGGTTACAGTAGCAAGATTGTGCCAGGTCCTTTTCCTATCGAGTCTCTCGCACCCTCTTAAATAGTCCTATGCCATCAACTTCAAGCATCGATAACCAGTGGAAGAATTGACTGTAATGTCAGCCATCAGAGATGACACCTCTGACGTGATGGGTCTTCCACGACCACCACAGCAAAACCCCTGATTCGACGAAGAATTCTGGCGAGTACATGCAGCCAAACAAGAGGCATTCAAAGGGGCACTGCGTAGAAGGACCAGAGCTGCCCACGAGTTCTACGATCAGAAAAGGGGAAAGGAACACCAGTTTCTTAAAAGGAAAAAGAGAGGGCATGAAAAGCGCGCGATTGCAGGACTGAAGTCTGGAAGTTTTACCAAAAGGTAACTGAAACTCCCAAGGTTACAAAGCCCGAACTGAAGCCTGCAGGGACAATCAGGGGAACATTGTAGTGGAATCGCAGTCGATGCCGAGAGTATGATAAAATCGTTTCTTCAAATTGTATAATGGCGTTAACTAATCGAATTCCATTGTCATGCAGATTGCACCATCCAATCTGGACAATGAAGGCCAACAATTCCATCCACCCGATCTAGACGAAGTGAACATAGCTATATCTAAGCTAAAGTCCAGTAAAGCTGCTACAGCTGATGGCCTTGCGGCTAAGCTGTTTAAAGCAGCTGGCGATGAATTGGTAACACCCCGACTCCACAGGTCATACAGATGCCCAACATCACAACCACAATCCAATCAACAATCAGCAGATTTTTTCTCGCTGGGCAATTCATGCCATGTCGTTTCATTTCCCTCTCACCACTACTTCTATCTTTTGCAATAATACACGCCCTTTAGACTCCAGATAACAGTAGAAAGACTTTGTTTAATATCCAGCTACCTCTAGATACAAGGAAAACCAGAAAAAAACTCACACGCGCGTGAAACGTCAAATCTCATGGCAAGCTTGGAACTGCGTTCATGTCTTGTTCAAAAGTTGGTTTTCTTCGACATGTCGTCGACAAGACATGGATTTTTTTGGCTCCATTGGATTTTTATTAGACATGTTCATAGTCTTGGCATCGTTCATGGCAGGTGGAGGCAGCATGTAAGGAGTATTCAGCAGCTCATCTTCAAAATATGGTCGGAGGAAAGCATGCATGAAAGCATTGTGGTTACTATACTCTATCCAACAAAAATTGTCAGTACTGGGAAGATAGGACGTTTGCCTCTCAGTCTGGTTGCATTGGCTTGCATACATATATCTCAAGTTAAAGCTCTCATAGGGTTTCCATACTTTGAATTATAAATTGCCACAAATCGAAGAACAATGTGCATATGGTTACCATGGATACCATTTCAAACATATTAAAAAAAGATCAATTTGTCTTTTTTTTCCCACACCACACCCTTTTAAATGAATTTGATTACGTGACGCTTTTTGAACAGAATGCTTTTGGCTTGGCATTGAAAGACAACGGTCATGTTGTAGTGTAGAGAATGTTTCAAAGAATTACAACAACAATTCCTGTATATTTATGAGTGGCTTAGTATCTTTTATTAGTGGCATATTTGTTATTTTAGCTTTCTGATGGTATAGACAGGCACCACTGATTTGAAAAAAGCTCTCCCATAAGCCCTGTACCGACAATTTTTGCTGGACAAATTATAGATCCTGACGAAAGGTGATCCTGTGGACTGCTTAACACCGCTTACAAAATCTTCTCTGCCATACATTGAGAACGCTAGAAGCCATTCGTCAACAACCTGATGAGTCTATATCAATGTGGCTCTAGGCCAGAAATGTTCAGCATCGACCAAATGTTCGCACTACGGAAGATCTTGGAAAAGACCAAAGAAATTTCAGAATGATATCCAATAACTTTTCATCGAATTCAATAAGACTTCGTATGACAGCACCAATCTATAGAGACGACAGACGAGCTATACATACATATATCTAGAGCAATGTCTAGTTTTGGCATCCCTCCCAAACTCATCCGTTACTGCAGGATAACGATGGAGAATGCACGCTGCTCCATCAAGATCGGCAAAGACCTCACGATACCTTTGATGTCAAAAAAGGTTATAGGCAAAGCAATGCCTCCACCATTCTTGAGAGAATAGTGCAAAACTCTCACGTTACAAACAATCTTGTAAAAGTCCGTCTAATTGCTCAAAAAATCGGATGAACAAAGCGCGATGTCAGTGGTGCTTTCGTGAGTATTGAAGATGGAAGCCAAGAAGATGAGTTTAACGGTGAATGAAGGCAAGGTTAAATATTTGCTGTCAATGAGAAAGGACACCAATACCGACGCACGTCTTTGACAGGACGTCACCATAGACAGTTATAATATCAAGGTGGTCGAAGACTATCTGTACCTACAGGCTCCGCTATCAACTCAGTTAATAATATCAGCAGCGGTGAGATCCAACCAAGAAATACTCCTGCGCTCCTTCTTTGGGTTAAGAAGGCTATTGAGAAGTAAGGCCCTCCCTCGAGCAACTAAGGTGTCCCTGTATAAGACACTTATCATCTCGGTCCTAATGTATGGTGCAGACGCATGGGTACTATAAATGGTAGATGAGAACGCCTTAGACTTTTTCGAGATGAAAATTCTCTGGGTGATATTCGGTCCCCTCTGCATAGATGAGAAATGGAGTGGTTGGTTCACCTAGAGCTAATGAACAGCAATGGTCTGGCCCGGAGTCTTGGAATCCAACCCCGAGGGACGGCACATTAGAGGAGGATAGCGTAACAGGTTGCCACAGGTAAATGAAAGAAGACCTCAACAAACTTCGCATGTGAAACTGGAGACAGCTAGTTAGAGACTGAGCCAGCTGGAAGAAGTTTGTTGGTTGAGGCCCTGTTTACACTTAAAGTAAGTAAGTTCTAACCAGTACTACATGAACATGGCACATTACAAAGCATAGTTCCATTACATTTTTGGATTGTTTTTTGTTACTTGTAATATTTGAACTTGGGACGTCATACATACCTACCTACCATTACCCTATACTTGTGCCTTATTTGACGTTCTAAGAAATTATAACAGTAGGGGAGAGTGGGTATGTATGGGACACTTTTCAGTAAAATTGCAAATACTGGCAACTTATAAATCATATCTGCACAAAAGAGCTTTCTTAAGATAATATAATATTTGGGCAAGCTATCCAAAACACAAAAGTGATCCAAAATTTGCCAGAAAAAAAGTTAAAATTCATTTCATGCAACAACTAACTTTGTCCCATTCCTTCTGCTTTCAGGAGGATTGGGACAGCTATGTGGTGGATTGGGACACTTGCATTCAGTTTATGAAATATTTTTTTTTTTTTTAATATTTTTATAACAAAAAAACAATTAAATAACATCTATGTTCTCTTTATTGAACAAAACAAAAACATAACAAAAAATTTATTATTCAGTTTTAACAAAAAAGAAATAAAAAAATGACTTCATTTGTACCTAAGAAAAAAAAATAGACATAAAAAAAGTTTAAAAAGAAAAAACGGAACAATTCAGAAAAGTTGTTATTTTAGGACAGTGTGGATGTTGAGGGCATATCATCATTTAAATCCGCGAAACCTTGTAGTTGTGCGTTAACGTTCCGGGAAGATGTGGATGTTGATAACACTGCAGAATCAGTCGAACATGGCAGTTGGGTGTTACTGTCTAAGTTTGGGTCGGGCCGATCAGTCACACTGAACATTAAAAAATCTTCATCTGTGAAATTGTTCCTATTTAAGGGCCATATTTCACTTTTGAGGAAACTGCTGATGATATTTTTTTTTTGCTAAATGAAATTTGAAATGCCTGGTTGGCGAGGCCAGCTACATCATATATTGTCAAGGGCTTTCCTGGGGTTGTAACCATCCAATCGGAACAAGCCTGATTGTACCGACACTTGAATCGCCTATAAACTGAGACATCTAATGGTTGAAGCCTATGGCTCGAGTGCGGTGGAAAGGTTATTACGAACACTCCCTTCTTCTTTGCTTCGTCAATCAATTCAACTTGAATATGGCTTTCATGGTTGTCAAAAACGAGGATCACCGGATCCTCTCGTGAACATCTTACATGCATACAAAAGTGTTGGAAAACCTTTTAAAATAATAAATTTTGTCACGTACCTCATTATAAACACGAATTTATCTCAATTACCTTCAAAAAGCATTCACCATTCATCCATCCTGTTGGTTGTGCGAGACCCATGCTTCCTGCTGGCGCATTTTTCATCATAGCATCTTTGAAAAATTATCGTGGGAAAATGAATGCTGGAGGAATCGTGTTTCCGGATGCACTATTGAAGCCGCACATGGTGACAAGCTGACCACGTTCTCCAGAAGTAGCCTGTCCTATTTGTTTCACTCCTTTTGATGATATAACTTTTGGCGGATTATGTACCGTTGTGATCCCAGTCTCGTCGCAATTCCAAATTCGATCTGCTTCAAATGGATGTCGTGAAAAAACTTCAAGCAAGTTGCTGTAAAATGTATCCACATTGTTTTTGTTAAAACTTGTGCATCGTGACAAGCTAGTTGATTTCGGTGTTCTTAAAGAGAGGTCTGGATGCCTGCGAAAAAGCCAAATAACCACTCTTTCTCCGCAGCTTCATTCTGATTCCATTGTTCTGGAACATTAATGTTGCAGGCTTTAGCATATTTGAACGCCAAAACTCGTGCTTATGCTGTTGTGAGGCCGTAATGCATTTTGGAACAGGTTACAAAATATTTTGCCATTAATACCTCCTGCTCATCAGAAAATATTTGGCGTGCCTTTGTGTTTGCCGAATATTTATAATCAGCATAGCTGTTTGATTTAGAAGCATTCGCGTGGCGAGCTAAAGCCGATTTTGAAATATTATGTGCCAAAGCCACTGACCGTATAGAAGCTCCGTCCGTCACTTCCTTTATGGCCACTTGTATTTGAGTTTCAGTAACTCTTTCCCTGACAGTCTTTCGTTTCCAAACCCTTGGCATATTAAACTAAAAATAAAAATAATAACAAATTACAAACCTTCATTAACCAAAAAGTAATGGGACAGTGTCCCATTCCTCCTGTATAAGAGTGTCCCAATCATTCTGGAGGGCACTTGAAAGAAATGAAACACAATATCACTTAAAATATTACACAGACTAATCACAATTAGAATTAATTCACTTCGTAATACTTGTAAATACCTATTTAATTCACTTTTGTGCACAAAAAGTTCACTTATTATTTTTTTCTTTCACTCAAAGTCAACCCAAAGATTTTACTTTTTATGCACAAATTACCTTTTTCTGCTGCTCACTTCGTAAATTCAACCGCGCACACGCCCTGCTTCGTTGACCGGCGGATACAGACTAACGAACGAGTTTTTGATCAAAAGAAACGAAAAAAGGATACGACGTTGAAGAAAATGCTTGTGTCCCATTCCCCCTGTGTCCCATACATACCCACTCTCGCCTACATCTATTTTAATAGTATGCATTTAATTCAAATTTTTAATTTAATTTAATGAATATACCTTTAGTTAACGCAATCAAAATTGTAATCGATATTAATCAAATAAATCAGACTTAAAGGGTGATTCATCAACGTACAAACTACACCTCCTAATAAACTCAATTTTCTAAGAATATAGTTAGGTACTCAATTACTTATAGAACGTAAACTTGTAGAGTTTCTTATGTCTTTATATTCCTTGTTAACATATTAATTGCAAACATCAAAGTAAATGTAGAAGAATACCTTTGTATCGTTACAGAACCTAGATTTATCTTATAGTTTTGTTACAAGCAAATATTTGCATATCTTTGTTAAGGATATAAGTAAAACTATCTACTTATATCCTCGTGTCATTTCTTAATACATCACGCTCCTTACAGAAACATTATCTAATTTTCTCTCTAAAAATATCAACCCTCTCTGATGAATATGCGATGTTTAATCCCATCCCAAGTCCCAAGACAAGGGACAAGTTTCTTGAAGAAATCTCGTCACTATGGTTAATCGAATATAGTTAGTTTATGTTTGCCATAAATAGAGATATCCTTGTGAAACTATAAAAATCCTGTTTACATTAGCTCAAAGTAGTTATGTCACTAGCTGCCACATTAATTGGTGTAAATCTCTAGGGTGACACGTCATCAACATCTTCGTCTTATTTGATTGAATCCTTTCGGATATTACCTACTTGTGTTTGATATGTGAGATATCAAAAGAGACGCACATGTTTGGTACTTGAAGACGCACGGTTCGGGTGGATATGGAAAAAAAGGACTCAAGCATCGTTACTACTTGAATAAATAACTACAAAATTTCAAATGGAAGGGGGCACCAATTAAAATTATTTATTGTGCGTACAGTGTTGTTGTGGTCTTTGTGGCATGGTGGTTATATGCGTTCTACGAAACATTACTATTCGAGGAATTTTTTGTTCTGTGTTCATACGAGTCCTTTTTATGCAAATTATGAAGCTATCTTTAGCTAAATGTTATCAAAGTGGTGGTCTTTTTGCAACAGCTTGTTTGCTATAGAGCTATGTAATGAAGCAATATATATGATTTTAATATTTTAAATATTAATGTAGGCACGTATGTATGTGAGTGCCACATGTGCCGAGCAGAGAAAGTAATTAAAATTTGAACCCAAAGCTCTTTGGATATTGCTTGAAATGGAGAAGAGAAAAAGGAATGTTCTTTAACTAAGAAAATTGTTCTCAATGGAAGAATGCGAACTTTCGATGAAATATTTTTACTGCCCTTCCATCTATTAAAAATACATAACTAATTGTTTAAAAGCCCAAACCTTTTTCTTAATTTAAGTTATATCGAAAAAAAAAACAAAATAATGTATTGAAAACAATAAACGTTTAACGAACAAAATTTACTTACTTAAGGTGGCGCAACAATTAGGGCCAGGGGTTAACCAGGGCCTCAACCAAAAAGCTTTTTCCAGCCAGGTCGGTCTCAAGCTATCTGTCTCTAGTTTCACACGCCATGTTGGTTGAGGTCTACTTCCACTTGCTTGCACCACCTGTAACGCTGTTTTCCTCTCCCACGGGCCGGAGAATTGATGTCCATATTCGCTCTACCTCAGTAGTTGGCTTTTTACTTTTGTGGCTAGGTCGGTGTCGCTGTACAGCCCGTACAGTTCGTTGTTATATCTCCGAAAAATGTTCCTCTCAAAACATCCGCCGTTTATAGTGTCCATGCCTCAGCAGCATACATCACGACCAGGATGATAAGCTTCTTATATGCAGGGACACTTTAATTGCCTAAGAGAGGACTTTGCTCTTCTTTTACCTTCTTAGCCCAAAGAAGCAGCGATTAGCAAGAATAATTCTTCGTTTGATGTCAGCACTGGAATCGTTCACTGAGTTGATATTGGAGCCTAGATAGACATCAAAAGTATCGGTGAGGTCCTTGCCCACCTCAATGGAGCAACGTGCATTCTTCATCGTCATCCTGCACAAACAGAGGAGTTTGGGAGGGATGCCAAGACTATACATTTGCTCTATACTATATAGCTCGTCTCGCAAAGGACTAGTTAAGAGGGCGCGAGAGACTCGGTCGGAAAAGGACCTGGCGATTTCTTGCGACTGTAGCCGTCCGACGTCGAACTTCCTGACAGTATTTCCCTGTTTTGGCTTTGGTCTGGATATCCGTAGCATTACCTTGGCTACAACGAGGTAGTAGTCCGAGTCAACGTTGGCTCCTCGGAACGTTCGGACATCCTTGATACTGGAGGAGTGCCTTGCGTCGATGTGGTAAATTTGGTTGGCGGTTGATTGACCAGGAATTCGCCATGTCCCCTTATGTATATCGAGATGCGGGAACTGCGTACTAGCTACCACAACGTTTCGAATTTAGCCTTGATGCGAATTGTCGTGAGGCGTTCGTTCACATAACACAAACAACAAATCCACATCCAAAAAGACATGGTCGGTAACAGTCACCGTAGTATATATCGCAGTCTTTCAGTTTTCTTTTGCCCGGCCCATCCCATCGCACTTCTTGGATGGCGGTGATGTCTGCTTTGTAGCAGTCTAGGGCCTCCGCTAAGTGTTCGGCTGCACGTGGTCTATAGAGAGACAGAACATTCCACGTGCAGATCCGAAGTTCGTTGTCCTTATTTCGTTTGCTAGGTTCGTCAACAGTAAATCCGTCCGTATCCGAGGCTTGTTGTTGCTTCGCAACTAAAATAGCTTTACGTGGCCGGGAAGTCACCCCGACGGCACGACCCCCAACCTGGAGGACCAGACCCTATATATATAACTCCAAGGGCGGGGAGCCAGATTAACCGCTCCTTATAGGCCTGAGCTCCGAATATGTCGTAGTAGCCCGTATAAGGTGTTCACTAAGTAGTTCAGCCTAACTGGAACTGTAGACGCCACCGTTGATTCCATCTTGAGAATTCTTCCGCTGCCGCCTGGATGAAGGAGAAGTGCCTTAGTGGGAACACTCCTCCCCCCTCTCTCGTTTGCTGCCCCCTAAAACCGTCCACAGGGATTGGAACCCCATCTTCAGTTAAAGGTACTAGGCACCCGATGTTCACCACTTGGAGGTGAGAGTAGGAGTTGATAGACAGAGGTTCGCTTTAAAAAAAAGCTTGTGGACGCTTGTGTCCTCTTAAATGCACCGTGTCTACCCTTTGAACATCATACATGCTTTCACACGCGGCCTTGAATATGAAACTCCTGGATTTTTTCCAAGATCTGCCGTAGTGCAAAAATTTGGTCGATGTTGGACTTTCCTGGCCAAGGCCACACTGATATCGACCTATAAAGTTGTTGACGAATGGCTTCAGGTTCACAAAGTACCGCAGAAAAAATCTTTTATGCAATGCTTAGGTGACTGATGTCTTTGTAGTTGGTGCAGTCCAGAGGATCGCCTTTTTTCAGAATCGGGCAAACAATGCTGAGGTTCTTTTCATCGGGAAATATGCTTTCCTCCAACCATTACTCCTTACCAATTCATCGCCGGCCACTTTGAACAGATCGGCCGCAAGTCTAACAGCTCCGGCAGCTTTAAAGAGTTAAGGTTAGATACTTGTAGCTATCTTCATTTCGTCAAGATCTGATGGACGAAATTATTGGCCTACGTCGTCCATGTTGAATGGTTATTCTGCATGGTAGCAAAATTTTATTCGTCATCGCCCTTATACATTTGGTAGAAATGATTTTTCCATGTTCTCAGCACCGATTGCGATTCCAAAACATTGTTCCCCTGATCGTCTTTGCAGACTTCGGTTTGGGCCTTGTAACCCTGGGAAGTTCTTTTTTACTTTTTGGTGAAATTGCCAAACTTCGTTTTTGCAATGGCATCCTTCAACTTCCTTGACCACGCACTTCTCATGCTCTTTCTTTGTTTTCTTCTGAGAAGCCATTGTTCCTCCTTTTCTGCTCGTAAAGCTCACGAGTCGCTCTGGCCTTTTAATGCAGCGCTGGCGCTGGTTTGAATGCCTGATGTTTGGCTGCATGTCCTTGTGGTGGTCTTATGAGGCCCAGGACGTCAGAAGTGGCGTGTCTGATGGCTTCCTGGCAATTCTTCCACTGGTTCTCGATGCTTAAAGTTGGTGGCATAGGGCTATAAGAGGGCGCAGTGCGAGAGACACGATCAAAAAAGGACCAGGCGATTTTCCTAGATTGTTGGCACCCGACGTATAACTTCATCACAGTTTCCCCATTTTGGCTTTGATCTGGATATCCGTACCATTACCTTGGCTACAATGAGGAAGTGGTCCGAGCGTTCGGACATCCTTGATACTTGAGGAGTGCCTTTCGTCGATTGCAATGTGGTCAATCTAGTTGGTGGTTGATTACCCAGGATATTGCCATGCCGAACAAAATTTATATAAATTAAATTTTATTTTATTTTTTTAGAATATGTAGTTGAGTTTTCGGTAGGTAAGTTTATGTTTAAGAGTCTATCTGCATTGTACTTATAAGGCCTTACCTTACTATTGGACTCATCTCTTCGATTAAAATTACTTCTTCAACAAAATGATAACTTTAGTTTTGCAAGTTTACTTGTGGCCTGAGATAAGCCGGCAGCCTTCCATCCTCTACGATCCTGAGCACGCTGCTACCTGTCATCTACACCAAGCTTTCTGGCATTCGTGATGGCTTGATTTTTAAACCAGAGGTTCGGTATTCTTCGTTCTCTCGAACCATCTGGCTGGGATTCAAAGGCTGTCTTGGCTGGACCAAATATCGGTCGAAGAATTTTTCTTTCAAAAGAACCTAGTATCAGCTCTCCCTTTTTGCTTATCGCCCAACATTCAATGCCAAAAAGCAGGACTGGCAGTAGGTATAAGGGTTCGTCTTACGCTTGAGGAGCTTTGAACCCATTTGTGGTGTCAAACCGAAGTAGCACCAGCTTACAAGCGTAATTCTTCGTTGGATTTCCACTACAATGTCGTTCGTGAGATTAATGTCTATTCCGAGGTAGATGAACTCCTCAACTACTTTGGCTGTTGCTATCAACAGTGACTACGTATTTCGTTGCCAAAACCTTGTGCACGTTCAGAGGAGCTTTTCCCTGGTCACGCATTTCCTCGCGTATTTTCCAATGTCACGCCACACAGCTGTATCAGTTTTCTGGGACCCCAAGTTCAACCATCATATAGAGCTCCTGACGATGAATGCGGGCGATGATATGCGGCTTTGAAGTCGATGAATAGGTGATGGTGAGTCTTGAGTCAAAATTCATTGGTCTTCTATAGGATTTAACTGAGAGTGCATATTTTTTTAATGGTCGATCTGTCTAGTTGGAAGCCACAATGGTACTTACCGATTGTAGTGTTGCACAGACGCTCACACAATTCGTTGGATAGCATCTTATACGCGACGTTTATCAGGGATAAACCTCGATAGTTCTTGCGGGATATCACCTTTTTTGTAGATGGGACATATGGAGCTGATAGACCAGTCATGGGGAATACGTTCTTCCATCAAAACTTGGTTTTTAGTTGGTGCATGCACCCTTTCAACATGTCGTCCTTGCTTGAAGAGCTCTGCTGGTAAACTATCGGATCCGGTTGCCTTGTTGCTCTTGAGCTTCTATATAGCTTAGTCTATCTCTTATATTCAAAGTAGTGGTACTGGGTCTTAAATGACTGGAGTTGGGTCTGCTTCTCCTATATTTGCCCATTTAGCGGCTCATGGAAATGCTGCTTGAGTGCATCTACTATTCCTTTCTATACGCAAGATCTTCTTCTCCTTGTTCGATACTCCGAGAGCTTCAAGATCTTGTGTTACACTGCTGCATATTCGCATGAACAAATTATATCCCCTTTTCATATAACCCAGGCTTTTTTCAGGGGTGCTTGGTAGCCCACGGCTGCCTTTTTGTTGATATCGCGATACGGGGACCACTGGTTGTTGGTATCTGTGGCATGTGAATAAGCTTCTCACTCAGGTGCTCTCTTTAGGCCCTGGCAACTACAGTTAATATACTAAGGCAACCAACGTCGAATTTCTTTTCAAGGGTGGTTTATGGTCTCTTTTAATTTGACAACATAGGTCTAAAATGGAAATGGAATGGAAATGGTCAGATTCAATGTTTGCCCCTCGAAAAGTACGTACGACTTAGATGTTAAAGGCGTGCCTTCCACACACACTTTGGCACCAGGTTATGCTTTGTGAATTCTAAGTCGTGGAAACCTAGTGCTACTTATCACCGTATAACGAGCTTCTGACAAGTTTATCAGTCGGAACTCGGAAGTCATTATCATAGGTCTCTTCGTGGAGGCTGTGAATACCAAATAATCCACCAAAAGTGCCTTTTTTTTCCTATTTGAGCATTGAGGGCCCCAAGCTAGATTTTTAAATCGCACTCAGGGCAGGCTCCGTAAGTAATGCCATGCCACCTCAAAACAGAAATGTTTTATCTGCGGCACTGACTCTTGCGAGGAACTGATAAATCCTCCATGGTTATACTTGTCATGTATAAGTGCTTCTCATCTAGCCGTTCGGACTAGGTCCCTGCGTTTCGGTCGGTTGCCAACAACAAGCACACAGGAATGGTTGAGAGTTGTAAATCACTAGGCCCTGGTTGTCCACGAGCTGTTGCGCCACTCAATTAATTATTTATTAAAAGAGCTTTCAACAGCCAGGCGATCATACTTATGTATCGGCTATAAGTCAATAACTATGCTTCTTAACCGATTTCAACGACAAATCCGCAACCTTAGATGTGTAGACTTTCATCACAGCTGTAATAAATATCGCAATCTTTTCTTTTCATCATACCTGATCCTATCATCGCATCTCTTGGCGGGCGGTAACATCTACCTTATACCGCGTAGGGTGTAGATTGTAGAGGGTTCTAGAGGCGGCGGAAGGCATGTGCCATGTGTGCCACCGCACATGGCCTCACGCTTGGAGGGGCCCCGCAAAGCATCGAAGGGTCTTCGCGTTAATTTTAACATGAAAATTTTAATTAAATTCAGAAGTTTTCGTCATATTAAATTTCATTTTTAAATTGTGATCTTAAACAAAAGATTTACACGCAGTCATCCGAGTGGATCTTATACAACGATTTCCAACCCTATGAACTTACATGAAAAATTGCATGCTTTTGCTACAAATAAATCCGATTAAATTATAGAGACGTTAAGCTGTTCCTGCGAAGCATAACAGATAACGACCTAAGTGAAATTAAACCAAATAAGCCTTTAACTGAGAGCCAAAGACACAAAAAGTCCAGTAATTTGCGTAAAGTCGATTTACAACCAAGACCAAAAAGGCAGCTTCTTTAGTTGCAAACTCATTTGCGGAATACTTCATCGAACCCCATTCGTTTAAGGACACTCTTACAGGTGTTAAGGCAGACAAACATGCCTTGACGAACACCCCAGCAGACAAACATTCAATGTTGCAGGAAAAACCAAAAAAATTCAAGGTTCAGGTTTCAACATTTTTTTTAATCAAATGATAGAAACAAAATAATTGGCAGACATCTGGTACAGAACCTAGATTTATAACGGAATTTTGAAAAAAGATTACCAAAAAACCTATAACTATTCTACATTGTTTGTCTAAGAAAAATGGTATTTCAATTTGAAGAATATGTCTGCCCGCATAATATGTTAGGCTTTATGGTTGATTTAATTGAAAAAAGAAGTTAGCAAACTATTTTTTGTATAACAATTTAATACAGGTCCGAAAAATCGTCAATCGTTTTTTGCAGTCATTCCCTACGTGACACTTTAACAATAAGTATCACTGAACACAACAAAAACAGACTAGGCAGACATGTTTTAAACTACAGTAGACGATTGATATAGTGAAGTAATAAAAACCAGGCCTGTTTACTGTTTCGAGATTGTTCACTTTTTTCGAACGGGAGTTTTCTAAGGCTTTATAAAGGCGAATTTGATCCAAAATGCACATTTCGTTTGATGTGAATGTTTTTAATTTTAACTAAGCATTAAACAAGGCTTTCTCTCAGGTTTAAAAGAAAAACAGAAACAATCCCTCAGAGCTCTCAAACTATGTAAAATGCTTGCGCGAAATTTTTATACAAAATACTTTTTTTTATAAAATTTTGTGTGTTCACTATAGTGGATAGTTCACTATTTCAAGATCCACTAAATCGAGTGTCTACTGTAATCCAATTCAAATTTTGTTTAAATCAAATCCATTGTTTTGAGTAACGTTTGCTGCTTTAGACCCCAACCAGGAATGATTTGTGTAATATTTTTTTTTTACTTCCATTCTTTTCGACATTTGATTCTTTTTGACATTTTCGCATAAGTCTCAGTTCAAAAAGGCCAAACTTCCTTGAAGAACACCCTTTCAGACTGTTTTTTATTTTACATCTAAAGTTTCTGCCTACGATCTAATCGGAAGTAGTTTTCGTATTACGTCAATTCTGCTTAGTTGAAAACCTCGCTTATCTGAAACAAGAAATTTATAACGGAGGCTTTTGGAGCATTTTTCACACAAACTACTTCTCATAACTGAACTCCGATTATATGAAAACTTCGCATAATTTAAACAAAAATTTTCATCTCAAATGCTAATTTTGCACTTACTTCGCATTAGTGAAACTACCATTGAACGCTGTCACTAAATCTTGAATCGAGCACAACCCTCAGATTTGGAATGGCAAAAACTCATTTCTTGTCAGTCCGTCCCTGGAGGGTACGTAACCTTAAAAAATGTTGTGTAATGTTGTAGAAAATAAACCAAAATAAATGCAATATATTTTTTGTTGAATGAAATTTATTATATTTTGAAGGAATTCCGCTAATTTGAAACAAGTTTCAGTTATCCGAAGTTCGGTTAATTAAAAACTTCGCTTAACTGACACAAATATTCTGCAATTATCGTGTTGCAGTTAATCAGAGTCGACTGTATTTTTTGAATGCCATCCCTTTGCAGATGTCCTCACAACTCTCAGTTCAAGAAAGCAGGTGGAAATACCTTGACAAGCACCTTGGCAGAAGTACTAGATTAGACATTAAGGTTTTATAATTTTTAAGCTAAAAAAAAAATACTTTGGTTTTTAGCCTTTCTTTTCGCAAATTGATCTCGCATACGCCGCGTTTAGGCCTAGCGCCGCCTCTGGAGGGTTCTCACGTTCCAAGTATATATTCTTAAGTCGTTATCCGTTGACCAGTCGGGTCTGCTTGCTGCCATTTGGGGCGTCTGAGGTTCCTCGCGTCTTCAGCCAGTCATTTCCGACAGAAGATTATTGGAGAATGGAGTCACGGCACCTAGCAGTCAGCGCGTGAACCCTAATACTTTTTTTTACATTTCGACATTCAATGTATTTTCCATAAGAGAAAACCAAAAAAAGGTCTGAAAAATACTGCTTTTGCTAATTAATTTTCGACGAACACATATTTTATTTTATAGTTGCAATAGAATACAAATTTATGTGGAGTTGAATTTTCAAGAAGAATATGTATCAAAACTTATGTACACATGTATAACTTCCTATATTTTGCAGATGAAAAATGTAAACAAACCTGTATTGTTGTTGTTGCTTTCCAAAATGGATTCATGTCGCAAGCAAAATTGGTGTCATGTGCGTAGTCAGCGAAGGGGTTTGATAGACAAGAGTCAATTATAAAAGCTTTTATATTATATATTTTATTATTGTTTTCTTATAAGTAAAAGTTTACGTAACCGAAACTTTGCAAATGTTGCTATGAACTTGAACATGTAGGTAGGTATAAAGTATTTCTATCTATTTATGTATTGCGTTTGTGAGTTTGTATTCTTTATATTTTGTGTTTAGAAATTAGCGGAACCTATGGGGTCAATAACACCCTTTATTGAATAAATAAAACATTTTGAACAATGTATTCATGTTTGTAGAATCTTTAAGTATTTCTATGAGGTACTTTTAAATGGACAAATTTGAAAAAAAACTGAAAATTTTTAATAATAAAAAAATTATATATTTTTGCTTAATTTGAATATTGGGTTAAAAATTAAGTTTTGAGGCTCTTAACTCAGCTTTTTTAGTTAAAAAATATTAAAAGTTAAAAAAATATAATTAATAAGGAATTTCTCAATGTTTTTTATTTTGGCACTTCTCAATTTAAAAAAAAATGCTTTTTTTGAAAACTCATTTCTTTTATTTTGCGTTTAATTTTTTACAATTCTTATTTTTAAAATAGTTTATACCCTCCAAAAATAGCAGCAAATAATAATACTTCAATCGTGTATGTGTCTTTTTTTAATGCCGCATTTACACAATTGGAGAACTGGCAATATAATGACCAAAACAACAACAACAAAATGGACAAATTCATTATTTTTGTCATCATACTGGCAGCTTTTCACCAGTCATGTAAATCCGGTATAACGAAGAAGCATTTAAAATTATTTATATACCTCCAAACCAAAAAATTCTTTAGCGTAGGTAAAAATTACTTGAAATTGGTAAATATCTATGCAAGAAATTTTATTCCAAACAAAAATTTTAACATGTACATATTTGAAAAACTTTATTTTCAATACAAACATATTAAAAAAAAAAACAGTTCATGTTTAAAATAATCTTGGCTACGTCCCTGCGTTGCTTTTTTCTCAACCGAGTATTGATGTTGTTGTTTCTCGTTTAGAGGTAGTTTGTTTACAGTTTTTCATCTTAAATTTAAAGCATTTGAGACAACATCGGAAAAAGTTCAAGCAAGCTAGAAAGACCTGTAACGGCCATATTCAACGAACCAAATTTTTGCATGACCAGAATTTAAGGCAAAAAATACTACAGTGTCCCAAAGGTAGTAAGAATTTTTGGTCATTTGTAAAAAACATTAGAAATACAACTTCGTCTTCGGTTCCAACACTCGTCTTCAATGACACTCCCTATGTTAGCTCAACTCATAAAGCCAATTTGCTTGCAGCACAGTTTGCTGTTAACTCGACGCTGCCAGAGAGTGTCTCAACTCCTCCTGTACTTGAGAGCGTTAATGATTCCATGGGACGAATATTCTTTCGCACTCGTGCAGTGGCAAGAGTTCTAAAGGATCTTGATATACACTAATCTGCTGGTCCAGATAGTATCCCTCCCATTGTTCTGAAGAGGTGTTCTTCAACGCTGGCAAAGCCACTGCGTAAGCTTTTCCATCTGTCCTATTCTACTGGTCTCTTCCCGAGTGGATGGAAAACAGCATTTGTCCAGCCTGTCCCTAAAAAAGGCGAATCTTCTTCTCCCTCTAACTATCGTCCAATTGCACTTACGTCCCTTCTTTACAAGGTCATGGAAACGCTGATAAATTATCAGCTTAAGAAATATCTCGAAGAACGGAAGCTTCTTAATGACCGGCAGTATGGCTTTCGTAGCAATAGGTCCACTGGTGATCTGATGGTATATCTCACCGAGCAGTGGAACAAATCTTTACATCGTTTTGGAGAAAGTAAGATTATTGCGCTTGATATTTCAAAAGCGTTTGATAGAGTTTGGCATCAAGCTCTCTTATCGAAAATGCGTGCATTTGGAATTGATGAATCTCTTCTTCGTTGGATTAGAAATTACCTTTCGGACCGTTCAATACAAGTTGTATTGGATGGTTTCAAGTCTGATATTCATAAAATAAATACTGGTGTGCCCCAGGGCTCCGTTTTGTCTCCAACTCTCTTCCTTATTTTTATAAATGATCTTCTGTCTGAAACTTCTAATCGATTAAATTGTTTTGCAGACGACAGTACCCTCGGTTTTTCATATTCGTTCCAAGACTCACTTCCTTGTTCTTCGGATGTGGAACTTGAACGGCAGCGTATGATAAGCTCATTAAATTCTGATCTCAACAGCATTGTCCAATGGGGAATAAGAAACCGCGTAGAATTTAATGCTTCAAAAACTCAATGCTGTCTTCTGTCGTTAAAGCGAAACCCACCCCCATTGCCACTATCCATGAGTGGCACTTGCATCGAGGAAACCGAACAGCTTTCAGTTCTGGGTATGTGCATCACAAACCACCTTCTGTGGAATGATCACATATTTGACGTCGCCAAAAATGCTGCGAAATGTTTAGGTTTTCTTCGAAGAAGTAAGAAATTTTTCTCCCCTTCTGATCTGGCTGTAATCTATAAAGCCTTCATTCGTCCAAAGCTTGAGTACAACTCCCATATCTGGGCAGGTGCTCCTAAGACCCATTTAAGTCTATTGGATAGAATTCAAAATAGAGCGTTGAAAATGATAGGTGATAGAACAATAACGGAAACATTTGCATCTCTCGAACACCGCCGCAATGTTTCGTGCCTTTCATTATTTTATCGGTATTTTAACAAACAGTGTTCTAGTGAAATAGCCAGTTGCATTCCTCCCCTTAAGCAGTTCCACCGTAATACTCGTACTTCTAGGAATGCACATCAATATACCCTTGGGTCAATTTCGGACGCACTGTCAAGTATAGAGATTCTTTTCTTAGTCGCACTACCCGAATGTGGAATGCTTTACCTGGCTCTGTATTTCCCTCTCATTTTGATATTCAGAACTACAAAACCAATGTGCATCGGTATCTCCTCTTGAATCCTTCCCTATTTTCCTAACGCTCGCACTGTGTTAATTCATTTTAAGGGTACTAAAAACCCCTTTAGTGCGCGCTTATTATAAAAAAAAAAAAAAAAAAAAAAAAATCAGTTTCGATTTATTTTTTGCTGGATTTGTAAACTCACATATTTTGTTATTCTATTGCAATCATAAAAGTTGTATCCGTTTATATAAAAAGTTATTAGAAAAAGTAACATTAATGGCACTCTTTTTTGCTTTTCTCTTATGGGAACATCAAATCAAATTGAAAAAAATTTTATTCCCCTGATAGGGTTCATGTGCTGAAATGCAGGTGGTGTGAAAAGCAGCTTACCTGGTTTCAAAAGTGTTGATGTGTTTGTCTTTTGTTCAACAGTCGCGCTTAGTAGTTTCGCAAGTCAAGTCCAGGTGGACGAGACCAACGAGACCCAGTAGTTATTCTACGGTTACCACTTGGAGGTAAAATAAGCAAAATTGACGTGTGGATTTCGTTACATCACAATCACCGCTTCTTACAACACCAAACCATCGTCTGAAACAAAACTCACCTAATTTTTAAGTAAACTCCAGTCAAGTGAAAAGCAGTCAGGATCTGGATAAATTAAATAAAAAAGTTAGCCTTCATCTCTTATAAAATGGCTCATAAAATATTAATTAAAATTCGAAAGGTATACACATCCTCCCTTTCTCTTTTATTTTTCCTTTATCCGTATAATTAGTCCTTTTAAACATTAACAAAATCTAGTTCTATGAAAAAAAGTGGTCCAATTGGCCGTACCTATCGCTTTCAAAAAAAGTCCTTTCTTATCGTATTGAGGACACACTCAATTAGAAAATCAAATAAAATTTTAACTTTTCCCTTGAAAATAAAACAAAATAAAAAAAAATACTGAAAGTAAGAGGGTAAAAGTGCTCAATTTCGAACAACGTAATTACATGTTTAATTGAATTCGCCAGAAAATATGTTTATGTCCTGTTTGTGTATTTTTCGGGTCCTTTTCTTCTCTTTGAATATTTTATATATGCGAAGGGTGAAAGTACTCTACTAATTTTATTTTAACTTTTCTTTTTCTCCTTGGCTAAGTCATTGTCCTTAATATCTTGTGCATTGGCCCTTGGTTATTAATTGAAGACCAAAAAAAAAAAACAAAGAAAAAATATGCTAATTTAATAATCTAGCACAAGGACACGCATCCTTAGCTACTTCTTTACTTTTGCCATCACGTAGTTTGATTGTATTTACAAGAGCATATTTATTTTTGAATTTTCCATGCCTAACGGTGGGGAAGGATTTTATCTTGCCAACAACAAAAAAAAATTAAAAATAAGGATATTTTATACCAACTCCGCATCTGTTAGGTAGCTAATTGAATTTTGTGGGTCCTGATGTCTCGGTGAAATTGAGTTATGCGTTTTCAATATAAATCAGCAATTAATGATTCTTTTTTTTTTGCTCTTAAAAGGACAATTACGGTATTCTTGAATGCATTTTCATTTGTATATCCTTGGAGAAGTGAGCAAAATGAAAAGCACTTGAATTTTGTGTAGATGTTTAAGGAAGATTTACAACTTCCTATGGCTATGGCATCTTCGTCGTCCTCGTCGTTGTCGTTTTGTCCCCGTTGTAGTTGTCTCGATTACCCTTTTCAGATAGATGTTGTCCTTGTACCATCTGGAGAGGATGTCCCAAAACTAACAACAGCAGTCGTGTTACCTTATTTGCATGCAAATTAAAGAAGAAATCTCATTACGAAGTAAAAAAAGGACTCAAAAACCAACAAAAACAAGAAAGAATATATATATCCCTACCTATCTCATTTGTTAAGCGATTTATAGCGTGGCGGCAGTGAACTTTATGCGCCATGATCATACAATTTGCGCTGAAAGAAAAGGCAGACAAACTCTTAAAAGTAGACAATTTGATTGCACGATATGGTGGTGGTGTAAATTTCAGATTAAAACATCCGAAAAAATAAATATTTCCTCTTTTTTTGTGCGAGTTTTTTTCTGTAGGTATTTGACTCGGTGGTGTCCTTATTCCCTTTTTTTTATAAGGAATATGGGTATTGGTTTGCACAATTGTGGGGTTTTAATTATTGTGAAAAAAGCGTAAGGACTTTTTCTTTGCTCTTAGAAATTTGACATTTTGGAATTCATTTTGCATTTGTGTTCAGCAGAACTCTGTGGCAAAGACGGCAAAACTTTTGCTCCTTTTATACTTTTTGTTCATTAATTGCTTGGTTGTTTTATAGTCACAGTCAGTGAAATAATATTTATATATTCATTAATGTTAGTCCTTACCACTTCAGTAAGGGTGTTATATTTCAAGCATGAGAATTCAATGCTGTTTGACAAAGAAAGTCAGACGTACTTTCTCACTTTTATACCTACTTATGGTTAAGGTCAATAAAGCTATTAAGCTTTTATTTCTTGATTACTTACTTACATACTTATTTAGGTCCTCGGACCTGTACCGCCCGTGAGGTTCCCTTTCCGGGGAATAGGGCCTCCACTACTCCTATACGCGCCATCAAGTAACGGTTTTTGGAGATGCACCTCTCCAAATCTTCCCCGTTGTGATGATTCCTCTTCGTCGGTTGTTCGCCAAGTACTTCTAGGTCGGCCCACTCGTTTGCCCCACTGCGTGAGAGGGTTCCATTGCATCGCTTGGCTTCCAATGCACTCTTTACCTTTTTGAAGCTTTTGTCTTCGTAGAGTTGATTGTTTCTTGACCTGTCCTCGTATGAAGTTTATCGTTGGAGATACGGTTAGGCCAGAAAATCCTCAAGATTTTTCGTAGACATCTATTCACGAACGGTGACAGCTTTGTTGTAACAGCGGGTATTACTTTTCAAGTGCTTCACCCATAAAGAAACACGGATTCAACATTGGAGCGGAACAGTCGTAGCTTGGCATATAGGCTTATAGAGCTGTCGTCCCACTATCAGTAGAGACAATACTCCCAAGAAAACTCTTAACCATCTCTGCTATCTCTAGAAATGTCTACTTGGGTAGTTAGATGAGGAAGTTCCAAGGCTGGTCCTATTTGTTTTTGACGTATTGATCTTAAGCCCAACAGCTTCTCTCCTCCCGTTGTCATTTTATGAAGACCCATGATCCTATGAGATTGTAAGCATACGTCATCCACGTAGTCCAGATGTTTGCAGTATGATTGCAGATTCCACTGGATTCCTCCATGCATGCAGCACATCACTTTTAATGTATCACCGACAGGAACAGTTTTGGTGACAATATGCAACCTTGATGTCCCCACTTTAGATTTCAAGCTTCTATAACAACCTTTCTTTATGCAGAACATGATATTTAGATCTATCATATGTAGCCTTAATAATAGTATTCAATTTATCCGAGATGCCCCTCCTGCTCAAAACATCCAGATAAATTCTCTATTGACAGTGTCGAACGCCTTTTCGAGGTCGATGCACAGCAGGTGAACGCACTATTCGATGTTGATCCGCAAGTTTTTGATGTAGTCCCCACAGGAAGATCCAGTGCAGAATCCTGCTTGTTCAGTGTCAAGCGTGTCTTCGAGGTGGTCTTTTATTCGCTCAAGGATGATTTTTGCTATAACTTTGACTACAGCAGGCAGCACGCATATTCCTATCCAGGAAGGTCTCCTTTCTTCGGGAGCTTGAAAATCATTCATTTCTCTCTTTCTATTCCTCTAGAAAACTCTCTGATTCCCAAGCTCTCTCAATGAGGAACTCACTTGATGTTGTTGGTGCTGCTCGTAAGATCTCTGCGGGAAGACCGTCAAGTCCAACCACTTTGTGTATTGGGTTGACTTCACTGGTTGGAACACAGTTTGGCTTGCACGTTTTGAGCAGGTCCTCATCCCAAAACTTGCACTGATCCGTCTGTGTCTTTTATCAGGTGTTGTTTATAAAGCTTTGGACACCTATAAGCTCTTTGGTTACTCTTCAGACAGTCTAATTATCACATTTACCTGCGGCCCTTTCTACTTTTGTTACCAATGCGTTGATATAGATGCGCTTATCACATCGCTCGCACGCTACGGTGAGCTTCTCTCATCTTCCATGCGAAACGCAGACGTTTCTATCTGCTGCTGAAGTAGCTGCGGTGCGAGCTTTGAGCCGTTTTCTTTCTTCGATCCTAGCCCAAGTTTCTTCGGAAAGCCATCAGGCACTGTTTCTTCCTTGCGACCGACGGACTATACTTTCAGCACCGGGTATGAAAACACAGCGCACCAATCAATATTTTTCGATGGAAGTGAGTTCCATGTCACTGATTACTCTCAATCCTTGTGATAGGTGACCCCCTAGTTATTGGAGGACGACGGGATAATTTTGTCTATCATTATTGAACTTGGGCATTCGGGTGTTTTCTTGGGATTTCCTAGGTGCAACTGTGCGTAATCTTACGATAGCAACCATCAGATGATTGTCCTGGGCTAATCTCTTGTCTACACCTCTTATGTATCGAACGTCCTAGAGACTGCTTCTAAATCACTGATTGATCACGAAGTTATTAATTTGGTTGGAAGTTGCTTGTCTGTCTGTCGACACCCAACTGACTTTGTGGCACGTCTTGTGCTAAAGCATGGTCCCTCCTATTACAGGACGGTTGGCGTTACAAAAATCGACAAAATGCTCGCCACTGTCGTTGCGGTCACCAACTCTATGCTTACCCATAAAATGCCTGTACATGATGTCTCTACATGATGTACTATCATAAGTAGCACTCAGCTGGTTATAAAAGGCCTCCTTCTCCTCGACAGAAGAGACCTTTGGGCGTAACACTGTATGATGGTGACGCGTCGACGTACTCTAGTACAGAACCTGGCTTTCAGGATCCTGTCATCTGAAGGCTCACAGAAGATTAAGCTCTTAAGAGCTGTTTTGGAAAGCAGCAATCCAACGCCAGATTCAAGATAACTTCCAGGTGCCTTTCCGGATTAGAGTAGACAGTGTTACAAGTTAGACACTTAAACATTTTGAGGACCTTCATTTCCGTTGTCAAGAGGCTTCTCAACCTTCCAAGCACCAATCTTAGTCCGGGTACTATAGCCAAAAGTCGTCAACGTGTTATCATTTCTTATCCGAGGCGTAGTGTCGGTTTCGCTGGCCGAATTGCTTTACGTTACGAAGAATGCTAACCTCCGTAACCTATCCTTGAGAGCTTTGCTTTTTTTTTTGTCTGTTTGCGTATATAGAGATATACAGATAGTTGTCCGGGGACCACCACGAGGAGGTATAAAGGTCGGTAAGAGTAAATACTGAACTTAAGAAAGATATACTCAAAGTTACTTTGAAACAGCCAGAATACCCTTAAGATATTTTACACTTTTTCAGCTTTTTCGGACATATAACAGCATGGATTAAAAATTAGAGTGAAACATAAGAAGCTTGGCCCTTTAGCTTAAGCGTGTATCTTCATCTACATATTTGAAATTATATTTCTAACGCAGCATTTTGTTCCCTATTTGATTGGTGACATCTTGTTCACAATAATAATATAATTCCAATGTGATGAAAAAATGAAAAAATGAAGACCACCCAAAGGAAGAAATTCAACAATGCATGCATTAGCGTTCTAAGCACATCTGGATCTGAGAGAGCCACAGACTACATACAGTGAGCAACTGACAGGAAAACTCTCTGCCATACCCCCAACCACAAGCGTCAGCAACCAGTGGAATCAGTATCGCGACATCATTAAGGAGATAGTCGAGACTACCATAGGTTATCAACCACCAAAAAAAAAAGAACCCGCGGTATGATGATGAATGTGCGGTATTAAAGTAGAAGGCGGAAAATGCACGAATGCAAATGCTGCAACGGAAAACAATAGAAGCAAGAGAGGAGTACCGTGGAAAGAGAAGGGAAGAGAATAACTGCCTGAACAGATTGCAAGACGGAGCTGGAATTGATGTCAAAAATGCTGCAGCCGAAGCTGCAAGAGTTGAACAATTTTTTACTTTTACTGCAGAATTTTTGACATCTACAGCAGCATTTTTGGCATCTATTCCAGCTGTATCTTGCATTCTGTTCAGGCAGTAAGCCCCTGCGCAGAAAGAAAAGAGCATCCGCAGTCTCCCAGCTCAGGTATCTTAAGGATTCTAGCACCGCCACCAATAGCTGCCGGTTCTTCAAAACAGCGAAACAACTGGCATCTGGTTATAGGACCAGCACGCAAGTTCTTCGAAACAGCAAACAGGGATCCTATCACCAAAACACAGGGAATTGTAGAAGTGTTTAAGCAGCATTTAGAGAAACTATTTAATGGGCATAATGTAGATGAAGCGGCAGGAGAGCAGGCCCACTATCTCTTCATCGACTTCAAAGCAGCATATGATAGCATAAGTCACAAAAAGTTTCTACTGGCAATGTCGAAGCTCGGGATCTCGAAAAAACTGATCCAGTTATGCCGCATGACGTTACAAAATACGCGGTGCAACGTGCAAATGCACAGGGTTCAGACAAGGAGATGCGCTATCATGTGATTTCTTCAACCTAGTCTTGGAGCAGATAGTGCGCAAGAGTGGTGTTAACCTGGAAGGCAATATGTTCAACAGGTCTTCTCAACTGCTTGGCTAAGCGGACGACATCGACATCATCAGCTGTTGATGAACAGGTGAAACGCATTGGTCTTGAAGTGAATGAGGACAAATCAAAGTACATGTTATCAACAAACAAAACCTCATATGTCCATCGTCACTGTTGGTAGTAGTAATTTCGAGGTAGTCAAGGAGCTCACCTACCTCAGAACAATCATCAATTCCACAAACGACACCTTAGTGGAAATCCGACGAAGAATTACCCTAGCAAACCGCTGCTACTTCGGTTTGGCCAAACAAATAGGTTCAAAGCTTCTTTCTCGAAACACAGAGTGCACGCTATACAAATCGCTAATTTTACCAGTTTTACTCTACGGCACCGAGTGCTGGACGATAAGTAAAGAAGGGGAATTGATACTGGGCACTTTCGAGAACAAAACTCTTCGTCGGATATTTGGTCTTATATTCGAAGAAGGCGAATGGAGGAAAAGATTCAATTGTGAATTGTACGAGCTGTACCAAGATGTGGATGTAGTCCAAAGAGCCAAAACACGTCGACTACACTGGCTCGGCCACATCGAGCGAATGGAAAACAACGCTCCAGCCAAGGAAATCTTCGAATCCCAGCCCCCAGGCTCGAGACGACCACGAAGACCGTACTTACGCTGCTGGGACCAGGCCGTTGCAGACGAAAGAGCGCTTGGTCTCGACGACTGGAGGGACCATTATAGGGCCCGCAACCGATAGAAGACCGCAATATCCTAGGAAGAGAACCTCCATGGATTGGAAGCTGGATAAGTGGGTAAGGAAGTAGTAATAAAATGCTAACAAAAAGGCCATATTGAAGGTTCGCAGCTGGAAGAAAATAACATGTTACCTTCCAAATGGATTACTCTTCTAGGTTTTAAGTGTGGCAATTCTTCTAAAATTATGACTTACTGTCGGACTTAAAATATCAAAGGTACAAGAAGAAAATGTTAGGGCAGGCGTGAAATGACAGGCAACGTACAAAATCAAAAGTCTAAAATCCCACCTCACAAAGTTGGACATCTCAATTGAAAGAGAACCGAAATGTCCTTCTCCTTTGATATATTTACATAGCTAGAGCTACTAAACAACCTAACGTGAACTTACCCAACACTAACGAGCTTTTCCTGCTGTGTATTGGAATATTTAAATCAAGTGACAGAATGATTAATAGATTCTCACCGTTTCTCCAAACACGCGTCTTCTTGTGATAGCATTCGAAAAAAAGTGAAAAATAAAACTAACTGAACAGCCAACATCTCGAAAAAAACAGCCTTACCAAAAAGATTTACGACTTTTTAAGGACATTCTTTTGCTGCCAAGTCTGCTCTCACATCACTTGTTCTTGTATAGTTAGTGTCTTCTTAAAAGGAACCCCTTAAGTGGTTACACACGTGGTATTCATGGATTGGACGATGGGGATGGAGTCAAAAAAGTGTTCACTGCATGCACATCAGGGCAGGATTTATGTACTTCCATATAAGTTAGTATAGTCCCTAAGCCCTGCTTCGTATGGCCTCATATGCATATGAACCATACAACTCTTGTCACGGTTATCAAGGCAAGGCAATCAAAAAAGGACTCCCGCTCCCGTCCACCTCACTCTCTCGATATTAGCGTGAAAGTTTATCAGATTCGATTTTGGTTGCTATTTCATTCGTTTTTCGCAAAATCATGTGTGCGTTTCGAAAATGTATAATGACATGCGATACGCGCTTTAATTTGTATGCAAACCTGGAACTAAGCTGGTTGAGGCAACAGGCTTATGAATCGTTCGTTCGCCACCACTACTGTCACATTGTCACAGATGAGCAAATATGAAAGGCTGGCTGTCTCTTTGTTTGGAAGGATACATTATGGCGGCGACGACGATGCTGATGTTGTTTGCGATTTTGTAATTTTGCACATGGAAATTCTGTAAAGGATTAAGTTGGATGATTGCATGTAAATTGCGTTGCGCGACGTGGTGGTGGAGTACGTGACGTATGTATGCTACCAACATAATTTAATGCTTCATTAGTCCTTTGGATGTATAAATTGTAAGATGGTTTGGTTGTGCTTGCTGGCATCATGCGAATTTATGAACGTTTCTTCTTTAATTTTGTTTTTGTGGATTAGGAACGGGTGGAAACATATACTGATGTTGTGCATGCAAATTCAAAATCTGTCTGATATTTTGTTGGACGGTATTAGGTACCTGCTATAATCTACAAACATTTGGTTAAGGGAAAGAAGTAAAGCTTTTTATTTTTTAAATAGAATTTGGTTGACTTTTTCTAATGAACAATGATCCAAATGATTTGAGCAAAAATTCGTCAAAAGTACAATTATCTCTCTTTTGTAGAGTAAAGTTAGAACTAGGAGGATCCCGGACTATAAGAGTTTTTTCTAAGTTCGAAAATTGATTATTTATTAAAATCACTTTCATATTTAAATATAAGCCCCTTTTTTCCAAACCTGCCATTAGAAGTTTCAAAACAAACACGGTTTCAATAGTTTATCTGAAAGATTTATCACATCTCTCTATATTTATTTGTGAAATGAGAAGTTCCATAATTTATCGACAATTCTTGAAATAAATTCCCTTAAAACATAAATATCATTTTCCTTTCTTGAATTTCCAACCAAAAACACTGTGAAATTCAAATTAATACATAAACTCCATATACATTTGAAATGGGGGTAAATGCTTTAGCATCGAGAGTATCACAAAATATCACCCAAATGTTTTCTTGTATTATTGCGTTTTCATTATGACAAATCGACTGAAATTTCTAAAACTCAGCAAAGTGGAAACATTGCTAATATTTATGACATCCGATCTTACACCTTATTTCGCATTATTTGTTCAATATAGGCCCAGGCCCAGCTATACACAAAAGTGTTTGTATTTACGTAATAAACTATCTATAAACAACCCTTAGCTAGATGAATTGCTTTGTATTGTAGCAAATAATACGTAAAAGGTCCTTTTTCGTTTTATTGTGGTCTGGGTATACTCTGGGTGTGCTCTTTCAGTTCTTTACATACCTACTAGTCAGTAAAAAAAATTCTGATTGGAAATTCGTTCCGGATATTTTGACCGATTGATATCAATATTTTTTGCACACTACATATTTATGGATGGCTCTTTATTTGTTTATTGTAAGGATAATGTTATTTGCAAAAATATGAGCCGATGTCATGTTAGAATAAATGAGAATAATTTCGAAGGATAATGGTGTGTGATTATAATCCAGCATATTTATTTGTATTACAAAGTTTAGCTCTTTATTTGTATAATATTACAAAATATAAAAGCAACTATTATTCATTTGAACGATAAAGTGGAACCGTGACAAACGAGTATTCTTTTCTATAGATTTTTGATATTTAAACGGACTGTGCATTTAATAGATAGATATACAACTACTGAACGAATCCTTTTTTGGTACATATTTGTTATTTTTGTATTTGATTTAATTTACAGCACAACGTAGAAAACAACAAATATTTATTAGTTGCATCGAGAAAATGGTTGTTTTCATAAAGTACATCCTGTTTCTTTTCCGATATTTCCGTTAACGGCCTTACTGATTTTTTTTTCGCATGGCAACCTTTTAATAACTTTAATACATTTAATCCACAGAGTTTGAAAACTGCTCAAAATTTGTTGTTTTTGATCTCCCGTTTATGGACACTTGCATTGAGAGCAATATGAATACCTCTTTTCCTCTACCTTGATTTTTAACGTTAGGAAAATCCTTTATACCAAAAAGAAAAACACGTTTCCATTATTTTCAGAAATAAAGAATTTTATTATTTCTACAAATTAATTTAATTACATGGCTAAACAATTTTGACTTCGAAAATGTATTTTTGATGTTAAGTTGCTTTTCTTATTAATTTTTAATTTTATTCTGAGAGTCCCGTCAGGATACCGAATCCCGTGCGTTTTTTGGCAGGAACCTTTTTTTATGTTTCGAATTTGTTTTTGAGATGATAAGGATGAAATTTAGCCCGGAAGTCACTTTTGTAGTCCCGTCTACCACCATTTTGAAAAATGGCACCAAACCTGTACTCCGGTCAGGAAACCCAAATCCTGGCACTTTATGAGGGAAATTAATTTTTGACATAGTAGGAATGAAGTTTACCTTGGGAATCATTTTTTTAATTCTGTCGTTTGGACGCCATTTTGAAAATTCGTGCCCAATCTGGGCCAAATGGTAAAATAAAGAGAAACTGGAAAATTACTTGGACAATTTCCGTGACTTAAATTATGATTGATGTTTTGAAAGGTAGGTTTTGAATACACGCACCTTCGGGTAAAATATCAGCGTTACCACTTTTCGGGAACATACTTTTCTTATGTCAATGGGCAGAACCTCCACTTTTTGGGTACTTTTTAATAATTTAAACATGAAAAAAGTACTGGAAATGCCTCCAGACGCCAAATGCTTGTCGGGAAAATAACGGGATATGCCTTAAAAGATACGTGTTGAGTAGTCTTACTTTCGAGTAAAATGTCAGTGTTACCAATTTTCTGGAACAATTTTTTTATATCAAAAGGGTGGAATCCCGATTATTTTGGTAAATTTTAATGTTTTCAACATAAAAGAAGGGGCGGAAACGTCTTTAAATACCATACGGGTGTAGGAAAAATTATGGGATATGTCTTTAAAGATGGCTGTTGAGTAGACCAACCTCCCGGTAAAATTTCAGTGATGCCACTTTAGGGAACAAACTTTTTTTTATTTCAAAGGTAGGGAATTTCACTTTTTGTGTAGTTTTAAATGTTTTGGACATGAAAAAGTTGTGGAATTGCCCTCGTTAATATTTTAGTTTTACCACTTTTAGGGAACATAATTTTTTGTTGTCAAAGGGTGTAATTTTCACTTTTTTGGTATTTTTCAATATTATGAACGTGAAATAAAAATGTAAAAACGCCTCCAGACTACAAACTTAGCTTGCAAAAATAACGGTTGATTCTTAAAAAGGTAGATCTTGAGCAGAAGCACCTTCGGTTAAAATTTGAGTGTTGCCACTTTTGGGGGATATACTTTTTCTTATGTCAAAACGTGAGATTTCCATTTTTTTGTTATTTTTAATATTTAGGTATAAGTTGAGAAAAGTTGCGGAAATAGCTCCAGATGCCAAACAGATGTTGGGAAAAGAAAGTTGCAAGTTTTTTTGCGTTCAAAATATTCTGAATTTACAAAAACATGGAAATCCCACCCTTTTAATACTAAAAAGTATGTTCCAGAATAGTGGCAACACTGACATTTTTAGCGAAGGCCTACACCTATCTTTTAAGATGTCATTATTTTTCCAAAACGTGTTTAGCATCTAGAGGCATTTCCACAACTTTTTCCATGTTCAAAATATTAAAAACTACCAAAAAAGTGGGAGTTCCAACCTTTGACATACAAAAATATGTTTCCGAAAAGTGGCCACACTGACATTTTACCCATAGGTGCGTCTATTTAACACTTATCTTTTAAGACATCCAGGATGTCCAGAGGTGTTTTCGCAACTTTTTTCACATTAAAAACAACCAAAAAAAAGGGGAAGTTCCACATTTTGACATTTAAAAAAAAGTGTTCCTGAATAGTGGCAACATTGAAATTTTATATTTTATTTTATAAGTGTATTTACTCTACACCTTTTTTTCAAAATATCAATTTTTATTTCCCAAAACGCGTTTGTCATCAAGAGGCGTTTCCATACCTTTTTTCATGTTTCAAATATTTAAAATGATCAAAAAAGTGGATGTTCCATCCGTTGACATAAAAAAAAATTATGTTCCCAAAAATGATATTTTACCCGAGGGTGCGTCTTAGGGACGTGCCGTGGTGCAAAGAAGACATATTTTTTTAAGCTTTGCACACAGTACCAGCGTTCCAAAGCGAGCCAGTTTTCGGAAACTTAGGCGCTGCAAAAAACAAGCAAATACTTCAAACAACAATTCTAAGCGGTTACAAAACTTTCTCACTATTTATTTATTGAAAAAAAGTAATCAAGGTCAGCAAAAGTACAACAGAGCAACAGCGCCAATGAGAATAGGTTATTAAAAGCCAATGCTTCAACTTATAGTTTGTTTTGTAAAAAAAATGAAGGACCTTGGAACTGTAATTATTAGAGGAGGTTTAAGAACAATAACGACTTTTTTCATTTAATAAAATCAAAAAATAAAATAATGTTTGAAGTTATTCTAAACCTTTTTAATAAATTGTTTTGTCAGTTATATTTTGTTTTAAATAATTCAAGACATTTAGGGCCAGTTTATAAGTCTACGTGTTAAATTTAATCACTGGAAATATAAGCTGTATTTTATTTTCCCCCAGATCTGATCTGGATTGGATTTGCATACGAAAATACATGTATTAAAAAAACAACACAAAATCCAACTTTGATTTTGGATTTCGATTTACACATCCATTCTGACCACACACCCAGCATTTTCTTGCAACTCTGACGTGTAGATGGCTTCATTGTGTTGAAGATAGGGAAAAAATAGAGAATGGAGTAGAGAAAAAATAAAGAAGCAATAGGATAAACAGAGATAGGAATATAACACTCTCGTCGCACAGGGATCCTGTTTGTTTTATTATCAGAATCCAATCCGGATCTGATTTGGGGGATAATAAAATGCTGCTATTATGTCTATTCATTTTCAAAAATATTGGCTATTTTAAGGCTCTCCCAAACTAACGCAAAATCATAGCGAATCATTCACAATAGTACAAAATATGACAAATACACAACGCTAAACAACAATAAAAAAAACTGTCGTCGGCGAATGTTTCGCGTTGGTTTGGGAAAGTCTTTAATCTTAATCTAAAACTTAGTTCATTCATCTGTGAAGGTAAGAACCAAGCTACATACATTATTATTTGAAATACATAGGTATCAAATTTATAGGAAAAAAAATCAAAAGTGTTGAAAGCCTAAATAAATTTCAGACTATTTTTAAAGGAATTATGATATTTTCACTTTATTTGTTTTTTTTTTTATAATTCTTTAAAAATAATTGTATTCACTACCTTTTTTTACATCGTCACCTGTGTTATGTACATACCAACTTATCTTTGTCAACTCAACAGATTCTGATATGTAATAATCACCCACACATTGTATTCAACTTATCTTTGTCAACAGATTCTTTTAAATGAACTGTTCTTGATTCACAGCTCAACAAAATAAAAAACCATTTTTGTGCCTGGGTTCATTTCATGATTTTTTTATTCGTCATGCTCCAAAATAATAGAAAAATACCCACACCCCCCCAAAGTTAGCTTTTGTAGAGTTGATAGTCAAAATACCGTTACCATAGTTCATAGAAATAATAAATGTTTGCTTTAATATAATCTTTAAAAGAGGAGAGAGGAGGGGAATTGTTACGCCCATTTGGTATCTGTAAAGTATATTTGTGTCACAAACTACACACATTTTTATTTTAATATTTAAGGACGTTAAAATGTTATTAAGAATGCGTCGAAGTGATGCTATTGCATTTTGCTATATATGTGGTTATTTTTTCAAAATTCACACTATTACTATTTTTGAAAATATGTTAAGAAACTCAAAATACATGCAGGATGTCTCTAAGATTGAATATTTTGCATGGTCATTTAGAAAAAAATTAAAAAACTTCATTGCGAGGAAACTCAGAAGAAAAAGGAAAACGTTTTAACTAGGACTTTATGGACTTCGAGAGTAATCGTCATTACCAAGGTCAATAAAATGAAACAATGATGGGAAATTATTCTATAAGTTTAATTTCAGAACAGCACATTCCAAAATCAGTTTGTTTGTCCATAAAAATTACCGTTTTAATGTTTGGTACCAAACACTAAACAAAAAAATGAAGAAAAAAGGAGTTTTTGTTACTTTCAATTTTGTAGAAAATTAAAATTCATAAAACCATCTAGTTTTTAAACTTTCACTTAAGATTGGTGAATGCATTGAATATTGAAAACAGAAAAATAACTTTTCACGTAAAATTAAGAAAATTTTAATTTAAACAAAAAATAATATTATTGATTTTTTGTGTTCAAAATTCTGAGTTTGAAAATTAATTAAAAAAAAACTATTCATGGAAATGACTTAATTTAAAAATTAAATTAAAGAATGGTGTATTAGCTTTAAAAAAATATATACCGTGATATATTTTGTGCTGCCGTTGTTTTTCAATATTATTTTTCTAGTTTAAGTAACTTTTTAAAGAAAATTACCCCTCCTGCCTAAACAGGGGAACATAGACACCCCTTCTCATGTTTCTTTTTTTTGTTTAGAACCAGCCTACACGCTGTAGCGTTTTGGTGTATGTTAGTCTTTTATGTTAGAATATCTATATTAATTGATTCTAACATAGCACATTTTCATGAATTTTCAAATAATGTGCTCCTGAGTACAAAAGCAAACTTTTTCAAACAAGACAATTTTTTATTTAATAAGTAATGTGTAAGGAATAAGAAAATCGTATGCAGAACCCAGGCACAAAATTTGTGTTGACCAGTGTTATATCCAATATCTTGCATACTGTGCATAAAAAGCACAGTAGTATCAATTTGCAATTGCAAGACGCCAACTTCTTTGGCGTCCCTACTCATAGTTTAAGTTTGAATGTTTAGTCTTGAATAAAGTCTTACAATCGAATGGTCGTTTTAGTAACTGTTTGGCATTTTGTGTTGACCATTTTTTTTTTAATAAAGTAACGGATAATAATTATAATACCTGATTGCAAGAACTAGGTAACTCAATTTCATAAATTTTGGAGATAGCAGCCTTTATAGAAACATAGTTACTGGAGAACGGTGGAAAGTTTAATTTTTATGTTTCTAAAACTTCACCAATATTCTATATTTGTCTGTGATAGAAAAATTTTAGACAAAAAGCCTTCAAAACTGTACAAAATAATACCGTTTTTGCCGATATATTATTAAAATATAAAATTGAGTTACCTAGTTCTTGCAATCAGGAGACGATATATAAAAGATTAAAGTTCAAAAAATTTGTAGACTTCGTTTTTTTCTAATTTCTGTAAGAATTCCCAAACAAAAGAATTTTTGTCATAATCTCCCAGCACTGTAATGTGAATTATCACCATCCATCACTACTGGCGCCAAGAAACGAGTATGAAACCTCTACAGCTCCGTCTGCAGCTGCGTCGTGTTCTGTTCGCATCATTGAATTTGTGTGTATTCAAAATGTTGACAGCGATTCCAGTTGCAGCTCCGTCTCCATTCTGTTCAGCCAGTGAAGGACCGTGGTGCGCTCGATGAAGTTGAACACCTTGCTATCTAATTTTCTATAGGGAAGAATGAACTTCGTGTTGTTTTTTTATTTTTATATGTGGATTTGCTTTACCACGGTGCGCTAAAGTTAACATACTGGCTCCACCTGTCATGAACGATGCCAAGACTATGAACATGTCTAATAAAAGTCCAATGGAGCCTGAAAGATCCATGTCTTGTCGACGAAATGTCGAAGAAAACCAACTTTTGAACGAGACATGAACGTTGTTCAAAGCTTGCCATGAGATATCACAGTACACATATTGAAGGTGATATCATTAGCGTTTTCATTTTTGTTCAGTTCTGCGCATCCATCAAAATCAGTGGAAAATGGCGAATCCCGTTACCCCCACTCGTTAAACATCAAAATTTGTTGTGTGTTATGTGTTCATTTGTTACTTATTTATTAGCAAATACAATATTTGAAGCTTTTTGGTGTTTATTAACATTATTTTGTCTGCAAACAACATTCCTTCCTGGTTTATAGTGTTATTTAAATTATCCTTTTTTTTGTTTGTTTTTGTAATACAGCGGAAGAGGTCACGTAAGGCTGCCATCTTGAATTTCTTTGACAGTTCTCATTTCGGACAACATGCGCAAGATAATACCTTAGATATGTGTACTGTGATGAGATATGACGTTTCACGTGCGTGTGAGTTTTTTTTCTGGTTTTCCATGTATCTAGAGGTAACTGGATATTAAAAAAGGTCTTTCTGCTGTTATCTGGAGTGTGAAGGGCATTATTGCAAAAGATAAAAGTAATGGTGAGAGGGAAATGAAACGACATGACATGAATTGCCCAGTGAAAAAAATCTGCTGGTTGTTGATTGGATTGTGGTTGCGATGTTGAGCATCTGTATGCCCTGTGGAGTCGGAGTGTAAGGGAACACCCAGATGGGTGAATTTTCGTTTCTTTGAGAGGAAATGAATTTGCGTCGAGTTGCCGAATGAAGATCGAATGTGCGCTTAATAAAGTTGAGCACCAAGTCAATATAGATAATAAAACTTCGTGTTGGTTTTTTGTGCATGAATTGCTTGCCTTGGTGCGCTGAATTTTGAGAACACCTAGACTACATGGTGCTTTATTTTTTTAACTTTTACTGGGTGGAATGATTTTATTTTGAATTGTGTGTGTTTATACTTTTGTTTGGGATATTGGGATATTGATACACGTAAAATATTTAAAAGAAAGACAAGTGCATATGTAAGGATTTTGGTAGGGTGTGCGGAGAACACCTGCGCACCTTCGAATAAACGTCACTGGTGCGTCTACTCATTACCTATCTTTTACGATATCAACCGTTATTTCAGCCATAGAAATTTTGCAAGTAATTTACGAGTTTCTCCTTATTTTACCATTTGGCCCAGATTGGGCGCCAATTCGATTCCCATGCTAAATTTCATCCTTAGCATTGAATAATTACAAATAGAAGGGGACACCGAAAATTGCTCAAACGACAGTCACACCAAGCAAATCCAGTGGCCACCCATGAAGCTCTAATTTCCTTTTCAAACAATTGTTGGTTTTCTTCTCGGCTAAGAGAGCCTCATAAAAATCCTTTAATCATTTTTATGCTCTATGAAAAAAACATGTCTTCCCTTTCTTATTCGGCAATAAAGAAAATTTCCCAAAAGGAACAAACTTTTAAGGAACAAATTTATTACAAGGGTGTTGTATTTGATAGAGCGACTGCAGCGACAGGCTGCCAAACCAGGACATCTAGTGGACGTTTTGCCCGGTGTCCCTTCTATTTGTAGTTATTCAATGCTTAGCATGTCAAAAAAAATTTCAAATGTAAAAATAAGATCCCCCACAAAAAATGTCAGGATTTGGGTTTCCTGACCGGATTTTTCATTTTTTAAAATGGCGGCCAAGCGACAGGATTACAAAAATTACTTCTGGGCTAAATTTAATCCTTATCATCTTAAAAATAAATTCCAAACAAAAATTAATTCCCAAAAAACGCACGGGATTCGGTTTCCTGACCGGATTACGAATACAAAAAAAAATAATTATTATTTTCCAAAGTTAGTATTCGTTTTCGAAACAAATTTTTTTGCACTGCTGCGACGTATGTATAGTGTTTTGTTTTTCCCTGTATTTTGCTTCTGGAACACCCCGAAAAATAGTCCAGCAATAGTTCGTCAACCAATATTGAAACGTTCCACTTGTCTTGATATCTCTGTGAGGCAGGGGTTCAATAGTAACCGATGGTATGTTTGGTAGCACTATGGCCGTCTTCTTCTTTTTTTTTTTTTTAAACTTACTTTTCCCAAATATATGAACATTAGGGTGGTCGTTAAAAAAGGTCATCCCAGATGGGCCCAGATCGGCTCTAAATGAAGAAAAAAAAGTTCCCAAATTCTTTCAGATTTTTATTTTCATCCCCTATAGTCGCTGTAGGGGTAAATTAAATTTCCCCTTTTTTGCATACTTGAAAATTCGCGTTAGATCTGCCAACAAAAATTCAGAGCATGTAGTTGGGAACTAGACAAGAAAAAAATCCTATAGGAGTAATATCTCCCCCCGCTTGGTCGGGACGGGGCAATTTAATAAAATATTTGCATAAAATAGACAAAAATTAATCCAAAAAGCTACAAAACATTACTGCAAGTATTGCCGTTGTTTTTTAATTATTTTTTTCTATTTTATGGAATTATTTTATTAAAATGCCCCTCCCGTCCAAGCGGTGGGAGATATTACCCCTCTCCAATAGGATTTTTTTCTTGTCTACTTCTCACCTACATGCTCTGAATTTTTCGGCAGATTTTACGCGAATTAAAAAAAAAGGTGAAATTTAATTTACCCCTACTACAGCGACTATAGGGGATGAAAATAAAAATCTTAAAAAATTAGGGAATTTTGTTTTCTTCATTTAGAGCTGATTTAGGCCCATCCAAATATTAAAACTAAAAAAGCCCATTATAACGACCACCCTAATGTATACACATATGTATGTATATTTAATTTCAAGAAAATATATTGTTCGAAATCACGATATTTTCCAATTGTATAATTTTATTCAAGATCACCATTCTTTCAATTGTATTTCTTTTAAGTATTGAAAATCCCGCCAAATATTATCAAAGGTACTGCCAGCGGGATTTTTGAACGGCTGGATTGTGTCTGGCGGGATTTCGTTACTCTCCCGTTCATATCACTTGTTATTTCAAAAGTTATTTTCTGCCTTTTAATCAGTTCAATGTATAAGTTTTTGGGTAGAAAGTTTCCCCAGAATGCCATTTTTACAAGTTCATTTACGAAAAAATTACAGTTGACTCTATTTAACATTTATAGCTTCAAATCACAAGAACAAGTTAGTTTTATTTTCTTAAAAATCTATTTTATTAAAAATAACTTTCGTTAAAGTTTTAAACAGTTCAACTTTAATTTTGACGACTTTTATACTAATTTTAATTTCCTTTATGGGAGATACAAGAATATTTTGCAAAATAACGAACCCCATTTATCTTATGAAAGTCCTAAGTAAAATAAAAAAAACATTGAACTCACCGTGTCGATAAAAAAATAAACTTCTTTTTTATGATATTTTTGCAAGCTTCTTTGCAAAGTTCATGTGTATAGAACATTGAAATTGAGTTACATTTTTATGCGCGTCACTAATCCTTAAAATTGCACGATAACAAGAATGTCCTTTTGTATAACCGCACGTAAATCGGACTGGCGTCAAACTAAACAGAGGGCGTCATAAAAAAAAATACCCGAACATAAATAGCATTTCGTGTACAACGTGTCAATAAAAAGAATGTCATAAAATTAGCTCCCACATCGATGAGTTTTTATCGGCGCAGTTTGGTTGAGTAAATGCCTTCATCCTTTGGACTTTGCAACACACAACTTTATTCCAAATATATTGAACTTTACACTGCGATTGTATCTCTACCATAGTATTAGATTTGCTCCCCCGACTCAATGTTATAACGTATTACCCATGGGAGGCAATTTAAAACGCAATAAAATATCGCGTTCAACACTTCTTCTTCTTCCTTCCTGTGGTTGGTTTTGGCGGAAAGATTTTAGCACAGAATTCCTCTTCAAGGAATGCTGCGGCAATTATAGGCAGCGACAGCAGCCGTGACAGAAACACATTCTGGTAAACCACCAACAAAGCACAGTCGAGGTTTTGCAAGACAGCTAGGCATAATTAAACAGAAATAATGATATCATTTCGAGGCCATATGCATGTTTTCCAAAAGTACAACTTGTAGGTATGTATATGTACAATCCTTGCAACACTATAAATTTCCGGAAAATTCATTAAAATCAGCCCCCATCTGGGTGGTGGATTAAAAATATCATCAAGGATACTCGTGCGATAATTTTAATCACTTTGCTAGATTTCTCTCCCAAAACGAAAAGCCATCTACCCCTTTATTTTTCGTTTATCGAGGAATGAGGGTAACAAAACGAAAGTGAAATTGAAAATTATAATTTTCGTGATAATTCCACAATTCATGGGCACTATTAATGGTGGCGGCAACGAGTAAAAAGCGACCGACCCACCAGCCCTACTCCTCCCCAAAAAATTCCGTATAAAGAGAAAGTTATAGTAATTTACGCGCGTAAATATATTTTATGGCATAGTAGTTAGCGGCTGTATAAATTTCGCATCCTGTATGGCGAGATGCGGAAGCTGCCAAAATCAAGTGCATAAATTAATATTTATAAAAAAAAACCGGATATAATTTTAATTTATGATAAGTATGGTGCGGATGATTCGCAATTTGTATTCATATAATCGCATTTCAGGTTTGTTGGACTTATTACTACCTGCCCACTGGCCCGTATTAAATACCAACTCTGGCAACAGTGGGGCAACAAAAATAGTACTTTTTTCTAGAAAGCGCGGTACAATTGCCAGTAAACCCAAATCTTTTGAAATTAAATCTCGCATTTTTTTAAAGAAATACCGCTTCTTTAATTAAATTTCAAGTTTTGAAAAATCTCGCAATAATGCCTTTTCAAAAATTAAAATATCGCAAAACAAGAAACTCTCGTATTATTATTAAACTGTATCACAATTCTATTTCAATTTCGAGTATATAAGTACTACTACATGGGTAATAATTAGAGCTCTTGAAACCCGGGTACCCGAATACCCGGGTACCCGAATACCCAGGTAGTACCAGGGTTCCTGGGTATTCGAAATACCCAGGTACCCGAGTAATCGAAATACCCTAGTTCCCGGGTATCTTCAACTACCCGGGTAGATATCCGAGTATGAGGAAATTTAACAATACACACATTATTATTGCACAAATGCACTTTCTTTGGTCTAAGGGTTAATTTTTTTTTGTACTACACATGTGCTGCTGGTTCTCGGGTATCCGAGGCACATAGGCACCAAGGTACTCTGATACCCGAAACACACGGGTACCCGAGATACACGGGTATCCGAGACACATGAGTACCCGGGTACCTAAAGACTCGCCACTCAGGTACCCGGGTAATACCCGGATATTTTTCTTCCAGGGTACCCGGGTAGCTGTGAAACCGGGTATTACCCAAGTTAAATCAAGAGCCTTAGTACTAATAAAAGTAATATATATGTGTGCCGTTATTTGTGAGATACTTTCAAAAAAACTACAATATCTTCTGAAAAACCATTTATTCATCACGGAGTGGATGAGGTATTACCAAATTAATGAAATTGAGAGTTTGTAGGCATATGCGTCATTTTACTGAATACAAAAGTCTGGAAAGCTTTTTTGTATGCACTTGAAGGAAGAAAATGGAGGTTTTTCCGGTTGTTAAAACTTCAATTGATTTATTAAAAACTGAAGCTGATGGACTTTCATTTTCACTAAGACATAAACGATTTCAAACGATATAAATGATGAAGTGATCCTCTCTATGTTATATTTTGCAGATTTTTTGATTTAAAGTCTATACAATTGTGTCTATTAGGGACACTTAAACTTAAAACCACCATATTTAACTCAAGGCTTTAGGGCTCATAGCAAAAATGTGTACGGCGGTGATCTTGTAATATTATAAGCTGTTAAATTTTGTCATACATTACCAGTTAAACACGTTCCAAAAAAGGAGGTGAGCTCGAAGCATATGAAGGGCCCAGGTTAAAAGCGGTCTTAGACCCCTTTTTTCATGATGATATCAAGATTTTAATGAGTACTTTCTGATGTATGTAGTAAAGCTGTCTCCAGAAAAAACTTTGATATATCGCAAAATGGCACACTTTCAAAAGTTTTTTTTGGCTCCAATAGTTTTAAACAAAACGATATTTAAAAAAAAGCTTATGTCTAGACCTAGTGACATGTCAGCTAAACAATTTTATAATTAATAAAATATCCGATACTCTAATGGGCAATTTCCTAAACAAACACTAAAATTACTTTTATCTACACTCCTTCTTAATTTTATCAGACATTTTAAAATTTTTCAGTTTCACCAATGCAGAATAGGGATATTTTAGGGATATTTTAATTTTACTGAGTTTTCTCACATCCCTGGATTAAAAAAAAGAGGTTGTTTGCCTTGCACATGCGAAAAAGTGAAAAAGCATTATGGATGAGGGACAATTATTCTGACAACAAAATATCAGCTGTTGTTGACTGGAATGGCTTAACAAAAAAGACTTAAAATTTAAGGAGACAAAAACGAACTTTTAGTTTACAAGGGTATTAAAAATCTTCCTAAATATAAATGCATTTGGTGAAACCAAAAAACTTCATTTAAAGGCTTAAAGGCTTTTTAGATAGATAAAAGCCTTTCGTGAAATCGGCCATAAATAAATCTTTCCTATCCTCCTACTCTTTCTAACTAGTGCCGTGCAATTCAGGTTGCATTTAAAAGACCTTAGGTCTTACAGGCATATAGTTAATATTAAAAAAAAAAAAAAAAATCGGCCATAAGAACTTCTAGTTGAAGTCCTGCCCAAACGAGTTGTTCGGTCCAAGGTCGTGCTTGTGCAATTTTTTTATTTTTAATATTTTAATGTTTTAAATATGCCCGGTTCATTTTTAAGAAATGCTCAAGGAATTCGTTTGAAACTTTGGGCTAAACGCATAAAAGATCCTTTTGACCCGTATCACTGTATTTGAAAAAGTTCATGAAATTAAAATCAATTTATGTTTTATACTTGTATTCAAACCTGTTAAAAAGGGAAAAATTACGTGGAAGGCTTTTTATTAAAACATTCAGATTCTGATTTCATAGTGTGCGGTTGTTCTTTCTTGATCTTCCTTTTACATAATGTCTAATAATACTAAAAAGTGCTTTGCTTGCAAAAATCCTATTCAGGATGAAGGTGTAAATTGTGGCTTTTTTTGTGGCAATTTGTTTCATAAGCTCTGTGCTAAAATCTCGGAATATACGCAAAAAGAAATTCTGAAAGAAAATTCAAACATTGTTTTTCGCTGCACTGACTGTGCAAAGTTTAAATTGTCTATGAATTATGTGCTTGCAAAGGTCAACGAACTAGTTTCAGTGGTTGATGTGCTTACGCAGAAAATGAGTGGTGTTGATGCATTTCATGCTGATGTAAAAAAACTATTGCTTGATGTTGTTGTTGCGCCAAAAGAAACCAAAATTAAGGCCGTTAACGATAAACACTCTGATGTGTTGGGTGATGCTCCCAGTGGCAGTGGCAGGAGGGCATATAATGGTAACAAGAATAATAAATCTGGCTCCGATTCCAATATGTTCCCATCGTCTAATGTTCAAGTGGAGACGATTAAGAATGGTTTGCCTAATAATGCATCGGTGGCTGAGGTTGTGGCTGCGGGAGTGATAACAACTACTGAGAATTCTACGGAACCGGAACGTAGTAATCCATGGGCCATTGCTGGCGAGCGAAAGCAGAAACAAAAGAAAAAACACAATGTTCATGTTTGTGGACAAGATGTTGCCGAAGGTCTTGATGTTGTTGTGACTCACAAATGGTTTCACGTATCAAAATTTGATGCTTCTACAACTGAGGAATGTTTATCAAGATATGTTGCTGGGAAAATAGGTGTCGATGAATCCTTCATAAAATGCGTCAAACTTGTGAAAAAAGATGCTACAAATTTGAAATTTATAAACTTTAAAGTTGGAATTCCAGCCAACAGCTATAAATTAGCATTGATTGGATCAAACTGGCCTAGGAATACTATTGTGAGGGATTTTATTCCTAGAGATAGTTCAAAAAACGAAGAAATTGTGAAAATTCCAGGACAGAGGGAAGTAGCTCAGGTGCAAGGAGTGAATGCATTAACTTAATCAACAACGAAATTTCAATGTATTACCAAAACATGGGTGGAATAAGAGGTAAACTCAAGGACCTCTCTGCTCTTGTTGACTCGACCGAATATGATATTTTTGCTTTTGTGGAGACATGGTTATTTAATGAAATAAGTAACGAGGAGATATTGAATGTGTCGGAATTTTCATTATTTCGCCGTGATCGTCATGATGTTGGATGTAGAAGGGGTGGAGGTGTTCTTCTTGCTGTTCGGCGGCCGCTGGTGGCTTATCTTATTTACCCAAACAACTCATCACCTGAAGACAACAACGTTGAACAGATATGTGTTTGTATTGAAGGAAATTCTGGAAGTAAATTATTGATATTTTTATGTTATATTCCACCTAATTCTCAGTTATCCTTATATTCTTCTCATTTATCAAATATTGAAAACATTGTTTGTACTTTTTCTGAGATTAATATTAATTTATCTACTTGTGTAATTGGAGATTTTAATTAGGGTGAAATCAAATGGATGCAATTTGAAAACAGGGTGTTGCCTACAGTTCTTTCATCTGAAATAGAATTCGAATTTATTGATTCATTGTTTGCGTTAAATCTAAACCAAGTGTGCTGTAATATGTTTTTCGAAATAAAAGAAAGACTTGTGTATTGTCGGAGAGCTGATTTAATAATGATGAATTTTATTTGTTATAATGTGTTCATACTTAAAACTATGCTGACTCCATATTCACACATTTGTGGAGTCAGCAAAAAGAATAATATAAAATGCGAAAAAAGAATAATATAAACACGATATGCAATGCACGTTGTTCATTGCATATCGTGGGAAGATTATGGTGTGCTGATGTGCACAATGTCGCTTCGCGACGTATCAAGTGACGAGTGGTATTCGTCACCTGACACGTGCATACACTATGTGCACATAAACACACTACACCTCCCTTCTTTTAGGAAATAACGTAATTACATGGAGTTATTTAATTGTACATAAATTTTAATGATTAACAAATTAAAAATTAATATATTTTTATTTCATATATTTTAATTATTACATCATTTTTTTTGTCAGTAATATTTGATTTATTATTTATTTATTTTATTTTTCTTATTATTTTTTTTTGCTTACAGAAATTATTCTTTGTACATATATTAATAAAAAATGTAATATATTTTTATTTCATATATTTTAATTAATACATAATTTTTTTTGTCAGTAATATTTGATTTACTATTTATTTATTTTATTTTTCTTCTTTTTTTTTTTACTTACAGAAATTATTCTTTGTACATATATTGATAAAAAAAAAAACTCGAAAAATGTATGTTTAATAAAAATTTGAGTGAAGGAGAACAAATATTAAATATTATTAAAAAAAAAACAAATTTGTTGTTTCTATTTCATTAAAACTCTTAAGTATTATATATTTTTAATCTATTCTTATGTACTTTCTGCTTTTTGTTTTTATTTGTTTTTATAATTATATTATTATTGTTTTCAATTTCTACGACCTCGAAGGGGCCTAAATAAACGGGATCCAACTTATGACCTGATTCGTTTCTTAGCATAACTTTATCTCCTAACTTTAAATCGAGACTAACTATTTTTTTATCGTAATAATCTTTATTTTTAGCTTTATTTACTTCTAATAGTATTTTAGCTCTCTTATATGCCGTTTCTAATCTAAATTTTACTTCCTTAGCATAGTCATCTACATTATATATAGGATCTATCCTATCTATTGAATTAAATTCTATTGGTAAGTTACTTTGCTTACCATAAACAAGTTCGTATGGACAATAATTATGTGCCATAGATGGTGTCGTGTTGAAACAGTAAACGAAGAATGGAAGCCAAACATCCCAATCTGTTTTGTCAACGGATATATAGGAACGAATATATTCGTTAAAAGTTCTATGGCTCCTTTCTACTGTTCCAACGGTTTGGTGGTGATGTGCTGTAGACGTTATATTGTCTACTTTTAAATATTTGCACAAGTCGTTTATAATAGAATTTTTGTATTCTGTTCCCATGTCCGTAATGAACGTCTTCATTGGACCGTACTTCAGAATAAAAGATTCAAATATTGCTTTTGCAATCGTTTTTGCGTTTTTATTTGCAACTGGAATGGCTACTAAATATTTTGTAAGGTCACAAATTAAAGTGACTGCATACTCGTTTCCATTCTCTGATCGAGGTAAAGGACCAATTGTATCAACTATTACCTTGTCAAAAGCATATGTGGGTGTATCTGTTTTTATCAGTGGTGTTTTCGTATGTTTAGTTGTTTTCGACGTCAGGCATTTGTGGCATCTTTTTATGTGTTCTTTAATATGACGTGTCATATTTTTCCAATAAAAGTGTCTTTTTATTTTTGCTAGCGTTTTAGTTATGCCTGTATGACCTCCTGTAATTGGATCGTCATGGTACGTAAAAAGTATTGCTTCTTGATCTTTTTCATTTTTTATTTGGGTCACCGGCTTGAGTAGCGCTACTCGTAATGATTTTAATATTTTGTTGCCCATATTTTTGAAAGATTCAATTGAAATTAATTCAAATATCTTTTCGCACGGTGCCACTTTTAGTTTTTTGATTTTTAATATACCGGCTTCTTTTTCGAGCCTTTGGAAGAACTGACCTAAATCGAGAGTTCCATTGGTATATAAATCTCTAACTACAATTCTTGCTATAATTTTGTTCCCACGTTTAAATAAACATAAGGAATCCGTTATTCGCAAGGTCACTACTTTTCGTACTTCGTCATTAAAAATGACTTCAAATACTTTGGGCTTAGAAGCAATGTCAAGAGATTGCTTATGCAGATCTACTTGTTTTTCTCCTGCGCAGGATTTTTTCTGTTTACTTTGGTGCCTGGTAGTGACTTTCAGGACTTTAGCTTGTAAGTCTTTGAGCTCGGATATTGTTATCCTAGACAGGGCATCTGCCACGAAATTGTCTTTTCCCTTTAGGTATTCAACCGTGAAGTCATACTCTTCTAATTCTAGCCTCATGCGTGTTAACTTTGAGCTGGGGTTTGTCATGGAGAATAAATACGTGAGTGGTCTGTGATCTGTTTTAACTATGAAGTGTTTGCCATATATATATGGTCGAAAATGTGTTATTGCCCAGTGAATGGCTGTGAGCTCTTGTTCTGTTGTGCTTTTATTGCTTTCACCTTTTGTGAATGAACGTGATGCATAAGCTATTGGGAGTTGAATTCCGTTATGGTTTTGGGTTAGAACCGCTCCACATGCTTGTTTACTTGCATCAGTTATTATGCAAAATTCTTTTTTTAAATCTGGGTATTGTAATAGGGTTGGTTCAACTAATTTATTTTTCAAATATTGAAATGCTTTTTGGCAATCATCTGTCCACACAAAAGGAATATTCTTTTTACATAACCTCGTTATGTGCCGTGAATAGTCGGCGAAGTTTTTAATAAATCGTCTGTAATAGTTGCAGAATGCAACGAATCGTCTAGCGCTATCCACGTCGTGTGGGACTGGATAATTTTTGATGACGTCATATTTTTTGTCATCTGGCAATACTCCTTTATCTGTGCATTTATGACCCAGAAAAGTCACTTCATGCATAAAAAATGAACATTTTTGTGGATGCAATTTTAAATTGTATTTTCTACATATGTTAAAAACATTTGTTAGATTTTTAAGCATATGTTTTTCGGAACAGCCTATAACCATAAGGTCGTCCATGTAGAGAAATGCTTGTGAAGGTTCAAGTCCAGAGAATGCTATGGTCATCATTCTCTGGAATGAATTTGGCGCTATTTTTAAACCAAAAGGTAGTCGCGTAAAACGATATGAGCCATTGCTCGTTGAAAAAGACGTTAAATTTCTGGAACTTTCTTCTAGTTCGATTTGATGAAAACCTGACATTAGATCGAGGCATGAAAAATATTTTGCTCGACCCAATTGATCAAGGATGTCATCAATTCTTGGGAGTGGAAATTTATCAGATAAAAGTTTTTTATTCAATTGACGATAGTCGATTACTAATCGCCATTTTTTTTCTTCGGAACCCGGTAGGGCTTTCTTGGGAACTAGTAAAAGCGGGCTATTATATTCAGATACAGACGGTTCGATTATTTTGTCGTGTATCAATTTTTTAACTTGTTTTTGAATTTCTTCAACATGACTGTGAGGACTTCGGTAGTTCTTTATATATACTGGTTCGCTATCTTTCAATCTCAAGTTTTGCTTATAAAAATTATTTGTGGTTATGGATTCGGTTTCCAATCCAAATACATCACTATATTCGGTGCATACTTCTGTTAATTGTTTTTTGAATTGGGGCGGAAAATTTTTCTTTAGTTGATTTAGGACTGATTCTGTTCTACTATTTCGATTAGTGTGGACCACATCATAGTTTGAGAGTGGTTCATATTTTAAGTTATTTAAACTGGCCAGTTGGTTAGTATCGGTTGTATTTAATAGACGAACTAATGCAAATTGTGATGTTGCTATTGCATTTGCAACATAAATGCCATGTTTTATTTCTTGGTTGGGAATAAAAATGAGGTCTTCTGTTGTTTTTATTTCAATTTTTCTTATTACTTGTGATCTTGCTGGTAGAAGTAGTGAATTATTACCACAACTATATGTTATTGGAACATAAATCGGAAAATTTAAATTATTGGGTCTGATTATAAACCAATCTTCAGTTGGTTTGAAGTCTAATTTGCAGTTAAATTGTTTTATAAAATCCATACCTATGATTCCATCACATGGTATTGTAAAATTTGAATTTACTATATGGAAATTGTGTGGGATGATGTATTTATCTGTTTGAAGCTCTATTGGGGCTAGACCTTGGGATTTTACTATTCCCTGGCCTATTCCTTGGATACTTATAATCTTGTCATTTTGGATGTCTAAGTAAAAATCAGAATCTTCTTTTAGAAGTGAAATATCTGCACCTGTGTCTATAAGGAATGTGAGTTTATGTTTAGTAAATACATTTATAAATGACACGAAAATATTGAGATTAAAATTGATAGCATGGACCTTTGTATTTATAAATTGTTTCCTAAAGGGTCTTGGCAGTTTTCCGAGTTACTTTGAGTAATTCGAACATTATTGTGGTTGTTATTATTATTATGGCCACGGTACGAGTTACCACGGCCTCTAAAGTTGCCTCTAGATCGGCCATTTCCCCTGTAATTGTTTTGGTTATTGCGGTAGCGATTATTGTGATGATTACCTCTTCCGTGGTAATTTCCACGATAGCCTCTATTATTGGTTTGCTTGTAAAACAAAACAGTATTAGAATGTCCGGTTGCATCTGTGCAACTATTTACGAATTTGGACATGGCCTCATTCATATCGCTGAATGTGCCAGCCTGCATTATAAGTTTTACCTTATCAATAGAACAATTTTGTGTCATAGCCTTGACAGCGAGCGTTGTGCTGTATTTAGCAGCTAAATCAGAAGCTAAACCATCGTTGATATAGGCTCCTTCTAAACACTTCGTCAATTTTTCTATTTCTTGGACATATTGATTTGCTGTCTTATTTTTTTGTTGTAGATTTAGTAATTTCGCAGAAATTACATCTACTGAATCTCCTTTTACTTTTGCATTTAGTTTTTCAACTATCTCAACTATCGTTTGTTCATTACTTATTAGATTTCTAGCATGTCCCTTTAGTTTGGTCTTTATGAGACTAATTGCTGATACTTCGTGTGCTCCTTTTAAGGAATCAATAAGGAGAAGGGCATCTTTGAAGCTTTGTAAATTTTCTGCCTTTCCATCAAACTCAGGTAAGAGTGATGAGGCCAGTTTAAGAAATTCTACTAAAGTTTGGGCCATGTTTTCCTTGATTTTTATAATTGGTTGTGGGAATTCATCCAGTGTTTCAATTTCACTGTCAGATTCTGTATTTACTACTGGTTTTGATTCGTCTAAACTTTCTATTTGATTTTCATTAAACTCAGCGTGAAGCTCTAATTCATCTGGGACATGTATTTCAATTTCCCATTTAATGCTAATATTTTTTAACTTAGTGTTAAGTGTTTTTAAAAGCTTCCTACAATCTTTTTCATGATCAGCTGTCAATTCATTTTTGTATGCGTTGAAAACATTGACAATACTATTGTAATGGGATATTAGTGTTTTAATATGGTTTTTTAATGTATCTACTCTTATTGTTGTATTTTTGTTAATACATTTGTAAGATTTTTGGAAATTGTCTTTAAAACCGTTTATTTTTATTGCTAATATTTTCCATTCCATTTTAAATTTTATCTAAGTCGTTTGCTCGGCTTATGTAGCGTTTTTTAAGTGTACGCTTATACAACAGATAAAATTTAAGAATTAAGTTTACTGCCGTGAGGACAACCAATAAAGAAATGAGCATAGTTTGTGTTTCTAAGTGTGGGGTTGTATCCATCACTTCAACAACATTTAACACATTTGCTGTGCTATCCTTTACTTTGGAGGTTTTACCTCCCATTTTAAATTAATGTTTAAACCTCAATGACTTTAAACAGAAGAAGCAATACCGAGCAAAGATTCCATATAATCTTTGTTACAGTTATTCTAGACTTGCAAAGAGTATTTGAGACGATTGACTATATTTTGTTTAAAAAAAAAAAAACAGAACGGCAGAAGAATGCATCAAATTTCTTTTAGAAGTAATTAAATATTGGATTTTCGATGGTTTGTACAATAAACAGATTAGTTCAATAGATTTACAATAAACAGATTAGTTCAATAGATTTAAGCTTCATATATAACAATTAACACACATTTTTTTTCACGATGAATTATAAAAATATATTACCATTGCTGGGCTGGATTGATTTGATCATCATCATTTGATTGCTGGGCAGCTATGATTTGAAGATTATTGTTGTTTCGTTTTCTGAGTTTAGCTGAGGTCGGAGGTCCACACCGATGGCGATAGTGGTCTGTCAACTTCCGAATGATCACTTTCTAATGAATGTATATCACGAGTTATTTTGTCGTAAAAGGAAGTTTTGTTCGTTCCCAATTAAAAATGATGAAGGAATACGAGGTGGTGGGTAGTGGTAGATGAAAGGCAAACATGTTCGTATCGCTTTTACACTTTCCGAGCACATCATATCATTATTTACTTTTCAACTGATTTTAGGAGGCAAACATGTTCGAATCGCTTTTACACTTTTCCGAGCACATCATATCATTATTTACTTTTCAACTGATTTTATGAGGCAAACATGTTCGTCGTGGTGGTGGATGAAAGGGTATTTTCTATCCAAAGATGGTTCCTCTTTTTATTTGTAATCAAAATGCGCACTTCACAAATAATTGGACAAGCGATTTGCCGGCTTGATATTTTTAAAGCGCACAATGTTCCGATGTGTTTTATGTTTTTTTTTTTTTTAATAATTTAAAATAAAGACATTTTTGGATTGAATTAAGTTAATAAAACAACAACAACAAAAAAACTTATTTTTAATTTTATATGGACAGAATCACTGTCACGGTCGCCATGTAATATGTTTTTCGAAATAAAAGAAAGACTTGTGTATTGTCGGAGAGCTGATTTAATAATGATGAATTTTATTTGTTATAATGTGTTCATACTTAAAACTATGCTGACTCCATATTCACACATTTGTGGAGTCAGCAAAAAGAATAATATAAAATGCGAAAAAAGAATAATATAAACACGATATGCAATGCACGTTGTTCATTGCATATCGTGGGAAGATTATGGTGTGCTGATGTGCACAATGTCGCTTCGCGACGTATCAAGTGACGAGTGGTATTCGTCACCTGACACGTGCATACACTATGTGCACATAAACACACTACAGTGCTTTATTCACAACTCCTTGTATAGAATGCTAGACCTTGTCTTCATTAATGAGGAGAACGTTTCCATTGTTTCTGAGTGCATCCCCTTGTTTTCAACTTCCATCCACCATGTTGCCTTGTCAATTTATATCAAAACTATTTGCTTTAATAATTATAATGCTTTTCAAGCTCTTGATAAATTTAAATATAAATTTAATACAATTAATTTAAATAATAGCTTAAAAAGTAATTTTAAACTATTTTTAGATATTTTTGGAAGAGAATTGGCTTCCTCTGTTCCGCGTTTCCTATCTAGAATAAACTCGCATCCTCCGTGGTCTAATGTAAGGTTGCGCAAGTTAAAGAATGCTAAAACCAATGCTTTTAAAAAGTATCAATTATCTAAAAACCAAATAGACTTCACTTTATATTCTCGACTTAGGAAAGAGTATGTATTCTTTTCAAAGTTTTGTTATAGTAGTTATGTTCAAAAAACTGAACAAAATCTCAAGTTGAATCCAAAAGACTTTTGGAATTTCATTAATTTAAAACGGAAATCAATTGGTTTCCCATCGTCAATGATTTACAATGATGTTACATCTAGTGATCCTAAAATAATTGTAGATTGGTTTGCGGACAATTTTCAAAATATCTACAACTCCTCTGATCATGTTGTCGGTAATAATTATGACGCAAGCTATTTATTACCAATGACTGACTGCTGTTATCTCTATTTAGATATTGATGATGTTAGTGCCGCCCTGAGGGAACTGGATCCATCGATTAATCCAGATTGCCATGGAATTTTTCCAATTATTTTAAAACACTGTTTTGAAACTTTAAGTTCTCCGCTTCAATTCATTTATAATCAATCTCTTTCTTGTGGTGTTTTCTTAGATGAGAGGAAAATTTCCTTTATCAGTCCTATTTTTAAGTCCGGCGATAAAAGGAATATAATAAACTATCGTCCTGTAAGCAAACTGGCTATTATTCCCAAAGTTTTGGATAAAATAGTAAAAGTAAAATTATATTGCATTATTAAAAATCATATTTCTAATTCCCAACATGGATTTTTCAGTGGCCGTTCAACCTCCACAAACTTAGCTTGTTTTTCCAACAAATGCTTTAATGCATTAGAAAAGCCGTGCCAAATGGATGTGGTGTATACGGATTTTGTCAAAGCTTTCAGTAGAGTAAATCACCTAATTTTAATTAAAAAATTAAAAGCAAACGGTTTTGATGGAACTTTACTAAAATGGTTTTGGTCTTATCTTATTGGTAGGAGGCAGATAGTGAAAATAGGTGACTTAGAGTCTTTTCCTATTACAGTACTTTCAGGTGTTCCTGAAGGAAGTCATTTGGGTCCACCTCTATTTGATCTTTTTATAAATGACTTTCCATTAATTTTATCTGTATCTGAAAGTCTTTTATTCGCAGATGATATTAAAATGTTCAAGGTAATTAAAAAAGTAAATGATTGTCTTACTTTCCAACAAGACCTATATAATTTCGAAAATTGGTGTAAACTAAATGATTTGCTTCTGAACATATCAAAGTGTTCTGTATTAACATTTTGCCGTAAATTGAATCCAATAATATATGATTATATTATTGACGGAAATATGTTACGTAGGGTTAATGAATCAAAAGACCTGGGTGTTATATTTGATGAAAAATTATCTTTCGAATCCCATGTTAACTATATTGCTTCAAAATCAAACTCCATGCTTGGTTTTCTTAAACGTAATTCTTCTGAATTTAAGGATCCGTATACACTGAAAACGTTATACTGCTCAATTGTTCGTCCATTACTAGAATATAGTTGCATTATTTGGAATCCAGACTCAAAAAAATTGATAGACAGGATAGAGAAAATTCAAAAAAACTTTTTAAGGTACGCATTGAAGGCATTTCCAATGACCGGTAATAGTTACATGAACTATAAGAGTAGATGTTTAATGCTTGGAATGCAAACTCTTGAGACGAGGCGTAGAACGTTTAGTGTTTTATTTGTTCGTGACATTCTTTGTAATGATATTGATTCAACAGAATTGGTTTCTTTAATTAATATCTATGCACCAAGTAGAACTTTGAGAATGAGGCAACTTATTTTTGAAATACCCCATTCTACAAATTATGGACAACAAAGGCCAATATCTCATTGTTGTAAAATTTTTAATTTGTATTATGATAATTTGGATTTGTTCTTAACTCGAAATCAGTTCAAGACACTTGTTTTAAGTTTACTTCAAAATACTTCATGACTTGTTTTTTGTTTTTAATTTATTTTGAAAAATCCACTTTAAAAATGTACTATACTATTAAATTATTGTTTAAAGATTAAATTATATTTTACTAAACTGTTGTATATTTTATATTATATTAAGCTATAAAGCATAATCTGTTGATGTTATAATCGTAGATTGAATAAATAAATAAATAAATAAATAAATATTATTCAATATGTTTGTTTGTCCTATAAGCATGCTTAAAACCAAAAATGCTACTAAATTCACTCATGCGTCTCTGAGAGAGTTCACACATTGGCCACTTTTCAATTTTTTTGGTAAAACTCGGAAACTAAGCCAAATCTGACAGTTTTAAACTTAAAACTTTTTGCTCAAAATTAAATTTTCTATCGAAGTGGATGGTTTAAAAACTTTTACAAAAAAATCAAAGCAGGAAAAGTTTACAAAAATTAACATACATATGTAAATAAAATCGAATAATCAAAGACTTTTAAATGTATTTTTAAATTGCGCATAACTTTTTCTTGGAGCAAAGATAGGCTTATTAGATACTTTGCCTTTGAATAAACTTAAGTAATATCTAAACTTTTCTCGGAATCCACCCAAGTGGACTTATGCCATTTTTCCCTGGATCTACTTTTTTTTCAAAAATTTAGTTTGTCTCTATAAGTTAATCAAAATAGTATTTTTTTTATTTTAAGAAAATCAACTATCCAGTTAAGGCTCCAGCTCGATGAACATAAAGTGGACATGGAAACGTAAATTAATTTTTGGACCTTTTCATGTTTCCATACCAAACATCACACACAGTTCTAAAAACAAAAATAAAAATGTATATATGTGATGTTTGGTATAGAAATATGATAGGTCTAAAAGATTCATAAGTTCAGTTTATCAGATTTTAAATTGCAGGTATTTGTTCCTGATAAGTGATATAACAGTACACTGTGGCGTATGCGTACTTTTTCTGTGTTATTTTTATTTAGGTTTAGTTAATTTTTTTTAACCCACAAAAGGTAACATTTCTGGATAAAAAGCAAAAATCTTCATCTGAAAAAACTCATGCCAGATATCTACATATATGTATGTCAAGATATAATCGCAGAGAGATATCTCTGACATCAAATCAAGTGATAAAACAAAGGGACTCTCTTGTTAAGGCTAGGACCGCACTTGCGATTTTCAGTCGGTGCGATTAAAAAATCGGTGTCGCATCATATAATTGCCATGCACTCACTTGCGGCTATCTATCGCGCGATTTTTTAGTCGCAAGAAATAGAACATAAAGCTTTTAATGTGAATGCACGCACATGCGTCTATTTAATTTTGCGACAGAAAAAACGCTCAAAAAATAGATCTGGTTCCATTTTTTTAATCGCTGCAATTTTAAAGTCGCGTATGTGTGCATTCACATTTAAAACCATGTGTCTCATTTCTTGCGGCTAAATCTTTTAAAGATTTTTTAGTCGCGCTATTTTAAATCGCAAGTGTGAGCACAACCATCTAAGTCCGTTTTTTTCATTTTAACTTTCGACAATCGCATCGCCAGAAAAATGGAACAAATTTTCGACTTTTAATCGTCGCGATTTCAAGGTCGCATGTGCGTTCATTCTTATCCAAATTCATGTGTTCTATTTCTGGCGACTAAATAGTCGCGCGATTGAAATCGCAAGTGCGGTCCTAGCCTGACTCTCAGTAATACCTTGTGGCATTGTTTTTATATCGCGTTGGACTGTCATGCCGAACGTCTGGGTTTGACTCCCATCCCAGCCGCCTGCACCTACAAACAAAAAATATTTTTTCCCTAGGTACTGCCTGTTGAGAGGAGTTGACAAATCCCCCAGGAGTAAGTATATTTTGTCATGAGTAAGTGCTTCTCATCTAGCCGTTCGGACCTGGAAAATAAAGTAGGTCCACTTAATTCCGGCCAACAGCACGCACACAGGAATGGTTGAGAGTTGTAAGTCACTAGGCCCTGGTTCTCTACGAGCTGTTGCGCCACTAAATTTATTTATATTTTGTGAACTCTCATCATGGCAGGTAAAGGCAACAGCATTTTGCAGATCCAGGCCATCAAATAATTTTGTAAGAAAGTACTTCCCTTCTTACGATTTCATACATTATCCTGCTCTTCAAAGCTAGATTTTATATCGCCAGTTGCCGACACTTCAAGTTTTCCATTTATTCTTGTATTTGTATGATCTTTGATTCTGTGTTAACTTTTCATAAATTAATAAGTAAACTAAGTGCAAGGTATCAAAGTGAAATTATTATACACTAGTTAAGAAACTGTGCGAAAAAAATTCAAATGTTAATTTGTTATAAGTGGACTTAAAATTTCGTAGAATATTTATCCTTGCTTTTAAAATTTGAGGTTTTTATATTAATACTAGCTGACCCGTTAAACTTCGATCCAAGCAATGAATTGAAAATCCGATTGACTGATGGCATATAACGCACGCAGAATCACGTTTGATAGCTGAGTAGTATATTCTTTATTTCCACATTGAATTTTTATACAAAACAGTTGTGTATCGATATAAAGCGGTCTATGTATTTATACATTGAATGATACAACTTCGTTCAAGAGCCTGTTGGTGGTGTGCTGTGTGCGACATTTAAGTGGATGAATTTGCTTCCCAACAATAATTCAACACTCGTCAATGTCAGAGTTTCAACGCCTGTGACTCAAGTTCATACATTGTTGGCAATCACACTGGGGCAGAATGACCCTATTGGTGGCATTAAATCAGCCAGTAGGGCTTGGAACTTAAACATTTATGGAAATGTTAATAACAATGACCACGCTCACCATAATGCCCACTTTTTGTTGGTGAAAACTAAAAAAACTATTTTCTTCGCTATACAATAAAAAATAAGTGCAAAATATTTTCAAACCTTTATTAATATATTTAGAGGTGATTTTATGGGATGTAATTTCATTATGTAGGAAAAGATTTTGTTGACCTAGGAAACTTAAAAACGGCAAAATAGAATACTTATAAAGAAAATATTAACATAACTATACGTTAAATATTTGTAGCATTAAACTACCAACAAAGTTTTAAGTACTTTGAAGGAGTTAAAAGGCCGAGTGGAACCCATTTTAAACTCTAAACATTTTTGGAATCAGGATGATATGAAATGTGTTTGTATAGAGTCGGTACTGTCATACGATCACGCGTCAAAAAAGGCAAAGTTAGCAAATTCTTATCCCTGGTCATATGTCATTAATTTAATCAATACCGATTTGCTTCTGAAGCGTTTAAAACAAACCCCCTTCCCTCAAAACTATTTGAGTAAAAAAAGGGTATTTTAATCAAAGGTTTGGTGGGTTATTCAAACTCAAAACATTCTTAATGGATTTTTTTTCCAGGTTTAAAGTTTTTTGTTCCAATGTGCAGCAATATAATCAAATACTTTCGTTGAATTAAATTGATTTTAATAATATTTATTTAATATACCATTTATTGCAGTAGCCAAAATCATAATTTTTATGACTATGCATTTATACAGTCGTTCCCCTATTTTGTATTTTAAACTATAATGCTTTTAATAAGATGAATGACAAATTGGTGATTTGTATGTACTTAAAATATAATTTGACTTGCAATTGATAACAACACAGAGTAAAGCAATAATAGTACCTAAAATAGCGAATTATGTATTATATTAAATATGGGTTTAGAATTATTGATTTATGGCTTCGGTGAAAAAAAAAAAAACAATTTAAAACCGCACATGGTTCAATGTAGATTATTATGGTCTGGTAAATGGATATGTGTTATATATTATGGTTTGGTATTTGATTGCTTTAAAACTATTGAGGGTCAGACCTGTAAAATAGTTACATAAGTAACGGGTGATTTTTTAAGAGGTTTAGAACTTTAAAAAAAAAAAAACACAAAAAATTCTAAAAAATGAATGAAATATTTATTTGAATCGATAGTTTGAACCTTGCAATTTAATGTTTAAAGATAATTTCATGCAAATGTTGACCGCGGCTGCGTCTCAGGTAGCCCATCCGCTGAGTCCAATTTTGGCATACTCTTTCACACATATCGGCCGGTATCTCACGAATGAATGCATGGATGTTGGCTTCCAGTGCGTCAATCGAAGCGGGCTTGTCCCTATAGACATTAGCCTTGACATACCCCCACAAAAAATAGTCTAATGGTGTCAAATCGCACGATCTAGGCGGCCAATTGACCGGCCCGAAACGTGAAATTAACTGTTCACCAAACTCGCCTCGCAATTGCGCCATTGTTTCGCGTGCTGTGTGGCATGTGGCACCGTCTTGTTGAAACCACATATCATGCAAGTCAAGAACTTCCATTTCGGGCAAAAAAAAGTTTGTTATCATCGCTCGGTAGCGTTCACCATTGACAGTAACGCTGCGATTCGCATCATCTTTGAAGAAATATGGCCCAATAATGCCGCCGGCCCATAAACCGCACCAAACAGTGGCTTTTTCGGGATGCATTGGTAGCTGTTGCAATGCTTCTTCCTGATCTTCACTCCAAATGCGGCAATTATGCTTATTTACGTACCCATTCAACCAAAAATGAGCCTCATCGCTGAACACAATTCACAATTTCGAACCGAGCACGAATTTTGATAGTAAAATTCAATAATTTGCAAGCGTTGTTCATTTGTAAGACGATCCATGGTTAAATTGCAAACCAAACTGAAGCTGTTTGACAGTGACACAAGGTACTAAACACACGTCAGCTGTCAAAACCAGTGTTGCCAAAACCAAACCAGCTAAAAATCACCCGTTATTTCAGGCCTTCAGTCCTATTAAGAACAAGCACTAGGTACCTCTACTGGTAATTGTATTTCAGTACCTTGGTACAGGTATTTGCCAAACAAGTACCAGTATTATTCAAGTATTTTGGTACAAGTTCCATATATCAAATACTTAAGTATGTACCATAGTACGTGAGCAGTACTTTTAAGAACTTGACCAGTAGATAGCTTGTGATCCAAAATGTTTTTTTTTGTAATCGATCAAAGTAAGTACCTAATGGCATGATGGTCAGTGCGTAGGACTGTCATGCCGAAGGTGTGGGTTCGATTCCCAGCCGTGACACCTAAAAACAGAAATGTTTTATCCGAGATACTGCCTCTTGCGAGGAGCTGACAAATCCTCAAAGAGTATACTTGTCATAAAAAAGTGCTTCTCATTAAGCCGTTTGGACTCGGCAAAAAACTGTAGGTCCCCTCCATTCCTGCCAACAACACGCACACAGGAATGGTTGAGAGTTTTAAGTCACTAGGCCCTGGTCTCCATGAGCTGTTGTGCCACCCAATTTTTTTTTTTATCGATCAAAGAACTGATCAAGTACGGGTTAATTACTTCAAAGTACTTAAAAATTCTTAAGAGTACTTAAAGAACTGGTCAAATACTGGACAAATACTTGAAAGTTTTAGTCAAGTAGTTAAGCTAGCAATACTTGGAATTTGTGACAGATACTTGATAAATACTGATACTTGGCTTTTTTCGAGTACCAGTACCGAGGATGAAAGTACAATGTAAAAGTAGAAATCCCCGTGCTGGTACTGGCACTGGTACTTGAAATTTTCAGCTCTGTTAAGGATAGATATATCTACGACCACACCGAAGCTATTGTAAAAGTATATTTTAAGAAGAAATATAAAAACAATCACATGTTTTTAATTCCAATAATTTGATAATCAGTCCAGTCAATTAAGGTTTGCACCTCAAAATAAATTCAACAGTTTTGAAATTTTGCACACTTATTTAGATAGGTCTAATGATGGAGTGTAAGAGAAGTCCCCATGAATCCAAGGCGAGCTCCAGCAGTGGCAGGATTGTGCAACATGCTTATTTTTCGGTTTTTCGTGTTTATCTTAGAAACTATCGGTCTTATTAAAAAATAATCTGAAACGCAAAAATAAGTTATAGAATTCTCTACAATAATATTGCAACCAAATTTTTCATATCTCCCATAGCTAAAAAGATATTTGGCTCCAAAAGTTAGATTTTGTTTGTAATTACCTAAGAAGCGTTGCATTTTATAATCTTAAGTATGAAATGCGGTGCTAGCGCTAACGTTTTAAGCGTTATACTATCCGACCATCCAAGGATCTTGAAAAGGCATATATGTACATATATATTTCCACATCTACTATATATATTTTTGTATCCTCCAAACCTAATTTCAGAAGCCTAAAAGCAAGTTACAGAAAGCTGCAGATAATATTTTTTTTACACGGCTGTGCCCTTGCCTTATGCATGATAATATAGCCCAGGAAAAATGTACTTTCGCTGCGGAAAAATTCCAAGTGAAGATTTTTGAATGCAATTATCTTTATTTGTGCATAAGGAATACGCATGCGAAAGTCTATAAACGAAACTGGCTTGCGTTAAAAGTTATTCAAGGTTAAATGTCGAAAATACCGGTTTTCCACGTATAACTTTGAAACGGTACATGGTATTAAAAAGTAATGCAGACAAAACTTGTACATAATGTGATAATAATAATCTACAAGAAATGTTAAGACACTTTTTTTTCTCTGACTGATGGTTAAGAAGATATCGGCGTTTCAAAAAACGTATATTGACGAAAATATCCCTTTTTTGCGTATAACTCAGAAATGGTGAGTGTTATTGAAAACATTTACAGGCAAAGTTTGTACACTATGTTACCCTCTATTAAAAAAAAAAAATATTTTTTCTAAGAGTGATAATTTTAGATATATAATTATTTGAAAAATTTCGTCAATTTCGAAATTCCAGACTTTTGCTTTTAAATCTTAAATAACGAAATTGTCATAAAATAATTTATGTTCAGCTTAGATTATAATGTAATCTACAAAAAATATTAACACACTTTTTTCCACACGAGTGACCAGTAAAAAGATATTGCTACTTCAAAAAGGTTAAGTATTGAAAAGACAGATTTTTCGCTTACCACTCTTAAACGGTATATGTTAGAAATTTTATTTTTACACAGTTTGTAGGTTATTTATCCTTTTACGAGAAAATAAAAATTTTTTTTTGTTTTTTGCGGTTATTTAAAAGATTTAATATTTCATATAAAATGCACAAATGTCAAAAATAACGGTATTTTGCAGTTTTCTCTTAAATGGTGAAGTTTTGAAAAATAATTTATACTTTTTGTATATACAATAATATTCTCTATAAGAACTCTTATGAAGACTTTTTCGATATAAGGCCCCAATAAAAAGATATTGAGACTTCAAAAAGTATCAATTTTCGAAAATGCTGGTTTTTCCGGCCCAAAATGATTCGCCCAGCGACATAAAATAATAATAGGGTCTTATAGATAGACATAGTACAAACATTTTTTTATACTGAGGGGGGGTCTATCTCCCCCCCAATCAACCGTGAGGAGCAATTTTCTGAAAATAGTACTGAAATTAAAAAAAAAATACATTTAAAACAAATGGCAACACTTAAAATAAAGTACTATATTTTTTTTTTGAGATTTTCAAGTTTGTTCTTTAATTATTTTTTCAAAATAAGTTATTCCTGCCAATAGTTTTCGAAAAAATATCTTCAAACCCAACATTAAAAAAAAAAAAAAAACTGAAAACAATTATATAGTATTATACTGTTCCTTTTTCAAAATATGAAATCAGGAATTATATTATACACTTTTCCTGTAATTTCTAAATGAACACTGAAAACCAGATGGTTTTATGCCATCTAGTTTTCGAGAAAATTGTAAACTAAGAAAACTATTTTTTTATTATATGTTTTTTTGGTAGTATATCTAAGAAAAATGCATTTCCACTTCGGAAAAATTTCAAGTTAAAATTTGTAAGCGCAGTTATCTTTAAATTGCCATAAGGAATGCTCGTGCAAAAGTCTACACACAAATCTGGCTTGCGCTAAAAGTTATTCAAGGTCAAACACCAGCAGAATCTTCCTTAAGAACATAACGTTTTTTTTTGGATAGTATCAAGTAAAAAATTCATTTCCACTTGAGGAAAATTCCAAGTTAAATTTTTTTAACGCAATTATCTTTAAATTGCCATAAGAAATACTCTTGCAAAAGTCTACACACGAATCTGGCTTGCGCTAAGAGTTATTCAAGGTCAAATGCCAGCAGAATCTTCTTTTAGAGCATAACTTTATTTTTTGGATATTTTTTTTAATTTTTTCCTTGATACTATCCAAAAAAAAAAATATTGGGGCCTTATGTCGAAAAAGTCTTAAGAGCTCTTATAGAGAATATTATTGTATATACAAAAAGTATAAATTATTTTTCAAAACTTCACCATTTAAGAGAAAACTGCAAAATACCGTTATTTTTAACTTTTGTGCATTTTATATGAAATATTAAATCTTTTAAATAACCGCAAAAAACAAAAAAAAAATTGTATTTTCTCGTAAAAGGATAAATAACCTATAAACTGTGTAAAAATAAAATTTCTAACATATACCGTTTAAGAGCGGTAACCGAAAAATCTGTATTTTCAATACTTAACCTTTTTGAAGTAGCAATATCTTGTTACTGGTCACTCGTGTGGAAAAAAGTGTGTTAATATTTTTTGAAGACTACATTATTTATTTATTTATTTATTTGTTTGATCTACAAGCTTAAAGCTAACAGATTATTCAGCTTATATATCTAAAGTAGGTAAATAACTAAAAAATATTATCAGTATATAACACTAAATTGATAAGTTATTTAATGATTTTTTAAATATTAATCTAGGTTGACTTAAATCAATTTGGTTGCAAATTGAGTTGAAATTCGCTATACATCTTGATAGAGGTTCATTTGATCCATAGCAAGTTCTATGATGAGGTTGAAAAAGCAAATACCGTTGTCTAAGTAGTCTCTCGGGAGCATATAATGGAACTAAAGCTAGCAATTTTGGACATTTTATATGATAACACAAGATATCTCTTACAAACATTATGTCATGGGCTTTGCGGCGGTTATCCAGTCTAGAGATGCCTAAAAAAAAGCACCTTGCCTCGTAGCTTGGTGAGAATCCCCACCTCATTTTAACAAAAATGAATTTCGTAAATCTCCTTTGGATTTTTTCAATACGATTAGATTGCACCTGGAAAGCGGGGCACCAGACAGTATCGCAGTATTCAAGAATGGATCTCACTAATGCGTTATATAAGGATAATAGAGCATGAGGATCGGTAAAGTCCACTGTATTCCTTTTAATAAATCCAACCATAGAATTTGCTTTTGACGTTATATAATCAACATGATCACTGAATGATAAAGTCCGGTCAAAAATTACTCCAAGATCTTTAACTTTTTCTAACCTATTCAAAGGGACAGAATCTACAGAGTAACTAAATAAAATAGGCACAGAGCTTCTATAAAATGATACCGCATTGCATTTTTTTATGTTGAGTAGAAGATGATTTTTCTTACACCATAGTAATAAAAATTCGAAATCCTGCTGCATACTGTAGCAATCATTTATGTTTGATATGCTTGAAAACATTTTTAAGTCATCTGCATTAATAAGAACCTGAGCGAATTTGAATATAGATGTTACATCATTAATGAAAATAATAAATAAAAGCGGTCCCAGATGACTCCCCTGTGGCACCCCTGATGTGCAATGGAATTCTCTGGAGAAGAAATTTCCAAGTTTCACCAACTGTATGCGGTCAATCAAAAACGATGCTATCCAATTCAGAAGCTTTGAATGAAATCCAAAGCGCCTTAATTTTTCTATCAGTATGGTATGATTAACTGAATCGAAAGCTTTACTGAAGTCAGTATATATGACATCAATTTGCTTTCCTTTTTCAATCTGGTTAATGGCAGATGAAGAAAAATACGAAAGATTTGTAGAAGTGGACCTACCACTCACAAATCCATGCTGCAGCTCCGAAATATGTTCTTTTACAAAAAATTCCAGCTTGGCTTTGACTATGCTTTCGAATAGTTTTGGGATTGCAGAAAGTTTGCTTATACCTCTGTAGTTCTCAACGTTATTTCTTGAACCTGCTTTGTAGATTGGAACAACATAAGATATTTTCCATTCATTAAGAAAAATCCCCTCTCGCAATGACAAATTAAAAATAATGAGTAAAGCTAAACTAAGGTTTTCAATACAATTTGTTAAAACAGAAGCAGGGATACCATCAGCACCAGGGATTGTATTTGGTTTAAGCTGTTTAATTGCAGATATGATATCGTTAATATCCAAAACTATCGATCCTAAATCTACCGGTGTAGTACATATAGTTTCTTGGTTTAAATTAACGTCACGTTTTGAGTATACCGACTCAAAAAACTGAGCGAAAAGTTCACAAGCTGATTGTGTATTATTTGCCGAAGTTGAGCCATACTCCATTATCTCTGGTAGTCCATAAGAGCAACGTTTTGATTTAATGTATGACCAGAAACATCTACTATCTTCTTTAAGTTTACTTTCTATGCCCATGACATAATTCTTGTGTAAGAATTTACTTAAAACGTTAAAATCTTTTCTTAATTTACTAAAATTAGCTAAATCAAGTTCATTTCCAGAGTATTTATATTTTTTGAAAGCTTTAGTTCTTAAGTTTTTCAAGTGAGAAAGTTGTCTATTATACCATGGAGGCTTATTATTTTTTTTATTCGATGACAATGGAACAAAACTTTCAACCCCAGTCATAATAATTTCAATGAATCGATCGTATATAGATTGTAAACTTTTATTAATAAATTCAATTTCCCAGTCAATGGTATTTAACCAAGCATTAAATGCAATGAAATTAGTTTTAGCATAGTTACGTTTTGGCGTAGAGTCGGTTTCGCGAGAAGGGTTATAAAACTCGAATTTCAGCTCAATCTGCTCATGATGAACAGAATTGTTCAACAAAGGAAAAGGACATTTTAACACATCAACCTTAACATCATTTTCGCATATAAATACAAGATCCAATAATCTGTTTAATGAATTATGAACATCATTTATTTGATGTAAGTTCAAAGCATACACATAATCAATAAAAGCAATTTCATAGTCTCTAAGCATATTTGCTGGTATAAACATTTTATCGTCATCAGACCAAAACCAGTTAACATTACCAATATTAAAATCTCCTAATATACAAACTGTTTGAAAATCATTGATATACGAATTGTTAATGAATTCAATTTAGCTATATGTTTTTCATAAATTTTTAACTCACTTCTTGGAGGAACATAACTCACTAAAAAAATTAATTTCCAATCAATGTTTAAACTATTTTTTACATTAATAACAACAGCCAACTGTTCTATATCATCACATGGCAGGATTATACTTTTACATATCAAGCCATTTTTCACAGCAACTAAAATACCACCACCTCGATCATCAGCAGTAAGACATCTATCTTTTCGGAAGACGGTATACAATCTGCTATCAATAATCTCAGATGATAATATTCCACCATGAAGCCAAGTCTCAGTGATAACAATGATATCATAGTCGAGATGCGAGGATACAGCAAAAAATTCATTTAACTTCGTTCTCATTCCACTGGCATTGTGGTAGAACGCCTTAATGGGCAATTTCTGGAAACATTTTTAAAGTTGGTTCGAGGTTGAATGTCGTCATGAATCACAAGTTTTTTTTCTGAAACGGCCTAATTTTAATACCATCAGGCCATATATTTGGATTGAGAACAGCATTTTTATATTCAATGGGAACTCCCAACTTAAAATTCACTTTTTTCAGGTCCACTTCAGATTTACCTTTTCCTAGAAGTTTAAAGCATTCAATGGCGTCGGAGCTTATGTTCATTTTGGATACAAGATGATTTATAATAACATTAGTACAGGTATTTGAGCGAAAGCTACCAACATGAAACCATTTCATTTGCCTTACCACCCATTCGGTCATATCTGAGCATTCCATAGACGTTCCGTTTACAATATTAGTGTTGACGGTATGTCTAGAAGAAGCAGCATTCATAATCATAGCAGCAGCAGCAACCTCGTTGGGACCTTTATGTTGATCAATATTATTGTTGATAAAAGCAAGTACATCAACATCGGCAACATCAGCTGCACCAGCAACACCATCAGCACCAACGACACCATCACCACCAACACCACGATCATCGCCATCGCCACCATCATCACCATCACCACCATCAGCACCATCACCACCATCACCACCATCAGCACCATCAGCACCATCACCACCACCATAACCACCATCACCACCACCATCGCCACCATCGCCACCATCGCCACCATCGCCAACAACATTACTTTGATCATCATCATCACCCCCTTTGCAAGTATCCCCCTCCCCGCCCCCACTATCACCGTTCACAATTTTGTTAGCAATAGAGGAAACAGCAGCACCAACAACTGCAGCAACGTTCAGTTGGGAACAAGAGGCCTCCTCAGTGATAAGAATATCAACAACATCTTTGTGCTTAGCGGCAGAGGAACCACCAGCAGCATCATCAGTTATTGAATTTGTTTTGGATTTCTCATTGTCTTTTTCCAAAGCAGAAGCAGCAGCAGCAGAATAGGAGAGAGACTGATTTCCATTTACATTTGAATCTGGGATAGCTTTATTTTGTTTGTGTTTTTGTTTTGACACCGATTTGGAATTAGTTTTTGCATTTAAAGTTGAGCTTGATGATGACAAACTTTGACGACGAACCAAAGGTAAGCTCTTAGGTAGAACCCGAGGCACGAGAGGTGACGAAGCAATTTTGTTTTTATTTGGTAATTTTGTTATTGTTTTAGAGCGGGTATTTTGCGAGACAGGGATAGTTTTTTTTTCTTTTTGGTCAGACGCACTAACACCATTGCACTGTTTGACTTAAGCTTTTTTCAATATTATTGAATCTTGCATAGAAGTTTATTGCCGAACTAATGCAACACAAATCACATTTCCATTTAAAATTTGAACGATTCTTAAAAAGTTCCAGTTCAATTTCATTAACTTTTGCACAGGCGCACAGTGGTCGGAAATCAACATTTAGCGCGAACTAAATCAAAAATTGAAGGTCCAAATCACCATGAACTAATGTTATCTATTGTAGGTGGGAATACATCCGCGTACCCACTGATGACCTTGGTTTTTATTAAAGGTCGATTCAACCAATATTCGCAGCATGAAATCCCAAAAATGTCAAAAATTGTGGCCTTTTGTGACGATTCTAAAATTAATTGTAAAAGATGAATTAGCACATAAATGCACTTTGTTTTTGTACTATCTTGAAAAGAAGCGACTCCCTAACGATATTAGAGCAGTCTTAACACTTGCAAACACTTGCGATTTTTCTATGCTTAACTTAAAAAAATTACAACCAAAAAATCCTTTTTAATTTGGTCCTCACTTTACAGCTTCTTAAATTTATAAAAAAAAAATATTTACCGTTATATACCTTATCTTTGGTTTTAAATTATTAAAATAATTTTTAGTTGAATTTTCGCACCCATTACAAATGATAAACAATTCAAAATTAGCATAACATACTGCGAATAATGGTTGCATCGTTCAACTAACGGGTCTTTTAGTAACATCTTCGACCTTTAATAAAAAACCAAGGTCATCAGTGGGTACGCGGATGTATTCTACGTACGATAGATAACATTTGTCATGGTGATTTGCACCTTCAGTTTTTTATTTAGTTCGCGCAAAATGTTGATTTCCGACCACTGTGAGGCGGAATGAAATATCATAGAACAATTTTCACACGATATAACATCGGTATTTATTACCATTTTAATCTAAGCTGAACATAAATTATTTTATGACAATTTCGTTATTTAAGATTTAAAAGCAAAAGTCTGGAATATCGAAATGGACGAAATTTTTCAAATAATTATATATTTAAAATTATCACTCTTAGAAAAAATATTTTTTTTTTTAAATAGAGGGTAACATAGTGTACAAATTTTGCCTGTAAATGTTTTCAATAACACTCACCATTTCTGAGTTATACGCGAAAAAGGGATATTTTCGTCAATATACGTTTTTTGAAACACCGATATCTTCTTAACCATCAGTGAGAGAAAAAAAAGTGTCTTAACATTTCTTGTAGATAATCACATTATGTACAAGTTTTGTCTGCATTACTTTTTAATACCATGTACCGTTTCAAAGATATACGTGGAAAACCGGTATTTTCGACATTTAACTTTGAATAACTTTTAACGCAAGCCAGTTTCGTTTGTAGACTTTCGCATGCGTATTCCTTATGCACAAATAAAGATAATTGTATTCAAAAATCTTCACTTGGAATTTTTCCGCAGATTGGCAATTTATTTGAACATTGTTCCTGGGCTAAATATGGGTAGTGTTTTGGCTATATTTTAAGAAAAAATGGTATAGGAGGGGGCCTATTTCCCCCTTTAAGTAGAAGGTGTGATTTTCTAAAAAAGAATACTCAACATAAAAACACAACGGGAACACTTACAATGTCATCCTGTAACTATTTTAAAAGCCAAAAATCCATTCTCTGATTGACTTCTTAAATAAAGTTATTTTTGTAAATAATTTTCAAACTTAAATTAAAAATGAGAAACATTTTTTATTAAAACAATTTTTCTCCAACATTTTACGTTATTAAGTACAATTTTAGTCTTTAGTATTTGATGCACTTATTAATTCTTTACCAAAAACTAAAAGTCATATACATATGCCAAGTTAAGTCTTGCAGTTTTGAGAAAGTGTGTAAGTGTTCACTGGCATAGACGCTCAAAGAGAATGTCACCGCACATAGATTTTAGCCCAGTCGCAGTAACAGCTTTCAAACAAGAGAATTCTGATGCGTATTCTGAGAATAAATAACGTCGGTCCAAACATTCCTTCCTCTTCAAATAATACCTCACAATAGACGTTCCATGCAAAAACAACGTAAGTTAATACACTTAAGTGGTTTTTGTGTGTACTACTAAATGGTGGAAGTAGTTACATATATCTAGTGTTGATGTTTTTAAATTGCATTGTTGTGTATGATTTAAATATCAATATTCAAATCTTCAATTTTACAGAATTAATATAATTTGTAAATTCGTTACTTTTTTCAAAAATTTTGTGCTTTGAGACAGTTATGTAGTTCCACAGACAAGAAATTGTATGTATCTTTAAAAAATATTTTCAAGTGAAACAGAGTTATATAGTGAGCCAAAAAATAAGAGAATGTGTGTATAACAGAAATTTTATTGAAAATACTAAAGTTAAGAAACAGGTATATATACTCACTAATATTGAATCGGTAATTTCAACCACATGAACATGATGGAGAATATTATAATTTATTGATGATGCCTATCCGGAGGCATCATGAGCTAGTAATAGACGCTATCGGTACCTCTTACCTCTGACCCAGATAAATACACTATTAGTGTATTATCGCCTCTAGGCACACCAGACCATTATGTCATATCTGCAAATTTCTCGTGCCGAAAAATCTCAGTTAGAGAAAACCCCTAAGGGAACCATTTGGCAATACGAGAAAGCCAACTGGGACGGTCTCAACGATTTCTTCAGGAACTTCAACTGGATACTATGCTTCCTCGATAGTGACGTATACTCCAGCGCAGATATGATTAGAAATTTAATTCCTTACGAGATGAGAAATTTTAATCCGTATAGGATAAAATCTATCAAACCGAAAGAAAACTCATGGTTTGGTTGGAGCTGCAAAGAGGTTATCAAGGTCAGAGAATTAAGTTTCCGTTGTTATAAGGCCAAACCTACTGAGGAAAACTGGAATAAGTTCAAACAAGCTAGAAAGACCTGCAACGGCCATATCCAAAGAACCAAATTTTTGCATGACCAAAAATTACGACAAAAAATACTACAATGTCGCAAAGATAGTAAGAATTTTTGGTCATTTGCAAAAAACATTCGTAACTCTACTTCGTCCGCGGTTTCAACGATCGTCTTTATTGATACTCCCTATGTAAGCTCACTAGAAAAAGCCAATTTGCTTGCAGCACAGTTTGCTGTCAATTCGACGCTGCCAGAGAGTATTATTAACGATTTTATGGAACAAATCTTCTTTCGCACTCATGCAGTTGCTAGAGTCCTGAAAGATCTCGATGTACACAAATCCGCTGGTCCGGATAGTATCCCTCCCATTGTTCTCAAGAAGTGTTCTTCAACGCTGGCAAAACCTCTGCGTAAGCTTTTCCATCTGTCCTACTCTACAGGTCTCTTTCCAAGTGGATAGAAAACTGAATTTGTCCAGCCTGTCCCTAAAAAAGGCGTTTCTTCTTCTCCCTCTAATTATCGTCCAATTGCACTTACGTCCTTTCTTTCCAAGGTCATGGAAATGCTAATTAATTATCAGCTCAAGAAATATCTTGAAGAACGAAAGCTTCTTAATGACCGACAATATGGCTTTCGTAGCAATAGATCCACTGGTGATCTAATGGTATATCTAACCGAAAGCAAGTTTATTGCACTTTATATTTCAAAAGCGTTTGATAGAGTTTGGCATCAAGCTCTCTTATCGAAAATGTGTGCATTTGGTATCGATGAATCTCTTCTTCGTTGGATTAGAAATTACCTTTCGGGCCGCTCAATATAAGTCGTATTGGATGGTTTCAAGACTGATATTCATAAAATAAATGCTGGTGTGCCTCAGGGCTCCGTTTTGTCTCCAACTGTCTTTCTTATTTTCATAAATGATCTTTTGCCTGAAACTTCTAATCCATTGAATTGTTTTGCAAACGACAGTTCCCTCAGCTTTTCATATTCCTTTCAAGATTCATTTCCTCGTTCCTTGGATGTGAAACTTGAATGGCAGTGTATGATAAACTCATTAAATTCAGATCTCGGCAGCATTGTCCAATGGGGAATCAAAAACCATGTAGAATTTGATGCTTCCAAAGCTCAATGCTGTCTCCTCCACCCCCAATGCCGTTATCCATGACCGGTGCTTGCATCCAGGAAACTGAACAGCTATCTGTTTTCGGCATGTGTATAACAGATCACTTTTTTCAGGAATGACCACATATTCGATGTTTATTCGACCATGCAAGAAGTTTTTCTCCCCTTCCGAGCTTGCTGTTATTTATAAGGCGTGTATTCGTCCAAAGCTGGAGTATAACTCGCATATGTGGGCAGGTGTTCCTTCAACCTACTTAAGTCTTGTAGATAATATTAAAAAAAAAAAAGCTTTAAAAATTATAGGCGATAGAAACATAACGAAAATATTCGATTCTCTCTCTAGCACCGTCGTAATGTTCCATGTCTTCCCCTCTTTTATCGCCACTTTTATAAACAATGTTCCAGTGAAATAGCTAGTTGCATTCTTCACTTGAAACAATTTAACCGTAATACTCGCGCTTCCAGGAATGTCCATTAGTTTACCCTTGAGCTAATTTTCGGGTGTACCGTCAAGTACAGAGATTCTTTCTTTAGCCGCACAACACGAATGTGGAATGCCTTACCCTACTCTATTTTTCCTTCCCATTGTGATATTCAAAAATTCAAAACCAATGTGCATCGGTATCTCTTTTTAAACCCTGTCCTACTTTCCTAACACTCGCACTGTGTTTAACATATTAAGGGTATTCATAACTCCCTGAGTGCGCGCTAATTATAAGAAAAAAGCTTGATTAAGAATACCTTACGGGAACCTGGTATTTTGCTTTCTGGGTAACCGGTACTCTGCTCTCTGTTTAACCAAGCTCTCAGCTAGAGTACGGGTACCGGGTACTTTGCTACCTGAATAATATCAAGAAACTCTGTTTACCCGAGTACTCAGAAACTGTACCAGGTACCTGGATATCAAGAGTTCTATTGGATATTAGACTTTTTGTATGTTTTGTTTTCTGAGAATAACTTATCTTTGAGAGAAAAAAAATCGGGTAATTCAAATCCATATATCACTCATAAGACTCATAACCGGATTAGAAAGTATGTTAAAAAAAATAGCAGCAGAACCAAACAAAATATCTATCCCACATTTAAACACCATACACACTTCCTTTTCTAATACAAGGACTCCCCAAAAAAGAAAAAAACGAAAAAACCCATTTACCGAAATCAAAAATTACATTCTCTCATCTAAGCGGTGGTGGTGTAAACAAAGTATAATTTTCTCACATATGATTGCACATATTAAAAGTTATGTTTATTGGGATATAATGCGATGGTGCGTTGCTTGTTATCCTTTTATTCTTGTTTTTTTTTCTTCTATTTTCAAACGTTATCCTTTGTGTAAAGGATGTAGCTAAAAGGGTCGCCAATCATAAATCTAAAACAGTTAAATTGTTAAACAAACGCTTAGAACCAACCATATACCCATATATGTAATATGTACGTATAATATGCAACGCACTTTTTTTTTGTTGGGGTTATCACACCCTTCCGCTGATGTGAATCCTTTATTTTGTCTATGAATAGGGTTTTTTTCACTTAGCTATGTCATTTTATTACGCGTTCAAATTATGAGTGTCCTTTGAGAGGCATTCAAAGGATGCGATGATGATCGAATTCCCCTTTCCACACACTATGTATTGGGAAAAACACTCTTTTGTATGAATTTGAAGTATGTGTCCTATGTAAGGGTTGTCCGAAAGGACATTAGTGGTGTTATGGACGATTTGGGAGTTTTTTAACATTGAAAATGTTTATAGGGTCGTTTTGAGTAAATTATGGTGTTACTAAAATGAATAAAGTGAACAAGTGTGTATATGAGATGAACGCTGGCGTATAAGGGGGATAAGATCGAATTTTTGGTGGTGTTACTAAAATGAATAAATTGAACAATGGTAATATCATTGAATAATTACAAATAGAAGGGGACACCGGGCATTGCTCAAACGACAGTCGCACCAATCGAGTCCAGTGGCCGCTCATGAAGCTATAATTTCCTTTTCACACAATAATTGGTTTTCTTCTCGGCTAAGTGAGTCTCAAATAAATCCTTTTGTATTTTTCTTAGAGATATAGATACATACGAGTAGATATGTACATAGATACAGCGAAGAAAGGATACATATTTTTTTTCTTCAATTTGTGCTTTGATTTTCTTTTGTGAATGAACGCACATGTAGGTACACATAGGTGCATTTTGAATATATTGGTGTTTGGTGTCCGTCTCACCGCCATACAGCAACAAAAAGATACAAAACGGTTTCTCTTTTATTTAATTTTAATTTTAAGTTTTAATTTCTCACTTCCAGTGGTGTTAAAAATTAAACTTATTTACAGTTATTATCCTGACATCCAATTAAAATTAAAAGAGCCAAACTTTTTCCTACATAGATAATCTATAATCATCCAAGCAAATTTTTTGCCTACAAATAAAAGGTCTGTTTTTTTTTAATAAAACGATATTATAAATCAATCATTTAAATGAAAAAAAAGGAAAACGTGAGTATTTTTTAAGAAAAAATCTACATATTATGCAGGCACATATAAATATCATTTAAAAGATATCATTAAAGATTTTTTTTTTTCAAAATTTTTCATTATAAATGCAACTTAACATGTGAAATGTGAAGATAGCAATGTGAGTTTGACGATTCAGATGACGAGGCATCCTTAGACAATGAAGTTGAACAAAATACACCGTCAAATATTTCAGAAATGTCTACAATATATTTTGCTGGATACATCGCAAAGTCTGTCCTCAAAAAAACCGGTTGTGAAATATGTAAATTCAACATAGTCAAAGCTCGACAATATGAAAAGACCACAAATGGAGGCTTGTCAAGCTCATAGATATTAGGTCTGATCCTTTACTTTGGGTTTCTGTGATTTTTAGTCCAAACTTATGTCAAAATATTTTTTTTATATGAACTTTGACACAACTTTGGACTGAAATGAGCAGAAATGCACAGAAAATCACAGAAATTCAAAGTAAAGGAACAGACCTATTATTGTAAAATGTTTCAAAGAAAATTTTGATCAGCTTTGTTTCCAACAAACTGTTCTACAATCTTTTTTAAATATATGCGATGCCCAAGTTTATTACCCCTGTACATCCACTGATCATAAGTCAAGATTTAAAAAAAAATGTGATTTTTTGATCTTAACTCGATATTTTTCAAAATTTTACGTACTTAAGTTTGTGTTCAATATTCAATGTCCTCATTATTTTTTAGTCCATTACCGAAAACTTAATGTAATTATCTTTCTTAGTTTATGAGAAATTAAGAAAAAACAAAAGGTATTTTTACCAAAAAAGGCCGAAAAAGGGTTAAATTATGGATAATTCATGAATGAATTCATTTTTTCGGGTTTTTTTGGTAAAAGTACCTTTTGTTTTTTCTTAATTTCTCAAAAACTAAGAAAGATTTTTGCATTTGGTTTTCGGTAATGGACTAAATAAATGATGAGGGCATTGAATATTGAACACAAAAAAGCACTTTATTACGTAAAATTTTGAAAAATATCGACTTAAGAAAAAAAATCACTTTTTTTTTTTTAATTTTGACTTTGAAATTTAATTTTTCGAAACCTATTCGCTTAAACAACTTGATTTGAAATCCAAATGCAAGAATGGAGTATTATCTTTAAAAAAAAAACTATAGCACATTATTAGATGTGTTTTCGTTGACTTTTAATGTTTTTTTTGCCTGCCTCAGGGAGGGGAGATACAACTTTCCCCCCAAACATTTTTTTTCTTAGAATAACCCCAAAAACCACATCCTAAAATACTTCCACTCAGGTCCGGGACACCCTGTATATTATCTATAATAAGATTTAAATAATTTCTTGTATTTGTTGTTTGAATTAAGCTTAACAACAAACTACCGCTCACTTTCAAAAAGTATTCTTTTTTTTTTATTATGTGTAGACTAAACTTTTAAATCTATAAAATAATTTAAAAACTCCTTTTGTTTTTAATTAATTAAATAAATACAATTCTAATGTTCGGACTCAGACGTTAAACTTCAACCATTCAAACAAATTTAAGGCAAACAAAATGTTTGTTTTTAGTTTTGTATTCATGGTACTAAGTTGTGGTATAAGATGAAACACGAAGCATTTTTTTTATTTTTGAAGGTTGTCAAAGTGAGAAAATCTCCGAACTTTTTGTTCGGAACTTTAGTTAGGTGACTTGTGTATTCAGCTTTAAGTCACCTTGTTTTTGTTGTAATATTTAGTTTTACCTGAGATATGTGATCTTCAAGCTTCATTGATTAATATTTTTTTATCACCAATATCCCAACTTATAATGATCATTTTAGACTTTGTTGAGACTATTTGTTTTTGTGGCTTTTCACTGTTATTTTAGAAAAAAGTTCAAACGACTTTTTGTGATCTCTTCGTAGGTATGTATATCTTTTGCTTCCTTCCAAATATTTATTGCATGGTTAATATAAGTATGCAGATTTGAAGAGTAACATATTCTTAACATTTTTGAAAATAACAAATTGTGTTTTTACTAAACATTTGTGTAATCACCATCGAAATGAAAACAAAAATAACGAATTCTTTCAACTATTTACAATTTTGTATTGGTCACGCACTACTTGGACAAGAAAAAAGACTTAAAGTTTTTTTTTAAATATTTTTCAATATAAAAATGTTCAGCAATGTTAAGAATATGTTAATCTACAAATTTGCATACTAATATTTACCACATTTACTACGAAGGGATCACAAAAAGTCGTTTTTTTTTTTTTATTATTAGGTGTGATTTTGGTGATCAAAACAAAGTTTTTCGATTAAAAGTCAGATATCGCAGGCAGAACAAAATTTTACAACAACGGCAACAACAAAAAGGTTAGTAACTTTTAGTTGAATAAAGTCATAACCGATAGATTTGATTGACTTATAAAAGTTCCGAGAAAATTACAACCTTTAAAAATAAAAAAAAAGCTTTCTGTCTCATCTCACACATACAACAAAAACCACTGACAAAAAATTCAAAATCTTGTTCCTAGAATTTTTCTTAACTAGTGTACATACATGCGATTTTTTAATTTAAATTAAATTATGGCCAAATTCAAATCAGAATATCTACCTCTCAAAAGTCCACTTAAAGTGTATCCTTCTATTTAAAAGAAAAACATAAGATTTTTATCGCTTAGTTACTAAAAAAAGGGAGTTACATACCTACATACCTTCAAATGTGTTCAACACCCTGTTTCACGGTTTTAGTTTTAAATTTCAAACATTTTTCATTTGGGTACAGTAAAAACAAAACTTTAATTAAAAAAAACTACATCTTTACTATCACTGGTTGCTTTAGTTTCTTTTTTGATTTATTAAGTACATAATAATACTTATAATTTTTATTTTTCTAATCTTAAAAATAACAATGTATGTATGTACCTACATTTATACCAAAATCGTTGAAAAAACAATAAATGAGAACAAATTATAAACCATTACTTATTTAATTATTTTTATGTGACAGATGGCAGGTACCTATGTAATAAATAGGTACGAATTGAAAATTGAGTACCTACTTGATAATCTATATTAATTGATAAGGATCCGTAAAAATCGACGAAAAATTTAAAAGAAGATGGAACAGGTACCTTCCTGCATATACCTATAAAACGACCCATTCACAGCACATAAGTGTGCACACACTCCGCCACACATATACCACCGATCGACCCACCACACCAAAAATCAAAGAGTGCACACTTGTGTTGTGTGTATGTACCACTTGAGACTAATGTTTTCAAATAAAAAAAAAAAAATATTATTCCTTGCCTATGGATCTCAAGATATAAAAAACAAAACAAAGCCATCATCATTTCATTTACTGGACAACACACACACAACCCAGAAAAGAAAATATAATTTTTATCTCTACCCCATATTTTCATTAACCTTGAGTCCTCGAATGGCATTGAAAAAAATACCTCAAAAGCAAAACTAAAACGGCTGTTCAATTCGTTGTTGTTGTTCATTTTCATGCTCTGTGAAAAAAAAACATTTCTTCCCTTTCTTCTTCGGCAATTAAGGAAATTTCCGAAAAGGAACAAACTTTTAAGGAACAAATTTATTAAAGGGGTGTTGTATTTGATAGAGCGATTGCAGCGACAGCCTGCCAAACCAGGCCACCTAGTGGACGTTTTGCCCGGTGTCCCTTCTATTTGTAGTTATTCAATGGTAATATGAGATGAACGCTGGCGTATATGGGGGATAAGATCGAATTTTTGGTGGTGTTACCATTCATTTTGGAATGAACAAATATGTATAGAAGATGATTGCAGGCGGATAGGGAGGGTACGGTTGAATTTTTGGTTGGTGTTTCTAAAGTGAACAATATAAGTTTTAACTATACATATTACTATAATTATAAAATGCAAGAGCTAGTGCAGTCAGCACTCAGCAGTGCATTGTGCTTCTAAAACTAAATCTAAGCGTTGGAAATTTTTTGAAAATGTTTATGATAGGAAAATAATGTAGAGGTGCAATATGACGTTTTTTAAAATATGGTTTTATGTGAAATGGTCGAACAAAAAAAGAAAACAAATGAGAAGTGCCAGAGTAATATTTTTTTTTGTTTATCGATGGTTAAGTTTAATATAACAATTTTGTACATATATTTTGCAATTCCAAAAAATCTACAAAGTGAGATATTATTGGTTGTAAGTTCAAAGTTCTAAAAAAGATGGCTCACAATTCACAAATGCTACACATCAGAGTTAAGGCTGATTGTACTAAATTGTATAGTTTAAGAAAGATAATAAATAACAAATTGTTTCGTTTCAGGAAATTTTGATACCTAGTATTTTTTTATATTTTATATATTTTATATAATTTTTGTTGATCGATTTTTCGCAGTTATTATTTTTTATCTTTTAAATGGTTGCATTTAAAAATCTCAAATTCATACCGGAGATAGATTATATAGATTCACATATAACATGTAAAATTTGATTTTTTTAATCGTACCTAAGCCGAGATAATAACATATTTCTGTTCATTTACATATCACCTACTAACTCTTTAATCTGTGCACCTAGACAATTAGTTTTTGTTTTATTAGCAGCTTGAATAATTGACAATTATTTTGATATATCATACGTTGCTGTACGTTCTATATAAGCTTCACAAATCGAAAATACAATTAATTAAAAAGTGGTACTAAATCTTTAATCAATATTCCTAAAATTCATCGTCGTCGATTTGCAAGTTTTTGTGCGGACAAACAGCCCAAATAAACAGAGCACAAAAATATAGTCCCATAGTTCATTGAAGATTTCTTTCTATCTCTGCCAGGGTTGCAAAAGTCGATAAGATTGTACTTTTTTCGATACACTCCACTTTGCTAAAGTACTCCACTTTTGCATTCAACGAAAAAGATAAAGTAAATTAAAAAGAAAATCATCTGACCTCACAAAATGTATACTGTGAACCGAGGCTGACATCGATATAACAGAAGAAATAAAAATGATTAATACAGTTTGTTCGAGAAAATGGCATCTACAAAATACCGGTTTCAACAATCTCGCAATTAAAAATCGAAAACATTAAATTTATAAAATTTAAATCTCGCAAAATCGAAGGGTATTGCAACAAATTCCTACAGTTTTGTTATAAAAGTTTCGCATATGTAAGTATGTATGTATCTTATATGTTAATTAACATAAACAGCTAAGTTGTTTTTTAATTAATTGGATATAGAAATATTACATATGTTCATACAACAGCAAATGTGGACAAAATATTATCAAATCAAATCAAAAAGTACAATTCGATACACTTTCCTTTTATATTTTGATACATTGCTGAAACACGATTTCATCCCTGATATCTGTCTAGTAGTTTATTATAAGAGACTGTTCATTTCAGTGTTCAGTGTTCAGTGTTCAGTCTGTCTTCAGTTGCAAAGATGCCTTGGAGTTGGGAGGTTTGTTTGCGCTGCTTGCCGGTAAATATTTTTTTTATTAATAGTATAGAATGCGATGTGCGTGAAAGGTAAGTAGGATAGAATGCATGTGGGATGTTTAGTTTTCAGGTAGGTTCGTTAGGATATTTGTTGGGGGTTTTTTGTTTGTTTATTATTTTACTGTTGTGTTTTGTTTAGCTATGATTAGATGGATTAACGAAGAAAATGAAAAATATGAAATAAGAATACCTACAAGTGGGAATACAAATATAGATCAATAAAATCACAAAACTAAAACATAAAAAAGTTATAATTTTTTAACTTCCCATTGGAAGTTATTGTAAATGGTCCGATTTGTCAAAATAAAAATTTTAACATATCTTCACGTTTCGCTCCCTAGAATCGGATTCCATTTTTGTAGAGAGATGTCTGTGTGTGTTCGTACGTTCCTTCGCTTTTTTTGTTCACCGTATCTCAAGGACGAATTAAGATATCGACTTCGGATGGATTTTATTGTATACACAGTAGTTTCATTACAAGCAGAAAGGACCTTTCAATAAATTCAAGAAGCAGTTCAAATTTCCTTAGTCTCAGATATCTCGAGAACAAATCGACTTCAGGTTAATTTTATTCTACGCAAATTGACGTAATAAGGAATTGATTAAAATATAGAAGTATATCAACTTATAGTTTTTTTTAATAAAAAAATGTAGATGAAAATTGTTGAAAAAAGTTGTTTGGCTCGAATATCTTGACAACAAACAATGATATTGGCTTCGAGGTTATTTTATTTTATACGCTAGTTTATAGATACAAATTGATAAAATTTTAAAAAATATTGAATTAATAGTTTTTTTTTAAGCGAAAAACTGCAAGCAATTCTACACACTAATTATTAAAAAATTGGGTTTTGCCTCAAAAATCTTGAGAACAGATAATGACATGACATCGGGTTAATTTAAGTCCACACACTAGCTTAGAATTGATAATTGATAGGATTTATAAAAAAATTCAACAAAAAGTTTTTTTTTAAGTGAAAAAGAACTACAAGATAGGTACTTCACCAAAAATTGTGGAAAATATTTTTTCATCTCAAATATTTTGAGAACAAACAATGATATTGACTTCAGGCTAATTTTATTCTTTAAATGAGTTTATAATAAATGATTGATAAAATTTGTAAAAATATTCAACAAATAATTAATTTTATCGAAAAAACTACAAGAAACTTAACAAAATTGTAGAAAATTTTTGTTCGTCCCAAATATCTTGAGAACAAACAATGATATTAGCTTTTGGGTTTTTTTTTTCTATAAATAAGGATTTGTAAAAATATCCCATAACCAGTTTTTTAAGCAAAAAAACTACAAAAAACCTTACCAAAAAATGTTGAATTGTTTTTAGTCTCGAATATGTTAGGAACAAATAATCATATTGGTTTCGGGCTTCTATATATGTATGTACTAGATTATAATTGACAAATGGTAGGTTTTGTATAATAATTCAACAAACTTTTTTTTTTTAATGCAAAAAAAAAATACAAAAACTATAGGGTCAAAGGGGGTAATTGTGAACGATTTTGCATTTTAATTTTTTTAATAATTTATAATGTGTCTTCTAGCTAAACTATGGGGTACTATACAAAATGACTACCTGGGATAATAAATGTGGATTATAAGCTATTGAAAAACCAACGTTTCAAATTTGTAGGTTTCATAGTTTTTATAAAAATCAATATTTACATTTACCCCTTAAATTCAAGAGAAAAATGAAAAAAATGGGGTAATTGGAAACACGGATATAAGTGTCTACAAAGGCCATAGAAATAGATTAAAATGAAACAAATGTCTAAAATTTAATTTTTTTTAAATAATACGGAACCATTTGTTGGCGAGAAGAGATTGAAATAGACATGTTTACATTTACCCCAAATAAAAGGCTTGATAATTTACACCATTTTTGATTTTTTCAAAACAAACAAATTATCTTTAAAACTTCTTTATAAATTATTGGCGCAGATTTAAGAAAATTACTGTTCTTTAAGAACAACACATGGCATGTTTTATAATTTAAATCATACTATTAGGGGAACTATTAAGTTATTAAAAATTGACGTTTACAATTACCCCAAAGTGTTTACTTTCACCCCATTTTAACGTTTACAATTGCCCATGGGAGGAAAAAAATGGGGAAATAGTAAACAGGCAATAACTTTTGTATTTCATTGTTAAAGGGAACGAAAATACTATATGCATTCACAAATCATATTAAAATGTTTATAAAGAAATTTGCTCTTACTCTGACATGTTATATTTTCTTAACAATATCTTTTAAAATTCAAATAATTTGAAAATCTCAAAAAATTTTAACGACTCCCGTCAACGCAAAAATTTCGACTAACCCGTTGACAGATGATGTTTGCCACTTGTCAGCAAAACGAGAAAATAAAAGGCTTCCTAATAAAACCGGTGCCTATTCCCTCAGACGAAAGGTTTCTCAAAACAAGAAGCTGTTTACAATTACCCCCATTCACAATTACCCCCCTTGACCCTACCAAAAATTGTTGAATACAAAAAAATAACATTGGACCTCTAGCTTCCGGGGCATTCAAATTGGAAGTTACTAGTGTGGGTCACAACCAGCCTCTTTTTGAAAATGCAATAAAGGACCGTATTGCAAGAGTCTCTTCAAAACAGACTGGTTGATTAGACTAAAAGTCGATTTATCGTTATTGCTAATTTGTATTAGTAAATATTTTCCTATTTGATAGAAATTTTAAGTCCATCAAGAATTTTTGGTTGACTTTTGTCTTGCCGAATTTTTTCGAAAAGACTCGTAACAAACCCCAAAATTAAAAAAAAAAACTACAAAGGGCATAAGAAAAATAGAATTTTTCTGACACGTACCAAACACCAGCGTTGAAAATTCGTTTGTAGGCATATATTTGAGGGAAAATCAAATATAAGTTAGCGTTGCCTACCACAATTAAACAGTTACACGAGTTAGGAAAAATCTATTCAAATACAGACCGAAATAAACAAGCAATAGGTGTAGAAATTTTTAATTTTTGTTTGGTGCTACCACAAAGCTAAATCAAAAAGAAAAAAGTAAGGTACCGCACGAAGTAAATGAAAAATATAAGATTAGAAGACAAGCGGGAAAATAATTTATGTGGGTCAATAAAATAACAAAAAGAAAACACCTCTTTTGTATATTTGAAAATGAAACAAAATAAAAAAAACTACAGTGGGAATAAGAGAAGACAAATTTTGGGGAGAGGTAACAACTACCAACATTAAATATTTGTTTTTTGGAAAATATAATTTTATTTAGTGTTACAAAAAACGTGATTTTGGAAAACGAAAAACGTATACAGGACGAAATAGGAAAAAAAAGTAGTTATACATATGCTAACATCATTTTGCGCTTAGGGAAGAATCAAAATTTGGTTGAAGATAAAACGGAGGGAAAATTAAATGTATGTATTAAGCAATTAAGAGCTCCGATTTTTGTTGGATTAACGGCTTAAAAATTATCCTTCCTTAATTATTTTTAAAGCTGAAGAAAAAAAAAAAACAATTTGGTGTAACTAAGCGCAAGTAAAGATGGAAGTGCGAATAAAGTTTGTTTAACAAATTTTTAGTTTTCTTAGTTCAATATAATGTTTGGATTGGTCTTCATAAAATAGATGAACTAAATTGATATGTATGTATAAATTGGTAAAGATAAAATTTAAAAGAGAAAAAAGATTGTATAAATTATATAGATTAAGGATTTATCTAGCATTAGCAAGTCATTTTCAATGTCCCCATCGTTACTCAAGGAGTGAAATCTGTAAATTTTTTTTTTCGTTTTCCCTGGATCTAAAAATCTTATTATTAGTTATGTCACTGTCAATATTCAATCGAATGCTTTTATGTTTGAAATAATATTAATTTAATAAACGACGAACTAAAAGCATTTTGGTTTATTCGAATTAAGGGATTTATAACTTCCCAGCAGAAAACTGGAAAACTCAAAAATTAAGCCTGATGCTCTAAGGAGTTTCGTTTCTTTCATAAATATGTGTTGACAGTTTGGAAAATTATTTGAGAATTTGAGTTATGACCAGAGTGAAAACTAATTTCTCGGTCACATGGAAATAACCCCAAATATAAAATAGAACTTGATAAAATTTTCAATAAATCACGTTGGAAAATGTTTGCATGTTTTATTTAAAAAAGAAAGAAAAAAACTACACTCTTAGTGCATCGCCCTTAGCCTTTTAATAGATCTATTTGTATAGATCTTTTTCTTGTGTTAATTTCTCTATCCTTTTAGTTCCTGCTTTCAATTTCATTTCAAATTCCGTACCCTTTTATTTTCAATTTTCTTCCATAATAACACAATTTTACCCCAAATTTCTAGCGAATCTAATAAATCTTAAGTCCGCGAGCGATTGACATATCAATAAACCGGGTGCCCTCCCCTTCCTTTTGACAAAAAAAAGAAAACCTCCCCAGAATTTCATGTGAAAATGTATTCGAAATAGCATATTCTACTGTGATTCCGAAATTTCCTGTTTTCTGTCACCCAGGAACCAGGATTCCAGTAGAAGAATCAAAATACCTTTGTTAAATATCCTGAATCCAGTAAATAGATTTTTTTCCTTTGGAATGTAATAAATAAAAAAAAAGTTTCATTACACAACGAAAACGAAGGGTTGACAATAATCCAAGTTGAAAGGATAATAATAGAATAGCGGAATTAAATTTGCGAGTTCTATTGGCAGAAGCAGGACGCACAAAATTGGTATGAACGTAGGTATAAATGTAGGTTGTCCTTGGTGCTTTCTTGTCGTGGTTCACATATGCAGACATAAGGTTTAGTTCCTGTTCCTGTGCACTCATAGGATAACTACGTTATTCCATAAAAATATAAACTTCTTTTGCATGGTTGAATATTTGGGACGAAAGTTGTTTGTTAAAGAAGTGGGTCCTTGGCAAAAGGATATCAAAACCTAATAAACCGCGAATTTTGTTTTCATTTTTTATATTTTTTTTTTCTTTTCAAATCGAAATCGTGGACTGATTTTCTTTAGAGATTTCTTCAAGTTCTTATTTTCTTCGAGGAGGTATACATATTTTCATACAAAATGAAACGCAGGTACCCTTTTGTACAATAAGAATAGGAACTTTTATTTCGTTGGTGGAATTATTAAGTGGTTGTTTTGTATGAAGTTCCATGTATCAAGCTATAAGGGAAGGGGGAAATTGAAAATTTAAAACGCATATTTTGTTTTATGAAATCAAAACCTGTTCAATTTTTGTTTTTCATTTACTTTCTACTCTTTGTAAATTGAACATATTTTTCTCCAATTTTATATTTTTCAATTTTATTATTTTTAAGTCATCACTAGTGGAAATCGAATCGTGGTATTGTGCACTTTAATGGACGTAGCGATGTGGATTTAGTTTTTTTGTATTTATCCTAGATTATTGTTTCTGAAAATGTTGACAGATATTATGTACATTCCTTCTTATGTATTTACATACTTTGAGACCCCAAGGACGTTCTTAGGTAAAAAAAACAAGCCGAAAAAGTTGCCAAGAAAATTATTAAAATAAGCTTCGATATGCTGATATAGCACAAATTATACTGCCTCTTAAAATGTCAAAAAATATTTTTTACTCGAAAAATAACTAATTTACTTACTTACTTAAGGTGGCGCTATAGTCCAGGTTGGACCAGAGCCTCAACCAACAAGCTTCTTCCAGTCGGCTTTGTTTCTCGCTAGCTGTCTCCAGTCTCGCACGCCAAGTTGGTTGAAGTCCTCTTCCACTTGCGTGCGCCACCTTTTACGCTGTCCACCAGTCCACCTTACTTACTTACTTACTAACTTAAGGTGGCGCTACAGTCTGGGGGGACCAGGGCCTCAGCCAACAAGCTTCTTCCAGCTGGCTGGGTTTCTAGCTAGCTGTCTCCAGTTTCGCACGCCAAGTTGGTTTAGGTCCTCTTCCACTTGCGTGCGCCACCTGTACGCTGTTGGATTCAAAGACTTTCCGGCCGGAGCATTGGTATCCATTCTCTCTAGGTGACCCAGCCATCTTAGTCGATGGCTTTTCAATTTTGTGGCTAGGTCGGTGTCACTGTACAGCCCGTACAGTTAGTTGTTTTATCTTCTACTCCATTCCCCATCTATGCAGACGGGACCAAAAATCACCCGGAGAAATTTCCTCTCAAAACAGCCTAACGCGTTCTCATCCGCCGTTAGCAGTGTGCCAGTGTCCAAGCCTCTGCACCATACATCAGGACCGGGATGATAAGCGTCTTATAGAGGGCAGTTTAGTTGCTCGAGAGAGGATTTTGCTTCTCAATTTAATTCTTAGCCCAAATAAACAGCGATTTGCAGAGTGATTCTTTCTTGAACATCGGGTAAACAATGCTGAGGTTCCATTCATTCGGCATGCTTTCCTCCGACCATATTTTGCAGATGAGCTGGTGCATACTCTTAACCAATTCATCAACAGCTGCTCAGCTGCAAGACCATTAGCTCCAGCTGCTTTTTGGACTTAGTTACCCTGGGAGGTTATTTTTACCTTCTGGTAAAACTTCCGAGCTTCATTCCTGCAATGGCATCCCTCTATTTCCTCGATCGCGCGCTTCTCATGCTCTTTCTTTTTCCTTCTTAGAAGCTTGTGTTTCTCTCTCCTCTTGTGGTCTTACAGCTCGCAAGCAGCTCTGGTCCTTCTATGCATCCCCGCTTTGTATGCCTGTTGTTTGGCTGCATGTACTTGCCGACATTCTTCGTCAAACCAGGGGTTTCGCTGTGATTGTCGTGCGAGGCCCAGCACGTCAGAGGCGGCATCTCCGAAGGCTTTTTGGTAATTCTTCCACTGGTTCTTGATATTTGCAATTGGTGGCATAGGACTATTTAAGAGGCCGTCCCACGTCAATCTTCCTCACAGTATTTTCCTGTTATGCTTTGGTCTGGATATCCGCAGCATTACCTTTGCCTGTTGTGGTCTGAGTCAAAGTTGGCTCCCCGGAACATTCGTACACGTACATCCTTGATACTAGAAGAGTGCCTTGCGTCAATCACAATGTGGTCAATCAGGCTGGCTGTTGATTGGACAGGAAATCACCATATCTCCTTGTGTACATCGAGAGGTGGGAACTGCGTACTATAGCTACCCAGATGTTTCGCAACGCAGCACCTAAGTCCCTTATCGGAGGTTGTGTCATGCAGGCTATTTCTTCCAATTGTGCCACCAAAGACGTCTCTTCCTAGTTTGGCATTAAAATCACCCAAGACAATTTAATGTCTTGTAAGGAGCTCGTAGAACTCGTTCTTGGTCTCGTCATCTTTCTCCTCTATGGGGGCATGCGCGGATATGAGGACAGTGTTGGCGAACTTAGCCTTGATGCAAATTGTCATGAGGCGTTCGTTCCCACAGTTGAAACTGAGGACTTCTTGCCTTAGTCTGCCTCTAACGACGAATCTACAACCAAAAAGATGCTGTCCTTGTGGTCGGTAACATTCATCGTAGTAGATATCACAGTCTTTCAGTTTTCTTTTGCCCTATCCATCCCATCGAACTTATTGGATGGCGGTGATGTCTGCCTTGTAGCAGTCTTGGGCCTCCGCTAAATGTTCGGCTGCACGTGGCCAATAGAGAGACAGAACATTCCACGTGCAGATCCGAATTTCGTTGTCCTACTTTTGTGTGCTAGGTTCGTCAACAGTAGATCCGTCGGTATTATCTGAGGTTTTTTATTGCTTCGCAACTAAAATTGCTTTACGTGGCCGAGAAGTCACCCCAATGGCACTACCCCCAAGCCTGACCCTTACAATATAACTCCAAGGGCGGGGAGCCGGATTAACCGCTCTTTATAGACCTGAGCTCCGAATATGTCGTAGTAGCCCGTATAAGGTGTTCACTATAAGTAGTTCAACCTAACTGGAACTGTAGACGCCACCGTTGATTCTATCTGGAGAGTTCATCCGCTGAAGGAGAAGTGTTTTAGTGGGAACACTCCTCACCCCCCCTCTCTCTTTTTCTTGCCCCTAAAACCATCCACTATTGGACCTAATACGTCCTTGCAGGATATAGAGCCTTCACTGCTCCTACGTTCCATCGCATACGGTTTCTGGAGATGTACCTCAGCTCTCTGCAACTCTTCCTCAGCTGTGCTGATCCATATTGGACCGTTCTTCGCCAAGTACTTGTACCACTACTGCCAACTCGTCTGGTCTACCCCGCTGCGTAAGAGGATTCAATTGCATCAATCGACTCTCAATGCACTCAAGACCTTTTCGATGCGTATGTATGCCCAATCCACTACCACTAACGTTTTCGTATTTAAGAGTCGATGGTTTCCTGACTAGTCCTCACATGAAGTTTATAATTGGAGATACCGTTAGGCCAGAAAATCCTCAAGATATTTTGCAGACATTCATTCATGACCCTTTGCAGCTTACTTGTGACAACGGGTGTTACTTTCCAAGTACTGCACCCATGCATTTATTTTTGAATCTTTATACACATAAATTTCTCTTAAGACTAAAAAGCAGTATACATGCACACTTTTAGCTAAAGGACAACATCTTTAAAATAAGAATAATTTACTAAATTCAGGTCACATACACAAAAAATCTGCTACGTAATCAGAGTATTTCCCATGCCACCATCAGTTTTGCAAACCAAAAAAAAAAACATTCTTTAATTCCTTTCCAGAAGTTCTTGCTTAACAAGGTTATGTACTTTGATTGATTGGGCTAACATGACATAAGGTTAATGCGTAAAAACATCAACACTTCTTCTTAAGACGATATCGATAAAAGTTCTTGTTTCCTTCTGGGAATTCAAAACAAAATTCAGCTCTTTGGAGGACAAAATGCGTAGTACCCGTTATTCCTACCCTCTATAATATTCAATTGGAATAATGACTTGTAACTCTCATGTGTGATGATTGTTGTGGAATAATGATTAAGGAGTGTGATTTTTTCCGTTTTTTTGTTGCCAATTCTTTAAGTCTAATCAACAATTCAAAAAGTCAATACCTTAGGGAAATTATATAACTAAGGATATGCATTAAAATGAGACTGCAAGTTATAAGAAACAACAAAAAGAAAAATAAACTCTCAACTGATAACTTTAAACCCCACCCTGAGAAGAAAATCTTCAGTCATCTCCAACTTTTCCTTTCAACCTTAGTTTTTTTTAATTTTTTTTTTTTTGGCGTGGACATAGCCATTTATATAAAAAGGATTAAACAAATGAATTATGGCCGGTCGGTCGGTGTGGTACATTTTAGATTATTCCTTCGAGGATAAGCTAGGATAAAAACTGTTTCAAATAGAAGGAAAGTTTTCTATATTTTTTTTTGTATTTATTTTTTCTGGTAAAAAAGTCCAGGATTTGTACATTTTTAAAACGTGCAAATGAAGACAAATGGTTAGGAAAAAGATACAAAAAAGATCTTAAACCTTTCTAATTACTTTTCAAAGGTAAGCGCACCCGGCCATCCGTTCATTGGAAAAAACCAAGAAGACAGATGCGACTTGCAATCAAGAACTCTTTTTTGTTTTTTTTTTTCATTTTATGCTAATGAATCAACAATCGTGTAATGCAAAAAATTATACATAACTAATTCTCAGAAAAGGGTTTTTACTTTCGACGTAAGGTACTATAATCATAGGGCAAGTTTTGTTGAAGTATGAAAACTCGAAAATTCGTAAAAGGATATCGAACAGGAAAAATGTACATATGAGTTCCTCAATTCCGTGTGTATACTAGACCTGCAGCGTAATTAAACGGATGATTAAACGATGGATTTTCTTCGCAAGTACCTACCTACAGTATTTCAAAAATGGAATTCTCTAGACTAGATAGTACCTAAGGCTCCTGTCAGAAAACCGAATACCGTGCGACTTTTGGGAGTCATTTTTGTAATCGTCACTTGGAAATCATTTTGAAAATGGCGACCGAACTGTACTTCGGTTAGGAAACCTAAATCCCTGCACTTTTTGTGGGGGGAGGTATTTTTATATTTTCAATTTATTTTTGATATGTTTAGGAAGAAATTTAGCAGTCATTTTTGTAATCCCGTCGCTGGAAAGCCATTTTCAAAAATGGTGCCCAATCTGTGAAAAATGTTTGAATAAAAAACTCGTTAATTGCTTGGAAAATTTCAGTGGTTAAAATAACGGTTGTTATCTTAAAAGATAGGTCTTGAGTAGACGCTCCTTCAGCTTAAATTTCAGTATTGCCACTTTTCGGGAACGTACTTTTTTTTTAAGTGAAAGAAAGGAACCGCAACTTTTTTTAATAGTTTTGAATGTTTTGAACATGCAAAAAGTCACAGACACCAAACGGTTGATGTCTTAAAAGAAAGGTATTAAGTAGAAGCCCTTAAGGTAAAATTTCAGTGCTGCCACTTTACGGGAACATACTTTTTTTATTTAAAAAGGTGGGACTTGATGTTCAAAGGGTAGACACGGTGCATTCAAGAGGACAAAAGCTTGCACAAACTTTTTTTCAAAGCTAACCTCTTTCTATCAACTCCTACTATCTCATCTCTCCGTGGTGAATACTGGATGTCTAGTACTTTAAACTGGAAATGGGGTTCCAATCCCTGTGGACGGTTTTAGGCGGTAGCAAACGAGAGAGGTGGGGAGGAGAGTTCCCACTAAGGCACTTCTCCTTTATCCAGGCGGTAGCGGAAGAATTCTCCAGATGGAATCAACGATGGCTGGCGTCTACAGTTAGGTTGAACTACTTAGTGATCACCTTATATGGGCTTCTACGACATATTCGTAGCTCAGGCCTATAAAGAGTGGTTTTTCCGGCTCCCTACCCTACCCTTGGAGCTATATTTAGGGTCTGGTCCTCCAGCTTGGGGGTTGTGCATGGGGGTAACTTCTCTACCACGGAAAACAACAATGGTTCCGAAACAACAACAAGTCTTGGATATGGATTATTTTAATGCTGACGACCCCAGCAAACGAAACAAAGGACAATGAATTTTGGATCTGCACGTGGCATGTCCGGACCTTAAACAGACCACGTCAAATGTTGAGAACCTGGATAGGTTAATGGCTGATGTAACAGCCATCCAGAAAATGTGATGGGATGGAGAGGGTATACGAAGGACGAAGTCGTGTGACATCTAATTCAGCGAGTGCTGCAAGGAGCAGGGTCAGCGGCTCTTGGAATGAATGAGATGTAAGCGAGTGCCTGGTCACAATCCGCATCAAAGCTAAATTCAAAAACATCACGTTGATCTGTACTCACGCCCCAACGGGAGACAAAGATGACTCAACCAAGGAAGACTTCTACGATCACCTCAAGAATACGTATGAAAGGTGCCCGAGGTACGACGTCAAGATCATTCTTGGTGACTTCAATGCCAAAATTGGAAAGGAGTGCATCTTTGGTTCGATAGTCGGAGGACACAGCCTGCACGACAACACTTCCGGTAACGGACTCAGGCTGATTGACTTTACGGCGGGGTGTAATGTCATCATAGCTAGCACTCGATTCTCACACCTAAATATACACAAAGGAACTTGGTGGTCTCCGAATCATCGAACCTTCAACCAGATTGATTATGTTACCATAGACGCCAGACATGCTTCCAGTTTCCTGGATTTCCGAACGTTCCGAGGGGTCAACATATTGACTCGGACCATTACTTTGATGACGAGAAGTCAAAATCACAAGAGATCACCAAGACCTTTGCTGACCAAGTCCCTCTTAACCTTTCCGCCACCAGCACCAACTGCAGAGGACTATAGTGAAAGCAACAAGCAATCAGAAGTGCCGCTACTGGTTTCACTATAGGTGACCACAACGAAACGCCTGGTTCGTTAAAGAATGCCGGCTGGCGCATGCAGCAAAGAATGAAGTCTACCAATAAATGCGGCAAACTATAATCAGAGCTGTTGAGAGAACAGCCCGGAAGCTCTACGGGCAAAAACGAAGGGAGGAACGCCAGTGGCCGAGTTCTCAGGAGGAAAAAGAGAGAGCATGTGAAGCTGGCGGTCGAGTGTATTTAGGACTGTTGTGGTAGGGGGGATGTTCGAAAGTTCTACCGAAGGGTGAGGCAATCTACTTCAACTTCTTGCTTATGCAGATGATATTGTTGCAGAGTATATGCTATCATCGAGAAAGGAATGTCAACATCGTCGACTAGGGCAAAACGTCACGACGGATAGGTACAACTTCGAAGTCGTTAAGGACTTTGTCTACCTGTGCTCCACTATTACATCGCACAATGTATCTTCGTGCTAAGAAGGCATTTGAGTAGTAAAGCTCTCTCTCAAAGAACCAAGGAGCCCTTTAATATGACCCTAGTCATCCCGGCCTTGCTGAATGAGGCAGAAGCATGGACCATGTCAAAAGTCAGTGAGAATCTGCTTGGGTGCTTTGAAAGGAAAATTCCTTGGGTGATCTTTAGTCCAGTCTGTGTACTGTATCGAAAGAGTATGGAGAAGAAGATTTAACAACGAACTTCACGGGCCTTACGACGACGTCAACTTCGTCAAAATGCTGAAAATACAACGGCTGAGATGGCTGGGAGCGTATGGACAGTATGGAGCGTATGGACACTGACGCACCATCCCAACGAGTCTTCGAATCTACCCCTGATGGTCTACGCAGCAGAGAAGGCCCTCACCTTAGGTGGCGCACACAAGGTGGAGAACGACCTCAACAAACTTAGATTGCGTAACTTATTGGTTGAGGCTGTACTCCACCCTGACTGTGAGATCCATCTAAATATTTTGTATACAAAAAAACTTGCTACTTACTTTACCAACACGCAGTTGGCATCTTGTAACTTTGGTCATGTTCAAAATATTAAAAAGTGGTGGAGGTCCCACTTTTTGATATCAAAAAAAGTATGCTCCCGAAAAGTGGCAACACTGACATTTTACTCAAAGGTGGTTCCAGTCTATTGACTATCTTTTAAGGCATGAATTGCTATCTTTCGAAGACGCGTTTGACGTCTGGAAGCGTTTCCGCAACGGTTTTCATATTCAAAATGTTAAAAATGATCAAAAAGTGGAGATTTTACCCTTTGACATAAAAAAGTATGTTCCCTAAAAGTGGCGACACTAAAGCTATGATTAGACGGTCAACGCGTTGACTCTCTGACATCAAAATGACGTAAAATTCCGTCCCAAAGTTGTCTTGTCGTGTGATCATCAACGAAGAATACTGTCCATGCGTTGACGGCTGCGTTAACACTCTCGTTGACACGAATTTAAGGGTCAATGCATTGACTATTTTCGTTGGCCGTGTAATCACCTTGTCAACGCAGTAAGGACATTATGACAAACTACTCAACAACGCCTTGACTGTATCTTTACGTTGGCACAGCGGCTTTTTCTCCCAGTCAACGTACTCTGCGTTGACTCTTATCTCAATCTCAAAATTTTTGCATTTTTTGAGTATTTTTAAACATCGACAGTATATTTCAAAAGTATATTTCAATCCAAATGTCACTGAATTGCCTTAAAATCGCTTTTTTCTGTAGCAGTACAAAAACTTCTAAAATTTCGGATTTTTAGAGGTTTTTTAGTCCATCAACATCGTAGACATCCTTCAAAGGAATTTGACTGTTGATGGCTTTACAGATGAAAGACGAGCTATTTTTTTTGACAGCAAACGTATATTTCGATCCAAATGCCACCCAAATGACCTAAAATCTTTTTTTTCCGGAGCAGTAAAAAAACTTCAAAAATTTCTGATACTTTAGCTGTTTTTTTCCATTGACATCGTAGCCATCCTTCAATGGAACTTGACAGTTGATGGCTTGACAGATGGGAGATGAACTATATTTTGATGACAAAAGTGTATTTCGATTTAAATGTCACCCAACTGCCCTAAAATCACCTTTTTCCAATCCAATTTTGCTCTTGTCAACTCCGCGTTAACGTTCATTAACACCAGAGGGTACCAATTGCGTTGACACAGATAACACGTCAACGCATTTTGGGATAACATTGATGAGTGCCGTAATTCGTGTGGTCGTCAATCGTCTTTTTACACATCAACCGTTGTTTTCCCAACATGTGTTTGGTGTCTGGAAGCGTTTCCGCAACTTTTTTCATGTTCAAAATATTAAAAATTATTTTTAAAAAAAATTGGAGGCTCCATCCTTTCACATCAAAAGAGTAGGTTCCCGAAAAGTGGCAATATTGATATTTTATCCGAAGGTGCGTCTACTCAACACCTATCTACTAAGATATCAACCGTTATTTTGGAAATTTTAAAAGTAATTTACGATTTTTTTTTATTTTGCTCAACAGATTGGACGCATTTTTTGAAAATGGCGTCCAAGAGACAGGATTATGACTCTCAAGCTAAATTTCATCTTAAGCATGTCAAAATAAAATTGTAAAAATACAAAAAAAAAATTCCCCAAGAAAAGCGAGGGAATTTCAGTTTCCTGCCCGGACTACAGATCGGGCGCCATTTTTCAAAATGGCGTTCAAGTGACAAGATTACAACAATGACTCCCAAACTGAATTTCATCTTAAGAATGTCAAAAATAAATTAAAAATATGAAAATAAAGTCCCTCCCAAAAAGTGCAGAGATTTCGGTTCCCTGACCGGACTACATATTGGGCGCCACTTTTCAAAATGTCGTCCTGGCGACAGGATTACAAAAATGACCTCCAAGGTAAATTTCATCCTTAGTATGTAAGAAATTAATCAAAAAAGAACTAATACAGAAAATTATGTTATAAAAAATTTTTAATAATAGAAAAAACTGCGCAGATATAAGATTAATTTCATCGAAGAAAGGATAATAATCCACACCTTAAAATGAAAAGATTCTACATTTTAAGACCATCAACCAATTATGCTAACATTGCCCATAAAACATCCCCGGGTGGTCCAGGAAATAGCAAAGTCGTATATCCCCATAAAGAATTTTTTTTTCTTCATTAAAATCTTTCTAAAAGTTTCCCTCTTCTTTATAAGATCTTCTTCATTATTATTTCCATTGCCCGTGAATAATCTAATAAAGTAATAAATAATCAGTATTTAAAAAATGTTAACACTCCTTTCGCGTGCAATGGACCAATTCTGGGACGAATTAAGAATTCCCATCTAAAGAAAACGGCTGGCGCGTCGTCGGCCGGCAGCCTACAACGCCATTATTTGTATATGGCTCGCTAAGTACGCCAGGGATTACATGAAAATTTTCAATTAATCCTGGCGCAACCCCAAAATGAAGTTAATAATTTTTTTTTTTTGTTAGCTTCGTCGGCAGAAATTATTATTATTATTGTTATTTTGTTGTTTCCTTGTTACGCTTGATTATATTTAATAAGAAATACTATGAAAACACTGTAAATTACCTGATGTCCCAGTTTATGCAGGACCCCTCTGACTTTCAGAATCACCCCTAATTTAAAAATAAAAAAATGTTTTCACTTTTTTTCTGCTTTCTTTGTACCAACTTATTTTTTTTACATTTCCCCCGGAGTCATAGTGTGGAAAAACAAACAAAAAATCGTCACAGTGTTAATTTAGTTCATTGTAATCATAATTAAAATTGTAACGCGCTTAATTTTAATGTCATCATTAAATTTAGAGAAAACAGAGAGGGAAAAAAAAATTAAGAGTATACTTCTTGGGGCTACAATACTTCGACGAAGGTATAACTTTTGACGGGCTGTTCATTTTTTTGGTTTTTTTTTCTGTCGTCTTTGTTAGTAGAAATCAAGGACTTGGAATTGTCGATTGAGGTTAGCGAACGGGTGCTTATTTGTTAATGAACGATAAAGCTGAGAGGAGGGTTCTCTAATTAGTCGAGCATTTTATATATTCCCAGAGAGTTGGTTGCGCTCATTTTAAGGAGCCATTTAGTTAATTGTTATGTTCGATGAAATGTTGGTGTATAGCTGTTGATTTGCTTTTGGGTAGGTACTTCTACTTGACAGGTTTTACGAGTTTTAAGTTTCAACAGAAGGTGCGGTAAAGTCAGTGAATGTTGCCGCCGTCATCGTCGTCGCCGTTTCTTTGGCTGGAAAAGTTATGTGACTGATGAAGTGGTGTCAATTGACATAGTTCAGTGCGTTTTTTTTCTTTTTTTTCTTTTTTTTTTTTAGAAAGCAGGTGGGTTTGCCTAGAAGGACCGAATATATAGACATTTTATTGGTCTACATTTATGTAGGTAAAAATCGATTGGCTTTTAGTGCACTCATCACTACTGGGATAAAACAGTTTTCTTGGTCTATGGAGTCTATAGCCGATCCGATAGTGGTTCCGATAGTGGTTCCAATTGATTGATTTCTACTCAAGGACATTGCCAAACTCTTTGAGTTCATAAAAAGGTTTTTTATTTTGCAAAGTGCTCTCTAAAGTACTGGAGAGTGCTAGGACGCCAGTTCGGCCCTAGGCTCAATGAAAGGAAAATCCCCATGCACACCTTTCCGTGATAGAAAGTGGGTTACGTTAACGTCCGGATGGATGCCGGGATAAGCAGACAAAACTAGCGATGCTGGTCAGAGCACAAACTTGTCCTTGGGATGGTTTAAGACCCCCAGAAGGCGGAAGAATTGCAGGTGGCGGTCAACGGCATGATAGTCTGGTGGCGGAGGATCATATCTTGAAAGGCTAACCGCCAACGGCAGCAGCAAGTAGCGTCTGTAATCCCATATTGGGCGGCTACAAAAGGCGTCTGTTTTCCCATAGTGGGCGGCTTCGATCAGTTATGAATTTGACCATACAAAGGGTGGGTGTGCCTGTCAAATCTAAACTTATGTATGTTATTAATCGGACCTCGGAAAAACCATGGTGGAAGGATATATGATTATATGCACATGAAATACTACCACAACTGGAAATGAGTCCCCAAGGGGTAACCATTTTATGGAGAATCCTTCTGCAGCTTCGGCTGCTGTGAATATTCAAAGAAGTTATCGGGAAAAAAAGCAACACCAATCATCCTGTAGTCTGTAGTGGATAATCATGGTACACTTTTGGTATCAATTGAGGATCAGCTACGCAGGTGGAAGGATCACTTTTGTGCTTTGCTTAATGAGGATTCCATTGAGCAGAGTGCTGAAGTACCCCAGCTAAACGAGATGCGCAGATCTTATAGGGGTATTGACATCGAACCCCTTACCAGTACTGGAAATCCAATTTTCGATAACTCTTCTCAAAAACAACAAAGCAGCTGGACTTGACGGAATACCTGCATTCCTGAAAGCTGACCCTGTCAGAATGGCTAGTATTCTATACCCGTTGATACAAGCTGGTGTAGGGAAACGAAATCCATCCCAGCGACTGGAAGGATTGTGTGATTGATTGTTAAGTTGCCAAAGAAAGGTGACCTTAAGAATTGCAACAATTGGCGGGGTATTACAGTTTTGTCCGTTTTTCCAAAACTATAATGGCAACCATCATTCTCGAACAGATAAAGGTTAGAATCGAGTTTACACTCAAAATTCATCTAGCTGGTTTCCGTAGTGAGCCTGGGCGGTCGTGTGTCAACCATATCAACACTCTGCGTATCGTTCTTGAGCATAAGCCTGCGGAGTTCCAATCACTGCCTTACCTCATGTTTTGTGGATTTTGAGAAGGCATTTGACCGAGTCAACCGTGAATGTATATGGAAATCACTTCTCTGCAGGGGAATTCCCCCAAAAATTATTGCCATTATAAGAGAGTCCTATAAGAACGCAAGATGTTTTGTTTTACACAATGAGCAACTATCTGACTCTTTCGAAGTGCGACAGGGTTGGAACAGCGGAGAGACAGGGCATTCAATTGAGAACGTTTGAAAGGCTTAGTCACTTAGGATGCGATGATATATGTATGTCTCCTGGCAAATAACATCATCGGCCTGAACGGGATGTGTCAAGCACTGAAGGTGAAAGGAGATTCGAGTGGTCTTAAAATAAATAGCAAATAGACAAAAATAATGCTCACAAGCCGCTCCACACATCAGCGTATTTTTATACCTATAGGAGACGCCAGTTGAAGAGGTTGACCAATTTTACTACCTTGAAAGTTTTGTTTGAGAAAATGGTGGTACTGATCTGGACATTCAAAGTAGAATAATTAAAGCTACGCAGCCTTCGGTTCTCTGTCCCAAATTTGGAAATCCAGTCAAATTTCCTGACGCACTTAGTAATCCAATGTCAATTCCGTGCTGTTATATACTTGGAAACCTGGAAAGTCTCGACTACCAGCTCGAGGAAATTACAGGCTTTTGTGAATCGCTGTCTACGCCATATTCTAAAAATTCGCTGGCCACAAATTATATCAAACGAAGAATCGTGGCACAGGATAAGTCAAGAGTGGCTGAACGTTGACATAAGAAAGCGTTTATGGAATTGGATGATTGGTCATACACTGAGGAAACCAAACGATGAAATTGCAAAGCAGGCCTTTGAATGGAATCCTCAGGGTGCACGGTGGGTTGGAAGACCAAGAACAACATGGAAATCAACTGTCTTAGCAGAAGCAAAGAAAGACACGTGGCCACCTTGCTGCAGACGGTGAAGGATGGATACGTTTCGTTTTGTTGATGCCAGGACACGATAATGATGTCAAATTACCGATGCAAAAATATTTTGACGGAGCAAAATTTACTGAGGTCACTGAGATGCCATTGTCCTGAGCATGCCTAATGCAAGCAGTTTTCATTAATTTTCCTCCATTCCTTGACAGAACAAGAGAATAAAATATAAAAAGGATTTCTCACCTAGAAGTCAAAGCAACTATCTTTTTCTTTTCTCCTTATGTAATTTACTGCGACAAAAAATAATTCAGTAGGTAACCGAATACAAAAAATTCAATATCAGTTTTTTAGGGGAAAAGTGAGGAATTTGTTTGAGGAATCGTGTTTATATTTCTGATTCCTCTGAGCCCTCTGAAATCTGAGAAATAAACTTACTGATTAATTTGTGTTTCAATGATGGTGTTGGAGTTTGGCAATTCCGTCTCCTCCGATGACAACTACTACTTAGCGCCATTTGCGCCCTCTTACTTTTACTTATATTATTATTATATTCAAACTTTGCATAACGAATAAAACTTCACTTCTTTCTGTATTTTTCAACCAAGCGGACAATCTTTTTATTCCATATCTCTGATAGGTTATGGGCCCAGTCCCGACAGATATATTAAAAGCAAAGTAAATTTTTCTTTTTTATAATGGCCAACGCCATACGTATCGAAACATTGTCCAAAAGTAATTTCGAAACATGGAAAATACAGATGGAAGCTGTCCTCGTAAAAAACGAGACATGGTTTTACGTCTGCGGTGAGAAACCAAAACCCGAAGTGACTGGAGCCGACGCAGCTGCACAAGCAGCATCACAACTTCTGCAAAACGAATGGGTAGCAGAAGATCGTAAGGCCAAATCGGATCTCATCCTGGCCATCAGTCCATCTGAACTGAGCCAGATCAGAGGATGTTCAACTTCGAGAGAGATCTGGCTGAAACTTGAAGCAGTATACGCATCAAAAGGACCCGCCCGAAAGGCGACGTTGTTAAAGCAATTAACACAAAATAAGATGATGGAAGGAGACGACATAAGGGAGTATCTTTCCAAATTTTTTGATATCGTAGACAGACTCCAAAGTATGGAAGTCAACGTAAATGATGAGTTACTTTCTGTTATGTTGTTGTACAGTCTGCCTGACTCGTTTGAAAATTTCAGGTGTGCGATTGAATCGCGGGACAACCTTCCCGACATTGAATCACTAAAGGTAAAAATCATCGAAGAACATGACGCAAGAATTCGCAAAACAAATGACCGATCCTCTGGGGCACTGTTTGCCAAATATAGCACCACTAGCAGACACTCCAACGAAAAACCTAAAACCAGGAGCGGCAACAGCACAGAAAATCAGCCCTTCAGATATTGTTGCAATCACTGTGGAAAGAAAGGACACAAGGCAGCCGATTGTTTTAAGAAGAAAGACACGAAAACGAGTGCAGGACACTCCTACAAATCGTACCTACTCGACACTTCCAACGAAGTTCCCGTAGACGACAGGTGGTGCTTAGACAGCGGGTGCACCTCTCATGTTTGTAAGGATGAGTCACTTCTTAAAAACCGGGAACTCACACGATCCAGCCTGAAGCTTGCAACATCTGCATCATCGTCCATCACAGCCAAAGGTGACGTAGCCATATCGACACGGAACGGAGATGAAAGCGTTGATGTAAAGCTCAATAACACGCTTCACGTTCCCGATCTACGCACCAACTTGATATCCGTTGCTAAAATAGTAGATAAAGGCGATACTGTTGTGTTCACCAAAAACAAAGCGTTTATTCAAGACAAAGGCAAAGAAACAAAAATTGTAGCCGAACGCGAGGGTGATTTGTTTTACGTCCGTGCAGAACACCAGCAAAGCCACCTCGCAACAAACAATGCAGTCGAAGACCCCGACATGTGGCACAGAAAACTCGGTCATTTGAACTCACACGACCTCTTACTCATGGCCAAAATGCAGTTTATTCCTGAGTTGAAAGGGAATCCGAAAATATGTGAAACATGCATAGCATCAAAACTAACACGTTTGCCATTCCAAAGTCGAAGAGAGCGTTCCAGTGAATTGTTGGATATCATACACAGTGATGTATGTGGACCTATGAGAACTGAGTCTCATGGTGGATCTCGCTACTTCATAACGTTCATCGACGACTGTAGCCGATTTTGTATGACATATTTCATACAAACGAAGAATGAAGTTGCCTCAAAGTTCATCGAGTTTAAGAACTTCGCAGAGACTCAAACGGGCAGACAAATAAAGGCCTTGCAATCGGATAACGGAACCGAATATTGCAACAGAGTAATGGATAACATACTGAAGGAACACGGTATCAAGCGTCGACTCACCACAGTATATACTCCCGAACAGAATGGAGTAGCCGAAAGGAGAAATCGAACCTTGGTAGAATCGGCAAGGTGTATGCTGAAAGAGTCAGGTCTTCCATCAGTATTTTGGGCTGAAGCTGTAGCCACAGCAAACCATATTCGAAATCGATGCATCACGAAAAGCCTAGATGAAGAAATACCTTATAAAAGGTGGACAGGTAAACTACCAAAATTAAATTACCTGCATCTATTTGGTACCAAGGCCTATATCCTGGATAAGACACACGGAAAAGGAAAGTTTGAAGACAGAGGTATCGAGGGAATCTTCGTCGGTTATCCTGACACACACAAGGGTTATAGAGTGTGGGTTCCATCTCAACAGAAAATTCATATCTCCAGAGACGTCAAGTTTGTTGACCATCAAAATCAAGGACTTTTCAGTGAATTTACAAACGAAGACACTCTAAATGGACGTTACGCTCTGGAAGATTCAAGTGCCACAACCACAATATTTCAAAACAAACCAAAACACGATGTATCAATAAACGAAAACGTCAAATGCAAAATCGAAACTTGGTCGACTCCTATGAGATCTGACAAATTCAAAAACGCAGAGTGTTCGAAAACGAAACGAGGCACATCGAATGTAGTGAGAACCTACAAGCATACTCCTGGAAGACCAACAAAACAGAAAACTGGGCGGCGAGGGCGTCCGAGAAAAATCTTTAATGAAGTTGAAGACATTGAAGATACCGTCAATGATCGAATGCAGGACGAAGGTGAAACGAAACCAGAAGATGTGGACTTTGCGATGAATGCTTCTGAAGTTCCTATCTCTCAAGCGATATCAGGTGACAACAAATCTGACTGGGAAGAAGCCATTTACTCGGAATTCAGAAATTTAGTAGCAAACAACACATGGAAAATCATGAATAAGCCCGAGCAAGCCAGGACAATTGGCTGTAGGATAGTACTACGAAATAAATGGACTGCTGATGGTGTACTCGAGAGAAGAAAGGCCAGATTGGTGGCGAAAGGGTTTTCGCAGAAACCTGGAGTAGATTTCAGTGACACGTTTGCTCCAGTTGCCAGATTGAGCTCGTTGAGGCTGTTGATTGCTCTAGCTGCAAGGGAAAATTTAAAGATTTCTCAACTGGACATAACATCAGCGTACTTGAACGGCAAAGTCGATGAGGATATTTATATGGACAAACCACAGTTTTTGGAAGTCATGTTGCAGAGAATGTCAACTAGCGACGACGATGGAAATCTCAGAAGGCATGCAGATAAAATGCTGAAAGATCTTCGAGGTGGTATGAATAAAGTCTGTAAACTCCAGAAAGCATTATATGGACTCCGTCAGTCCGGACGACAATGGAACATCGAGATTGACAGAACGCTAAAAAATATAGGATTGGTTCCAACGGACTCCGACTCATGCGTCTACCATCACAAGGGCAAGAAAACGTTCGTCCTTATCTATGTCGACGACATCCTCATATTCTCCAGTGACCAAATGATGGAAGATAACATTAAGCGATTACTGTCTGAGCAATTCACCATGCGAGACCTAGGAGAAGCGAAATGCTGCTTAGGCATTCAGATCAAAAGATCACAGCACAAAATACAACTCTCGCAGAGCGGATACATCGAAGATGTCTTGAAGAGGTTTTCAATGGAAAACAGCAAACCGGTGGCTACTCCAATGATAGCCGATCGCAAACTTTTAAAGGAAAGCGTACAACCTGAAGAACATCAATATGAGAAACCATACAGGGAGCTGGTGGGTGCACTGATGTATCTCGCCTTGGCCACCCGCCCAGATATTGCATACTCGGTAAGTTCTCTCAGCCAATATAATAATTGTTACAGCAACGAACATTGGGTTGCTGCGAAGCGAGTGTTGCGCTATCTCAGAGGCACGACCCACCTGGGACTAGAATTCGAGAAGGATGACAAAACACCGATTTGCTTTGTTGATGCTGATTGGGGAAACTGTACTCTGGATCGTCGATCCTACACAGGCTCAGTTTTTATTTTTGGAAATGCTTCGGTATCCTGGGAATCACGTAAGCAACGAACAGTGGCTCTATCCTCAACCGAAGCAGAGTACATGGCTATCAGCGATGCGAGCAGAGAAGCAGTCTACTTATCTAATTTTCTCAAGGAGTTGGGCTTCAACCAACTTACCCAAATAAAAATGTACAATGACAACCAAGGAGCTGGAAAGCTGGCTGAGAATCCTGTGTTCCATTCACGATCCAAACACATTGATATCAGATATCATTTCGTTCGTGAAGTGGTCAGGAACTCATCCATCTCGCTGGATTACATGCCAACGGAGAAGATGGTCGCGGACATCCTAACCAAGCCTTTGACGAAACCAAATCACGAGAGATTCCTGCTTGGACTTGGACTTCATGATCTTCGGACCACGAATTGAAAGGGGCTGTTGGAGTTTGGCAATTCCGTCTCCTCCGATGACAACTACTACTTAGCGCCATTTGCGCCCTCTTACTTTTACTTATATTATTATTATATTCAAACTTTGCATAACGAATAAAACTTCACTTCTTTCTGTATTTTTCAACCAAGCGGACAATCTTTTTATTCCATATCTCTGATAGATGGTCTAAGACGTTTTCACCTCTTCACATTGCACTGACTCCTCCGACTTATTTTGACATTCTTCCAACTTCTTTTGTTCAGACACAAAATAATATGAATACAACAGAAACAGACTCACCTCGACGTTGAGAAATCGTTAAAAACAAAACACAAATCTGAGCTTGTTGAGAAATTAATTAATTTTACTTTATTTCAAAACATTTTGGAAATTAAAATAACGAACTTATTAAACAGGAAACGGATATCTAGAATTGTTATTACAATTTATTAAAGACAACAACCTTTTATAGCAATTATTATATTTTGGGACAAATGATTCTTGTATTGACTACGTATTAACCGCCATCTATCTGTTCATTACAAGAGCAATCACAGTGAACGACAAAAATGGGTACGTTCAGACGACCCAAGGGACTTGATATTCAGTCAACTGCATTCGTTGAACGCAAATTTGCACAAGGTAACTAGGTTTTTTTGAAATGTCAAACTTGGAACTTTACTTCAAACATTTACCTTCAGTTGATAGAGAAGAAAGTACCGATTTTATTTTTTTGTTTTTTTTTTTTCTAAGAATTTTCTAAGAAAAACCTCACACCTGAAATAAACCCTTAACGAGTTGTAATAAACAAGCTTTTTGAACAAAAAAAAGTTCAAGACTATTTGATTTTTGTATTAGAAAACCCAACATAAAATTAACAAATCTCATACAAAACTCATATTTTTTTACTTATCATGCAGTTAATAATTTTCTTTTTCATTAATAATTGTTTCAAAGAAAACATAAAGAAAAAATTTATAATAGTTAAAAACAATCAATAATAAATCAAAAATATATTCTTTTTGTGGAGTTTCATGAATAAAATTCAATAATAAAGGTTTTTGTGGCCTTTACTCCAAAGAATGCGTTTCGCCCAGGCATGGTGGTGGGCTCATCAGTTAGATGCCACCATACCCTTTTTCGTATTTGATAAAGAATCTAACCACAAAATGGTAAAAATGAACGTGCAAAAAAATTAATAAATCAGAAAACAATAAAGTTCAGCTTTCTGTTTAGTGACCAAATATATAATCAGCTGATATTCTGACACAAGTGCACTTGACTAGATATTAAGGGAGATTTTTCTTGACTTACTTTCCAGTCAACTTTCCAATAAAGTTACCATAATTGGAAAGCAATATTTTAGCAGCTGACCAATCAGAGACAAGAAACTTGCCTTAACTTCTAGTCCCTTGGGTCGTCCGAACGTACCCAATGTACACAAACGCATGAAAAAAATGACAACTTTAAATTTGACGTTTATGCGTTGATTAAACTTCTTTTTTTTTGTTTTCTTCTGAAATTACTGTTTATTTTTTATAAAATTTTTATTTGCTTGCATTTATTAATTAAAATTCAATTTATAATATTAATGAATTTATTTAAAAGGATCGGAAATATATTTATGAAAATGGCACCACGACGAAAGCCTGCTGATTTACCCGAGAAACTTGTCCAGCAAGAGAAGGCCAAAGTAGCACCAATTCGTGTACGAAATTAGATTTTTTAAAAGCAAAAAAATACAACAATCTTTTATGTAACAAAATAAATATGCATTTTATTTTATAGGACATTGAAGATTTAATCAAAGGAGATTCAACCAAATCACCTTATTTCTCTCCCATCAAAACAAGAAATCAAAGAATAGCAATTGCAGCCGTAGAAGCAACAAACAAGCTCAAACCAACATCATCTCTTGCTAGTCAAGCCCAAGTTGTCGTAAAAAATGTTACAGAAGAACAGCCAAAAAAACAACCAGCGAAAGAGTCGAAGAAAACTAAAGAAATGAAAGCGGTTCTCGAAGAATTAAAGAAGCTTCCCGAAACCGAAGGTCCTTTAGAAGTTTTAAGAGAAGAACCTATTGATGGACCTATTGCCTCCAAACCGAAAAAGGCTACCAAAGCCAAAAGAGTTCCTAAGGATTCGCCGAAAGCTGTAAAAATCAAAGAACTTCTTAAAGAAGACACCGCAAAAACATTAAAATCAATAGAAACTGTTAAGGTAGAAGAACGCTTACCTTCGGCCTCAACAGAAGAACCTATTGTTGAACCTACTGCCGCCAAACCGAAAAAAGCCACCCAAGCCCAAAAAAATCTTAAGGATTCACCGAAAGTTGTAAAAATCAAAGAACTTCTTAAAGAAGACACCGCAGAAACATCAAACTCAACAGAAACTGTTAAGGTAGAAGAACCATTACCTTGGGCCTCAACAGAATCTGTAAAGAAAGAAGAACTCTTACCTTCGCCTGCGAAAGTATCAAAAAGAAAATCGAAGGACTCTCCGCAGTCACCAGATATCAAGCTAGATAAATGGGAACCAAATAATTGGAAAGAAATTCTAGAGAACATAAGAGTTATGCGGGCTAATGTTCCAGCTCCGGTCGATACGATGGGATGCGATAGGTGTTCGGATGAAAGTGTTGATGAAAAGGTAAAATAAATTGAAAAGAATGGTTTCTAAATCACGTAATGTTTCTTCTTATGTAGACACGTCGATTCCATGTCCTTTTGGCACTAATGCTCTCAAGTCAAACCAAAGATGAGGTGACCCATGATGCCATGAAGCGTTTAAGGGCGGAAGGCAATCTTACGCCCCGAGTTTTATCCGACATGAAGCCAGAGAAGCTTGAAACTCTTCTTTATCCAGTGTCATTCTATAAAGTAAGTAAGATTAGTAATACTATTAATAGGTATGGGAAAAGATAAAGATACCAAGAAAGTGGGTGTCTATTATGAGCTGGTTTTCAAAGGCATTCATATCATCCCCTTTTTTTCAAATTTCAGAACAAAGCTAAATATCTTCAAAGCACATCACAAATCCTCATTGATCAATACGACTCTGACATACCCAATGATATCAAAGGACTTATTAATTTACCAGGAGTTGGACCAAAAATGGCACATATTTGCATGAATGTTGCATGGGATACAGTAACCGGAATCGGTAATAAACATTTTTCAACTAGTATTTTTATTATATTTTTTTTATAAACAAAAATTGATTGCACCAGGTGTCGATATCCATGTTCATCGAATCTCTAACCGACTTGGTTGGGTACGTAAAGAAACTAAACAACCTGAACAAACTCGGAAGCAATTAGAATCGTGGTTGCCATCAGATTACTGGAAAGAAGTTAACCACTTACTAGTTGGATTTGGGCAAACTATTTGCTCACCAGTCAAGCCCAAATGTGCAGAATGTTTAAATAAAACAATCTGTCCGGCTGCTTTTGCTTTAAAGCCTAAGAAAGTTAAGCCAACGAAAGTTATTTTGTAATACAAACAAAAATCATTTAATTTTCCGTTTGTTATTCGTTAAAAAAAAGTTAAGTTTTTTTTTTCCTTTACTTTAAGAAAATGTAATCTCACAATTGCCATACTGTTTGCATTAAATAAAAAGTCATTCATAAGAAACAAACTTTTTTAGAATTCTGGTTTTGATTAATACAAATTTGGCTTTTCAAGGATATGAAAGTGCAAATGTCTTAAATCTCCTAACAATTGTGCTATTGGCGTTGGCGTTATTATTGGAAGTACTTCGGAATGTCAAAGTCATCCACCGCACAGTGAGGGCTCGCGAATCTGGCGGTCCAACAATCCATACTTCCAAACGAAGAGTATAGGTATGCACTTGCATTTTATTTGGTCTTATATAGTTCACAAAGAAGCATTTCGCTAACGACTATAACAAATACCGTTATTTTTGAGTTGAAAAAATAACAATTTCCTCTCGAAAGAATTACCAAAAAAACTAAGAGAATATTCTATGAGAGGTACTATTAATTGTGGTTGATTGTAATATTTTATAATTTTTGCACTAATTTTAGCATTCGGAAAAAGTTTTATCAAAATCTTCGGAGCCGTTCTTGAGAAAAAAAATGTTTCTTGACGGTTTTTTTTAACTTTTGTATGGAAGGTTACCATTATTTTTTCATTAATTACACTGGTCAACAAGGTTTTTCTTACAGAAATAAAATTATACTTTTCCGTAGGTTTTTGGTGTGCTGAACTCGAATCTGAAGTCAGAAAAATTCTATCGGGCTACGTTTTTGAGATATTCCCGTTACAAAATCGAAAAAACCGTTTTTTTGCTGTTTTCAAAGTTGTATTGTAACGTGAAGTAAATTGTTTCAACAAAATTTTTAATGGTGTCTGAAAGAACTAATTTTCTTCTTTTAAAATAAGTTTAAATCTTTCCGATACCTCTTTTCTTCTCGGAGAAATCTTCAGTTAATTGTAGGCCTTCCATTTATGACATAAATACAATGTTGAGGAGAATGGGCAAAAATTTATGGGAAATGGTCCATTTCCCAATACGAATGAGTCATATATCGATGAAAAGGTTATTTTGAGTACATAATTTCATTATATGACCGTTAAGCTCTAAACCATGGGGCTCGCGAGATATTCGGCTTCAAAGCACCGAAAGAACAATAATGTGTTCCCAGTCCACATTAGCTGAATATCTCGTGAACCCCGTGGCTTAGAGCTTAACGGCCATATAATGAAATGATGTACTCAAAATAACCTTTTCAACGATATATCACACGTTCGTATTGGGAAATGGACCATTTCCCATAAATTTTTGCCCATTCTCCTCAACATTGTATTTATGTCATAAATGGAAGGCCTACAATTAACTGAAGATTTCTCCGAGAAGAAAAGAGGTATCGGAAAGATTTAAACTTATTTTAAAAGAAGAAAATTAGTTCTTTCAGACACCATTAAAAATTTTGTTGAAACAATTTACTTCACGTTACAATACAACTTTGAAAACAGCAAAAAAACGGTTTTTTCGATTTTGTAACGGGAATATCTCAAAAACGTAGCCCGATAGAATTTTTCTGACTTCAGATTCAAGTTCAGCACACCAAAAACCCACGGAAAAGTATATTTTTGTTTCTGTAAAAAAAAAATAATTAAATTTTGTTGACCAGTGTTATTTTTACTTGCGATATATGTACAAGGTACTATAGGGCAAGTTTTGGATTCGTGCAAAAAAAAATTTCGAGATAACAATCAAACATGACATTACGATGATAGAGAACACGAAAAAAGTGGGTGGCAAAATTCTGTCTGTCTGTCTGTCTTGTCTGTCTGTCTGTCTGTCTGTCTGTCTGTCTGTCTGTCCGTACCTCAACCTACAGCCTAAGCCACTGAAGCGATTTTCTTCAAATTTTGAACTTAAGGTTTTTTTGTAACTCTCCAGAGGGGAAATTGAAATTTTTTTTAGCTCAAAAAATAACGGTACTTGCCATACAACCGTTAAGGAAAAGCTTATTTATCTCAAGAATGGCTCCAACGATTTTGATAAAAAAAAATCAGTGTATTATTGTAGATATGATGTACCTTTTAGTAAGAAAAAAAATCACCAAAAACATTAATTAACGGTACCTGCCATATAACGGTTTTTTGATTTTTGATTTTCTCATTAACCGCTCATTCGATTTCAATGAAATTTTTTGCACAAAAGCTTTGTTGGAATATTAATAATACTGCATACCAAAATTTTTGAAAAAAATAAATTTTGGATTTTTAAAAAAAGATTCAAATTTTTTTTTTGAAAATTCAATATTTCAAAAACGGGTTGATAAATTGTTTTGAAATTTCAGTTTTAAATGTATATTAATATATACTCAAAATTGGCATACCAAATTTTTTTTTAAAAAATGTTACAAAAATTTTATATATAAAAAATTATTTTTTAAGAAAACGGCTCCAACGATTTTAATTTTTTTTTGCATATATTCATATTTTTTCAAGTAATCAGATAGCATACTTTTTTTTAGCTCTAAATTATTTATCAGGCTGTTTATACAATTAAAAGAACGATTTAAATGCTTTTTATGCTTTTTCTATAATTACTTGAATATTTTTTAAAGTTCTTAAGCCCCACATAACTTGAACATAAGAGCAAATACGTGCGATCCAGTCGTGCATTTTATTTTTTTTATATTTTAGAGTGTTAAAAAACTGTTGAGATTGAGTTTCAAAAACATTGATTTGTAAAAAAGAATTCGAAACACTTTTTAAATCCAAAAAATATTTTTTTTTTTAATTTTGGCACCACAATGCTATTTTTATTTTATAGAAGCTTCTGAAAAAATTATTGAAATCAAGTTATACCTAGCATAACCACTTGTACCAAAATTACCGGTACAGTACCGAAATTTACCGTGTACCGAAAAAAAAGCCTCGGTACACACAAATGTACCAAAACTAAATCCTACCGAAATTTATTGGCAGGAGTGACAGTCTCCAGTGGCCACGATGACTCGACCGCCACCGTCCATAAGCTGATTCTTACAAAAACTATGTTGGAATAACGGTTCAAATGGGCTAAAACACAAATGGTCAGTTCTTTGATGTCCAGTCTTTATGTGCTTAGCCCACTGTAACCGTTTTTCCCCTAGTTTTTGTAATAATTGACTTTTTGTTGGACGACGGACAGCAAATCCCATTTCTTGCTCTTTTTCGTCCAGGTTATCCAACTCTTAAAGGCAATGTGCTAGCATATTCGACCTATGTACCTACATACTATATGTATATACATATCTCAAGTAAAAATGTTTTCGGAGGTTACTCTAATATGGGATGTGTGTAAACCTATTTTTACTTGCGATATAGTGTACATACATAGGTACTATAAGGCAAGTTTTGGATTCGTGCAATACAAATTTTGCGATAACAATCAAACATGACATTACGATGAACACGAAAAAAGTGGTTGGCATAATTCTGTCTCTTTTTCTCTCTGTATGTCTGTCTGTCTGTTTGTATCTGGATATATATGTACAGCCTAAGCCTAAGCCAATGATGCGATTTTCTTCAAATTCTGAATTCAAGGTTGTTTTGGAACTCTTCAGAGGGGAAATTGATTTTTTTTTTTTGCTCCAAAAATAACGGTACTTGCCATACAACCGTTAAAGAAAAGCTTATTTATCTCAAAAACGGCTCAAACCACAAACGATTTTGATAAAAAAATCAGTGCGTTATTGTAGGCATGGTATACTTTGGTGGAAAAAAAATACCAAGAGTTATTAACGGTACCTTCCATACACCACTTTTTTGATTTTCGATTTTCTCATTAACGGCTTAACGGATTTCAATCAAAATTTCTATGAAAAAGCTTCTTCAAAATTTGTATATTAGGTTTGTTCGCTGTTTCCTGCCCCAGGGCGCACTGAGGAATGTCATTCAAATGTAAAAAAACTGGGGGCTGCCCGGGTTTTGATTTCACATCGAACACCTAAGTGTTACTTTTGTATGATAAAAATATTAATGTGCTTGGATACTATTTTGTGCAGCTTCAAAATCTTTATGCAAGCACTTGATATCCATATATTTTCCTTAGTATTGTATTTATTTATATATAAATTAATAAAAAGTAACAACATAGTATACAAAATATTTCACATTTATTATTTATATCGTCATAAAAATTCGCAAAGTTAATCCTTTTCCTTTTACAAACAGCTGATTTCAATTTCGCAGCTCTGATTTCTTTCCCTGAGAAAAAACCTAGGGTGCGTAAGAGCGAGTTCAGTGCTCGCCCCGAAAAAAGTGGCACATAAAACACATTAGAGTTAGTTCAGGGCGACCCAGTGCTGACATCGAACAAACCTATTATTGCACGTCAAAATTTTGAAAAAAAAATTGGATTTTTAAAAAATATTTCATTTTTTTTTGATAATCGACACTTGTCGGGTTTTAAGGAATCTATGGCAAAATATTTCAAAGAAAAAACTGAATACTTACTCAAGCTACGAGGCCTCAATTATCTCTCATGGTTAGCGTACTAATGGGCCACAACTCAATGGGAACCCACATGAGCAGAATGGGCATCAGCTCATCGGACTTATGTAGAGGGTGTCATGATGAAGAGGCAGAGGAGGGCCTCCTCACTTCCTTCGCAAATGCCCCAATCTAGCTAGAACCAGAAAAGCGGCCCTTGGAGAATACTTCTTCGACGAACTGGGCGACATCTCTGTCTTGCCACTAAAGAACACCCTTAAATTCATTCAGAACTCAGGATGGTTCAAGGAGGCACCCACACCTGAAACTTCTCCTTAACCCTTCCATATCCCTCTTCACTAACCCTGGAGAACTTGGGCCCCTGATCTCCCTTTTTTCACTTCAAGGTATAAATGATGGAGTTAGGGTGATTCTTTTAACACGCGAAAAAATCAGAACTTATAGATTAGATTAAGACAAGAAAAAAATCGTATTCGAAGGGGGTCTATTTTCCCCTGTTCAGGCGGGAAGGGTAATTTTCTAAAAATTTAACCCAAAATAGAAACAAATTATTAAAAACCAACGGGACCACTTACAATGACATGCTGCATGTCCACTCTCTAATATGCTTTTTAAATTAAGTTTTTATTGTGAAGCTTTTGAAAAAAAAATTCAAACTTAAAAATAAAAACAAAAATAATAAGTTCTTACGTTTGAAAATTATTTTTTTCAGAAACTATTTACAATAAGAACTTGATTTAAAAAATATATGAGTGTACAAATAATGCACACTGATTGAGTACTTGTAAGATACTAAATTTTATTTTATATTAAGACTTCTATTTATACAAATTTCTTATCTCTACTTAATTCTAAATCCTATGTTTATATTTCATACATGATACAAGACAGTTTCGGACTATTTTCCGACCGTCATAAATACACAGATAACCTAACACAACAATGCAGGACACATACAACACGCTTAAGATTATACTCTCCCTCATCCCTATAAAGATAAGGAGAAGAAGATTATACTCATGAAGCAGAGTGTCGATGCATTATCTCTGTTGCATTCTTGTTGTTATTTTATTTCTTATCTTATAGTTTTTGACCGTAAGATCACAAACATTTGTGTTCAAATAATATGTTTTGAACATTCTGCCGGCCAAATTAACTACAATTTTAATTATCTTATAAATTTAAATAGATGCTACATTGAAATCAATGCTTACATTTTTTCTTTTACGAGATTTTACGTATATGAATATTAAAATTATTATAAGAATAAAAAGCAAGATTAGTGAAAAATGTCCACTAACGTGATGGAACTTAATTTTTTTAAGATCAATATTTTGTGATTTCAAATCATTAATTTGTTCTTTTAATAATGAAATATCTTTTGTATTATTTAATGTAACTGAATGGAATGGTTTTATTCTATGCTCCGGAATTGCGTCAATGTTTCTTGCCCAAGAAATTTCGCCCAGTTGTGTATCTTCTCTTGAATTGAACTGTTGTGATGCTGAGATCGTTACTCCATCGTATTTCGCTGTACAACCTGGTTTTAGTTGTAGCACTCCTTGTGAAGGAATTTCCATCCAGATAGTCTTCCCGTTTCCACACTCGAGATTTATTGAAGCAGTTTCGAAAATTTTGTATAACCATCTATTACTAGAACTTAGCTCAGTCCAAAAGTTACTTGTTTGAATTTCTTTATATTCACATTTATCACTTTTTGACTGCTTCATTGCCGCCATTTCACACGATTGATCTGCAGCGGGATTCCAGGGCCAATTTCCAATACATAGAAAATGGCCTTCTAGACTTCTTGTGCACATGTTCAGTTCCGATTGTGTCATTGAGAAATATGCATTTAATCCGAAATTAAATATAATATATTTAGCCTCAATTTTTGCTATAATAAGCTTGTCACTTCTTTTTAGCGGTAACGGGATTAATTTGTAAATAGTTGCTGCATCGCTGTATAGAAGTGGTATTTCTGCCTTAATCGCTATACGTGACCCTACCACCAATCCATTAGCTTTTATGGAATTGTAGACTTCCTTCAATTCGTTTCCTTGTCGTCTTCCAGGTATTGTTAGTTTTGAAGGGAGTTTATCTTTGATTAATGCTATCTCTCGCTGAAGTTGTGAAGGCTGCAGTAATTTTGGATTAATTCGGCCATGATTAATATCAATCAAAAGGTTCATTATTGATTCTTGTATATCCTCGCAATCCTCTATCATCAAATTGACTTGTGTTGTCATTATGTGAAACAATAGCGCCATGCGTTCAGAGTTTTGATCTTTCACAATTTCATAATAGAATTTGTTGAGTTGTTCGTTCATTTTAAGAAAGTTTGTATTCACTTCATCACTTGTCTTTTTGATAATGTTAGCAGTTGTTGAGTCTATTATAGAAGTTTGTTGTTTTATGACCTTTGCAAGATTTTCTTGATTTTCAAAAATGTTTTTCATATCATTTTCTATCTCTTCTCTGTCGTCTGCATCCATAATTCCAAACAAAATGTGGTAAAGTGAACCAACAAATTCTAAGGGTGCTCTTTGATTTCTCTTTCTTTTGAGTAAAAACAAATCGTTATTTGATTTAAGTACTAAATATCGCTTTTTTAGTGAGGATGTTATCAGCCTGCAGGACTCTTCAAAATACGTCAGTAATTTGCACTCTTTTTCCAGACGAAGTATATATGTTTCGATTCCATTCATTTCTTCGAAATAAGGGTTTAAATTGTAGTAAATTATCAGGTTCCACTTTGAAGTCACCACGTCCATTTTTGCAATTGTATCCACATAAATTGCTGTATTGCTTGCCAGCTCAAAAACTATACCGCCATCTGTTTTTTGGTTAAAAGATGCTCCGAAATGCGGTTTTGCTATCAACAGAAGTATCAACAAAAGAAACGCAGTTTTAAACTGATTGCTTTTTTCTTTAAAAGATACTCTCGCTCTTTGGATGTATGTTGTGGTTAAATTTACATTTGCACTTTCAGTTGGTATTCTCTCCGTTTTGTCAATGATCTCTAATGGACAAAGCTTATGTATCGGGCGCTTGATCATGCCGTTTTCGACTTTCAACGTCACCGCTCTTACTTTGTTGTCTCGGCCGGGATGAACCTTTATTACTCTTCCTAACGGCCATTTTGAAGGATGTGTTGTTTCATCTCTTATTATTACTACTTGATTTTCTGTCAAATTTGAAATTGATTTTTTCCATTTGTTTCTTTGTTGTAATGTTACAAGGTATTCATCCTTCCATCTTTTCCAGAAGTCACCTTTCATTTTTTGTAATAATTTCCATCTGTTAAGGCTACTGGCTCCCAGTGGTATTGGTTCAGCTAACTCTAGCAAAGGTCGTCCAATTAGAAAATGACCTGGGGTTAACACATCTACGTCTTCGACACTATTTCCAGTAGTATACAACGGTCTTGAATTAAGCACTGCCTCAATTTGTGATAGCAAAGTAGTCAATTCTTCAAAGGTTAGCTTGTTGTCTCCTACAATACGTTTCAGATGATTTTTCATCGATTTTACTGCAGCTTCCCAAATTCCTCCAAAGTGAGGGGCTGCCGGGGGAATAAAGTGCCATTCTATTTTTTCTGACTCTAATATTGGAGCTACTGCGCTATTGTTTTTAATAGCATTTTTGAATTCAGCATCCATTTTTCGACTTGCTCCAACAAAGTTTGTACCGTTATCCGAATACATGTGTTTGCTTTTACCTCTTCTAGCAAAGAATCTTCTTAGAGCAGCTAAAAAGGATTCAGTCGTCAAGTCACTAACTGCTTCTAAGTGAATGGCTTTTGTTGCCATACACACAAACACTGCAACATATCCCTTATAAGACTTTTGTCCACGTCCTTTGGAACATCTTATTTGAATCGGGCCAGCATAATCTACTCCCGTAAACGTAAATGGAAAAGACTCTGAGACACGGTATTCTATTCAGGAAGATCTCCCATTATTTGATTTGCTGTTGTTTGACTAAAACGAATGCATTTCGTGCACTTTCTCACACATTTTTTTAAGACATGTTTTAAGCCAATTATCCAAAATCGTCTCCTTAACAAAGATTCCATTATTCGGCATCCACCGTGCAATGTCATACAGTGAGTATTTTTAGCAAGCAGGTCTGCTAAATGAGATTTGTCTAATAATACTGGATGCTTTTGGTCAAACGGCAGTGTAGAATTTTTCAATCTTCCGCCCACTCTCAATATTCCATCTTTGTCCAAAAAAGGATTTAAGCTCCCAATTCTTCCTCTTCCGTCTATCCCTTTATTTTGCTTCAAGGTGTAGATTTCCGTTGGAAAATCGACTGTTGACGTATGATAACTTTAAATGCTTCGCTGAGTTCTTTTGCGGATAAATATTCAGAAGTTGGTTTCTTCTTTTTAAGCTTAATATCAATAAATCGTAATATGTAAGCTACTACTCTTTCTAATTTACTAAAACTGCTGCATTTTCGGGATAGGTTAACTATTTTGTCGTGTTTACAAATTTTGGGGCTTGTTGTTGAAAGAACTTTAATTGTGTTTATTTCGGGCTGCTTTGGCCATATATTTTCATTCTCTTTTAACCAAGCAGGACCATTCCACCAAAGACTGTCATTGGCTAGTTTACTTCCTGTTGTTCCTCGTGATGCAACATCCGCTGGATTTTCTTTAGATCCCACGTGATTCCAAGTTGCTGCAGGGCTTAGTGTTTTGATTTCTTCTACCCTCGTTCTGATGAATTTATCTTTGTTTTTGTTTTGTCTAATCCAACTCAATGTTATGGTTGAGTCACTCCATGCGAAAACATCCACATCACGGTTTATTGAGTTTGAAACTTTCTGCAGTAGTTTTGTAAGCAGGTGGGCTGCGCATAGTTCTAATTTTGGGTAAGGTTTTCTTGGTTCTTATTGGATTAACTTTACTTCTTGCTGCAACGATTGTCACTTTGGTACCAACTTTCGCATACACAACTGCTGCGTACGCTTTTTCTGAAGCATCTGCAAACCCATGTAATTGCCATTTGATTTCATTTGTCGTTTTTAACCACCTCGGTATTTTGATAGTTTTTAAGTTTGGCAAATGTTGTGTAAACTCTTTCCACTCTTTCTGCAGCTCTTCACTCAACACATCATCCCAGTCCGCATTCATTAACCATAATTTTTGTATGAACAATTTGGCTACAACTGTTACAGGCGACAGCCAACCCAATGGATCGAACACTTTTGCTCAACATGAAAGAGCTTCTCTCTTTGATGATGACTCTTGGTTCACGAAACTAAATGTAAATGAGAACTCGTCATGTTGAGGATTCCACTGCAATCCCAGCGTCTTCACTGATTCACCTTCATCAATTTCCAATACTTCATTATTTCCAATATTTGGTATTATTTTTAATACATCGCCGTTATTTGAAAGCCATTTTCTCAAATGGAATCCAAATTTTTCAAGCTGTTTAGTAATTTGAACTCGAATCAGCTGGCATTCTTGTATAGAATCTGCTCCTGTCATCAGGTCATCCATATAAAAGTCATCTTTTATGACTTTGTAAATTATTGGGTTTTCTTCCTGGCAATTATCAGCGACTTTCCGCAATGCCATTGTCGCTAGAAATGGTGCACATGTCGTCCCATATGTAACTGTAGTAAGCTTGTATTCTTTCACAGGATTTTTATCAGAACTTCTCCATAAAATGTATTGAAACTCCTGATCATCTTTTGCTACTTTAATTTGTCGATACATCTTCTCTATATCAGCGTTTAACACATATCTCCAAAGTCTCCACTTGATGATTATATCGAATAAATCCTTTTGTAGCCTGGGTCCTGGCAAAAGAATATCGTTCAGACTGCGCATATTAGATGTTTTTGCTGATGCATCAAATACCACTCTAACTTTGGTTGTAAGGCTATTCTCACGTACGACTGCTTGATGTGGTAAATAATATTTCCCTTTCTTTTCAGAGATTGCTGGAATCATGTGTCCTAAGTCCACATACTCTTTCATAAATTTTTCATATTCAGTTTTTAGCCACGGGTTGCCGTTGTCTTTTTTCTAAATTAAAAAATCGAGCCATGGCTTGTTTTCGTGAGTCACCCAAAGTTTTATCTTCTTGGAAAGGCAACCTGACCACAAATTTTCCATCCTGACTTCTGGTGGTATCTTCTTTGAAACGCTGGACGCAAACATCATTCACATCTAGAAGCGGACTTTCTGCAATCTCTTCAAGTTCCCAGAATTTTTCAATTCCGGTTGTCACAGCTGTGACGATGTTCTTGTTGCTTGACGAAGTCTTTAGAATTCCAGATAGAATCCACCCTAGTTTGGTGCATTGTCCCAACAATTTCCCATCTTTGCGGACTCCTTCTTCCAAAATTTCTGGAAAAATATCACCTCCTAGCACTATATCAATTCTGTCTGATTTGTTGAACAAAGGATCGGCTAATGTATAGTTATCCCAATGTTGAAGATCATATTTAAATGAACTGTCGGGATGTGCACATGATAACTTTGGCAGGACTAAAGCTTCCGAATAGAATTTTTTCTTGCTTAGAAACCTTGGCATGATTTCTAAGTTTATTTTAGATTTTGATACGCCAACCACAATACTTCCAAGACCGTGAAGTTCTGTTCTTGTTTTCGTTCGGGGCAAGGCTAATATTTGTGCTGCTTCTTCAGAAATTGTTGTCTTCTGCGAACCCTGATCAATAAGTGCTCTTAACAGGATAATTTCTCCATTGGCAGACTTGACTTTAACCTGTGCTGTTGCTAGAAGTACTGATGGCGCACTTTCCTCCTTTGTCATCATAGAGGAAGATTTTTCTATCCTTTGCTCTTGGTGTAATTTTCCTTCTTTTTCAAAATTACAGTGAATCAACGTGTTGTGTCTTTTTCCACAATATTCGCATTTTATATCGTTCTTTGTGCATTTACTTTCTGTAGTGTGACTCAAACAGACATTACACACTTTAGTTTTGAATACCCATGAACGCCGATTAAACTTATCTAAGTTCAAAAATTTTCGACATCTATGAGTGAGGTGCCCTTGCATCTTACAATATAGGCATTTTGGTTGCATCGTAGCAAACGAATTTGAAGGCCTCTGTTGTTCTTTTCGATAAACCGTTCCAGTTTGTTTTTTTGCTCCTACTGCTTCCAACGTTTGATATTGATGGTTCAGGAAATCTAACACATCTTGAAGGTTTTGTATTTCCTTAGGTTTTTTAATATTTTGCTCATAGTATCTAAGCCCGTCTTTGTCTAATTTCCTGACAATTATTTGGGCTATTATGGGCTCGGCATCCTCCAACTTTATGTCCAATGCTCTTAGCGCATGAATACACTCATTTGATGTATCCAAGAGTTGCTTGACGCTTGCTGCAGAATCACTATTTACTGTCGGTTGATCCAGCAACCTGTCTACTTGTGTAGAAAACAACCGTCTACGATTCTGGTATCTTTCTTTTAGAAGATCCCAAGCAGCTTTATAATTCGCATCCGTAACTTGCAGATGTTGGATGATTTTTCCGGCCTCACCTTTTACTTGTGATTTTAACCGAAACATTTTTTCGGCATCTGATGATTTCCCATTTTCATGGACTAGTTTTTTGAAGAGGTCATAAAATGAAGACCATTCTCCTATGTCACCGTAAAATGTCGGAATTTTTATGTCCTCTAGTTTAGCAGCTGATCTGTGATGTGATTGGGACTCTATTGATTCTAATTGCTTGGTAATTTTTCTTAAAACACTGTAGTAATCTTTTGTCACTTCTCGTCGAGTGACATCTGCTTCACCATCTTCTAAATTATCCATGGAAATTTGATTAAAAGCTGCCATTGTCACTTGATATTCCGATTCAATGTGACATTTCGCACAGTTTAGTTCTGATTTTGAACTATGGTCATATTCCAGTTCATATTCATTTAGCGTTTGCTTAAATGTTTGAACATTTAGCAAGAATCTTTTAATATATGGATTTTTAGTTGAAGTTGTTGAAGGTGCTTGTTGTGGCAATTATTTTGATCCGCCATCTTTATTTATTTTGGTTTTTGAATTTCCAATACCAATTTGCTGATGGCATCAAAGTAGTTTTTATTTATATATTCGTCACTACTACTTGCGCCTTGGTCTAGAAGATTGGTATGATTTTGTTTAAATTCGTTAAACAGTGCATCCACATGTTTAATTGTTTCCTCCTTTGCAGCTGTTCTGAAGCCTTTCTCCAGCAGTTTTCTTTTAACTGCTATTAATTCATTTCCAATCTCTTTTTGTTTGGCAAACAGAACGTCCTTAGACTTCGGCATTTTTTATATGTTTTATATATATATTTTTTATTTCGCACTTCACTTCACTTCACTTTACCGATGTTTAAGCCTCGGTTACGCTTTAAATCACTGTTTTGGTCGTGATTTACACCAATAACTTTTTTTAAAGTTTTATTTAACAATAACCGCTGTTATAGCCTCGGTAACGCTTTGAATATCACTTTTTAGGCAGTGATTTACGCCAATACAAAAAAAAAATTATTTTTGTTTTAATTTTGTTTTACGGTTTACTTTTTTTTTTAATAACCGCTGAACAAAATATCTAACTGGTTTTTTCCAGTTGTATAAAGATATTATTATTTTGTTTTTTAAAGTCTCTTACCACTGGTGGGGGAAAACTTTAAATAATAATAATAAGGCTCGAAGGACCAAAAATGTACAAATAATGCACACTGATTGAGTACTTGTAAGATACTAAATTTTATTTTATATTAAGACTTCTATTTATACAAATTTCTTATCTCTACTTAATTCTAAATCCTATGTTTATATTTCATACATGATACAAGACAGTTTCGGACTATTTTCCGACCGTCATAAATACACAGATAACCTAACACAACAATGCAGGACACATACAACACGCTTAAGATTATACTCTCCCTCATCCCTATAAAGATAAGGAGAAGAAGATTATACTCATGAAGCAGAGTGTCGATGCATTATCTCTGTTGCATTCTTGTTGTTATTTTATTTCTTATCTTATATTTTTTGACCGTAAGATCACAAACATTTGTGTTCAAATAATATGTTTTGAACAATGAGAGACTAGATTCATGGCTTTAAAAAAAGCTAAAGCATGCCACTGTAAGTGGTCCCGATGTTTTTTAATAATTTTTTTCTATTTTGGGTAAAATTTTTAGAAAATTACCCCTACCGCCTGAACGGGGGGGGGAATAGACCCGTCCAATACGTTTTTCTCGTCTAAATCCAATCTATAAGTTCAGATTTTTTTTCGCGTGTTATAAGAATCGCCTTAACCCGTAGTGAAAAAAAAATCTGAAAAAATTAGGAAATTTTTTGTCTCTATTTAGAGTCATTTGATGCCTACCCAAGTTGGAACTTCAAAAAAAAAACAATATAAGGACCACCCTAATGTACATATATTGCAACAATTGTTCCCTTCGACGGATAGCAGAATACAAACATTCACGCGAACGCTCAGCAGATGTATGTCTGAATGTTCCATTTTGCCTGTTTTTGTATTGGGGCTTATGTTCACTTGATGATGTCCTAATTACATAGACCAAACGTCGCGTGCGTTGTGACAAAGAGAATTTATTAGATTCATTTGATACAAAGCATATTCAACAAACAATTACATAAAATAATTTCTGTAATATCTGTCGTTTTTTAATAAATACATAATGTACTTATCAAGAAATAACGAAAATCAATTATTTAATTTGTTTTTTTCTTTTTATTAAAATCATTTTTATCTATTGTAGTATATTTAACAATATTCGAAAGATTTTTTGAACTTTCACAAGAGATTATATATATATAAATACATATAAAGAATAAAACAAAAAAAAGAAAACATTTACAAAGAGTGAAGTAGTATGGAACGCTTATTTTAGTATTAAAAACAATTTTTTTTTGTTCAATAACTCTAAATAATGAAAAGATAAATTTAACTTTAACAAGATAAACATTAATTATGTTTAATAGAAAAAGAAAATAATAATAATAATTTCTATATACTATTTCACTATTGCTTATGTAAATGGCACTTAAACTACTTAATAAAAAAATGTTTAATTTTCTTTTTGTATTTTATCATAACGATTTTATTTGAATTTTGTTTTTGGATTACTATATTTTGATTTAATTTCATTTCATTTTTTTCCAAATTTTGTTTTTTTTATTTTAGGTACTTTTTATGTATAATAAAAATCAACACAAGTTATTAGTAACAAAGTGGCTGCTAAAAACAAAACATTAAAATAACGATAAACAATTTTAAGTTGTGTGAAAATGGAATACAATACAAACAATAAGGTATAAATTATTCGAGAAATTATGAATAATACTTTGTTAGTTTGAAATTAAAAAAGAACTACGAAACATACAACCAGTTTAAATGGTGTATATTGAGAATGAACTACACAGCCTTATTCTGCCACTTTACTCTGGTTAGATCACTAATTTGATGTGAGATTCATAAGAAATGATACAGTTAGTTGAATTATATCTTTATTTTGTTTGCATAAATATTTAGAAGAATACATACATTTTCCCAGCGGTTTATAGCAGAATTAGGCTGATGGAAACAAAATTAAACAAAACTAATTTCAACACTAACTTGTACATACAAAAATATTGTGAAGAATACAAAAGCTTCTAATTTACATAAATAAAAAGAAAAGAATAGAAAGGCGGTGATTCCAGGTTTATTCGAGAAACTTCAAGATTCATAAGTTTAAGTTTGTTAGGAACATTCATATAATTTATCTTATTTTAAGTTTTATGCAATATTCCTATTTCGGGCCTCTTAAATATTCCTTTCAGAATATTCATTTTGCATAGTATTTTCCTTCACTTATTCTTATCTATATCACATCTTGAAGTTTTTCGCGTTAGACTGAAAACAACCTGTTGAATTGTTCATTTTTAAAACAAATGCAGTAAATTTGTTTTACTTTTAATGCTTTGGTTGAGTTTAAAGATAAGAGGAATTGTTTAAGAATTGAACGTTTACAAATGGCGCCCAATGTTGACACCAAGAAGCTTAAACTGTGTGGTAGTGATACATAATATATCACATATCAAGAAGTGTTCAGCATTTGATAAGTTGAGCTAGAGAATTTATATCTAATAATACCTAAGCAGAAGAGAAACAATCAATCTCATAGTGAAGTTAAAACACTTTTGTTGTAAGTCCAGTGCCCGTAGAACTTTTTATAATGAAAGAAAGAATAGATTGGTTTTAAATAAAATTAAATTGAAAAAGTGTGCTGCATAAAAATTGAAGCTACTGCATTATTGATTGTGATTAGAATTGGAGAAATGACCTGCAATAATTCTCTAAAACCACAAAACATTTAACAGCAAATTAGCAACAATCTGTGTCTATGGAAATGAGAGTGCCACTTAAGTTCAATGATCACAAAATATAATTTTTGTTAAGCATAAATACGCTACAGATTTAAAGACAAATGTTTATAAAGATTTATCGGCAGAGCATAAAAAGAGATATCAGACGCAATGCATCCCAGCGTCGTCGACATCTTGAGAAGAAGAAAATAAACATTTGTTTCTAATCAAATTCATATTTCGAAAATGAAAATAAAAAAGCTTGAGACTAAGTAAGATTTAATAAATTTATAAGTTAAATATCCTTAAACTCTTCTTCCTCCCATCTTAAAAACTCTTTCCACTTTGAAATCAAAAATAAATAATAAAACTTAAAAATCTCTAAGCCATTTGAGACAGCTGTTGCATAAGGAATAACAAATATTAGCAATACTAGAGTTAAACTAAGAAAAACAATTAATAAAAAATAAATAAACAAAAATAATTTGTGTAACAACAACAACTGCTGCCTGCCTACAGAAGTGTCATTCATATTATAGTTCTCATTATTCTGTGATTGTTAGAACTATAAATCAGTTATTGGGCCAGCTAAGCTCAATTTTGGTGGTAGATGATTCTGCTGTAGTAATTGTTGTTGCTGCTGCTGTTGCTGTTGCTGCTGTTGTTGTTGTTGGTGTTGCTGCTGCAGTTGTATTTGCATTTGGTTTGAGCTATTTAATTGGAAAATTTGTGACGCAGAAGATGAGACTAATGCTGTTGTTGGTGCGGTATTTGTTGCTGAATTGATTGATTTTGGTGCCGGCGATGACGATGAAGTAGATGATAATAAAAAACTGCTGTAAGCAGGAGCAGCCGATGTATTGCAACCACCACCATTTTTACTACCACCAGGTGTGGTAGGCATCTGTTCATCCCCACCATTTGGGAATTTCACTTGAAGTTTCTTAACCATATTCTCCAGACTGCTCTCGTTGTCATTTGAGATAAGCATGACCAGAGATTATGAAAAAAGAGAGAGATTAAGTATTAGTAAAGGAAAGAGAGACAGAAAGAGAGAGAGATCATCAACAAAACAAAACTAAACATAAAAAAGAATCTTATTTAGGCCATAAAATATCAACTACACCCACGCGATAATACGATTGTCGGCTTGTTTCCGGGCAGCTATTGCTTCCTGGAGTTCTTTTTGTAGTTCAAGTGTTTCTTTAGCAACGACAACTGGTTTTGGTACTCTTTTTATAGAGGATCTCTCTTCGGGCCATCCATTTTTAGAAGTCGAATTCACAATCGAAGTTTGACCATCCGAACTCGAAAATGAGTGACGTTGATCTGATGACTCCATAGAATTAATACCGACACCAACCGAATTTTGCTCGGCAATATGAAGTGAATTCATTGGTTCCTCTTCTTCGGTTGCTTGATGAATAACTCCATAGTGGAGATTCAAGCTATTGGCACGTTTGGGCACACGCATATCTGGAAAATTCTTGCGCTGCGTTATTGGCCGCGAACCACCAACGTCTTTGTCAGAAATAATGTCAGGGATACGTTTATTAAGGATGGTAGCTAGCATTTGGCGCATATATTTGTTGTCAGTTTCCAAGCGAACCATTCGTTTGTTGGTTTCTTTACTATCGGCTTTGAGATGCTGAATTTGTGACTAAACAAAAAATATGTTTGTTAAGATTCCTTCATCAAGATATTTAATATTTTTGTTTTTTGTTTGTATTCTTACCTTTAAATCTTCAATGTCTCTTAACATACGAAGATTATCTTCTCCCATTGACCAAGAACGTTCTTCCACCATTGCCTTTACCCTGCGAAATATTGTTCGTATTTCTCAAACCTTTTTTTTCTGTCAACTTAATTCAAAGTTACCTGCTCAATAAAGCGTCTTCTCTAACTCTTGCTGACTCTTTGACTTCTCTTACAACATCCGTCATCATCCCAGGTGTATATGCACCTATAAAATAGAGTTTACAGTTATTCAAAAGACTTAAACATTTATTTATATTGTTTTCAAACATAAAACACAATATTTTAGCAATATTCAACAATGGTATACCTGAGTGATACGTTGGCGCTGGACTTTGTGTGCCAAAGCCAAAACCCAGAGGTTGGCTGTGTGTGCTTAGTCCACTCAAGCTATCTCTACGGTGTCTCAAACCCCAATTAGGTGCGTGTTTTAAAGCTTCAATTTCAACTTTGGTTTTTGGAAAGGGATTTTTTTTTGGGAAAAATAAATTAAAGAAAATAAAAAAAACACAAAAATATTCAAATCAAAATAGATGAAATAAAAATGAAGAAGATAGAATAGAGGAATACAGAATACATGTTTTAATAATAATTTTTTTGAATTTGAAAATGTATAGATTGTAGAATAAGTACATAGTTTATGTGGAATGGAGTGTGTAGAGGATTTACTGCGATGAAAGTGTGATGGTATAGGCGAGTACTTGTGACTTGATTTTGACTTTTTCACAAAGAAAGCAAATTAAACAATAATATTAGAATAATAACATTTACTAAATCATATCTCTTTCATTTCTTTATTTCAACCTTTATTGCTTAAGGATTTGAATTCCAACAAATATGAAATCTTAAAGAGGAGTTTTATATTGTTATTAATTATTTGCTCGAGGAATTTTTAACCAAATAGTTAATTCTAAATTTTGCAAAACCTAGAACTCATTATAGGCAAAGATAGGACATATGAAACTAGTGAATAGAAGAACTCAATATCTGCCACAAAGTGCCTTCAAGTTTATAAATTTGTGGCTCTTAGTCAAAGCCCAATTTGTCATAGTTTTTCAACCAACGATTCTCAATTTTTACGGGCTTACTTTTGATTCTGTTACTTGTCCCCTAAATTGTCCCCACTATCGATTTGACAAGTTTGAAGATTGACCTTAAGGAAACCCGCTTTTTAAAGCACACTCGTATTATGGAAAATGAGCACCATTTATTACTAGCGGAAAGAGTCAACATATCCCTTGAATTCATTTAAGGCGATTGGTCTGTCTTAATCTTATTGTTGTGAAAAAGTTTGATTAACTCCATCTAAAAGAATTTGAACCTACTACTATAAATCTTGATCAAATGATCTACTATTGATTGAATAGGATAACTGAGAAATAACTTAAATTGAAAAAGCAGTTAAACAAAACTATTTGAAATAAGGTACATACACATAACTTAAAACAAAAAGCATTTCTCCTAAAATACAACAAGCTACAAGCCTTCAAAGAACTAACAACTTATTATAAAATTTTAAACTTCATCTATAAGTACTCGAGGAGCAGTGTTAAACAAATGACATGAATTTATAATGAATGTTTAAAGCACAGAAGTTATCTGCAAATCTCACTCTCTTACCTTTAGTCTCATGAAGATTTCGACAAATTTTTGAATTTGTTTCATGCAACATATTAATTTGTTCCATTAATGCTGCAAAGAATTTATTATTGTTTTCCATATCGCCTCCTGGGTTTGTGTAGTTTCTACGATCTGGTGTATTTTGGCCACTTACTTTGGAATCATTATCGGACGGATTAAGTAAACATGGATCACTGAATCTGAAACTGTCTCAAGTCTTCAATAATACAAAAGAAAAATGATTTTCAATATTACGAACTTACCCTCTGCTCATGTTTGGATTACTGCTGCTACCATCAAGGACATCTGTTGAATTATTTTCATTCTCTGATCCCAGAATGTTAACAATTGGCGGAAGACTGGCAAATTCTACTGAACCATCAGTGTGTTGTAGAAGATTATTTATTGGATTGAAAGCATAAGGATTATTCTGAAAAGATATAAAGTTAAATCGATTGGAAAATACTCGTTTTCTTTCTATTTTTGTATAAACTATACCATTTGATAGGCATGATTGAATGTATTGGAATATGAAGGTGGTCTGGGAAGATCAAATAATTGTTGAAATTGTTGTTTTTGTTGTTGTTTGAATTGTTGTTCGAACTGTTGTTTAAATTGTTGTTTAAAATGATTTTGTTGTTGTTGTTGCTGTTGGTGTTTTTGTTGCATTGGAGGTTTCTTGTTTGGTTGAAAACTTTTTGATGGATTATAATCAAGAAATTCCGACGAAGATGATAATTGTGTTGAGCTTGCATCTTTGAGGCACGTTTCAAGCCATGCGTTTAAATGTTCTCTTGAGTATGTGGACGAATTTGGGACGGTTGTGTTGCTGCGACTTTTTGACTTTCTGCGTTTGTTACTGTCAAGACCTGGAAGAGAGATAAATTGAAAAACAAATTATTAACACGACTTGCTGTTGAAAATGTTATTAACTCAATTGGTAAAGTAAAATACATTACTAAAATATCAAGTTAAAAAGAAAAAAACAACTACAGTCAATCATGCTCATATTCGTACAGTAGGTCTGAAATTATGTTAACACTCTTTTTAACCAAAACAGTGGTATTTTCCAATTAAATTTGAATCACATATTATTTTTTACATTTCCTAGATATAATCATTTTATTTAAAATCAGATATTGAATGTCTTACCAACAAAATGGTTCATTTGAAAATAGTGTTATCGAAAATCATATCAAATTCATATTCGTACAGTGTTTTTTATACGCGAAATCAAGGTCAAGGAACCGTTAATCGAAATGTCAAATGCATGTTTGTGGTTTAAGCAATATGTTTTTTCTGTAGTGCATTAAGGATTATAAAATAAAATGCACGACTGGGTCGCACGTACTTGCTCTTATGTTCAGGACACTGCGAGTTTAAGAAAATTGTATATACAAACATGGAAATTATGAGAGAAAAAATGTAGAGGTGCATGAAATACGACATTTAAATTAGCTAAAACAACTCTTTTGACAGTTTGAGGTGAAAAAAAAGTATGCCATCTTAATTCATGATGGAATATGATTGTATGGGAAAAAAAATTTTAAAATCGTTGGAGCGATTTTTTTTAAAATTAATTTTTTATATATAAAATTCTTAAAACATTTTTAAGAACAAATTTTGGTATGCAGATTTAAACTATATATTTATGTGTATATAAAAACAAAATTTGAAAAAAAATTGCTAACCCGTTTTTGAGATATCGAATTTTCAAAAAAAAAGTTTGAAACTTTTTTTTAAAAATCCAAAAACATTTTTTTTGAAAATTTTGATATGCAATATTATTTGATTTTATCTGAAATTCTTACATAAAAAAATTCATCTAAATCCGTTCAGCCGATAACGAGAAAATTCAAAATAAAAAAATACGTTCTATGACAGGTACTATTAATAGTTGCAAAGTGTAAAATTTTATAATTTTTGGTAGTAGATCGTACTAATTTTAGTATATGAAAAAAGCTTAATCAAAATCGTAGGAGTCGTTTTCAAGCAAAAAATATTTTCTTTTGCGGGTTTTTCACTTTTGTATGGAAGGTACCGTTATTTTTTCATAAATGTAAAATTTTTTCTAAAAATATTTTAGAAAGTACTAAAAAAGTCTTAAATATCGAGTTTCAAATAAATCTATAATGTCGTTTTCGAAATATTTGATTTTCAAAAAAAAAAATTGAAACATTTATTAAAAATCCAATAAACATTTATATTTTTTGAGAGCTTCTGTGTAAAAAAATAATTGAAATCGGTCGTACCGTTTAGAAGAAAATCAAAAATCAAAAAAATGGTTCTTTGGGAGGTACCATTAATAACCATTTTTGAAAAATGGTTTTCCACCCAAAAAAGCCTTTACTAAAATAAATTTATTGAATTTTTTTTAAGAAAAGTTGTCGAGCCGTTTTTGAGAAAAATACGATTATGTAAATTTGCCAAAAAAAAATGTATGACAGGTACCGTTATTTTTGGTTTACAAAAAAAAAATGAAAAAAATGTGTCGGCAGAATCACCAAAAACCACTAAGTACCAAGTTTGAAGAAAATCGATCGAGCCGTTTAGGCTGTAGACGAACAGACAGACAGACAGACAGACAGACAGACAGACAGACAGAATTGTGCCACCCACTTTTTTGGTGTTCTCTATCATCGTAATATCATGTTTGATTGTTATCTCAAAATTTTTTTTTTGCACGAATCCAAAACTTGCCTTATAGTTACGGTGACCATCCGTCCCTGGTTTCCCGGAATTGTCCCGTATTTCTATAGCCTGTCCTGGTTTATTTTTTGAGAAACCCGGGACGTACAAGTGCCCCGTATTCAGATATTTGTCGATTATTTGTCCCGTATTTGCACATTCTCTATTCAACGTTGCGTAAATCCTTATTCGTAAAATATTTTCCGACTCATTTTAGTTACAATGCTCTTGTGTCAAATAGAGTAGGTACGAAAAAGATAAATATATTACCTTTAGACGTCAAACAAAAATATCCTTATGTAGTCACTATTCTACCTTTAAACGCGTTAAGCTTGAAATGACTCTACTTAACGTTACATAAATTGTATGAATAACATTTTGAGGTGTGGAGGTAACTCCAAGTTAACTGGCCTAGTTTGATAAGTTGGCTCAGGGACTAAACTCTCCCACTGCTTCTGAAATAACTCAGGGTTGACTTATTTTGAGGTCTAGCAAGCGCTCTGATTTAACTCAGAGTAAACTCTGCACTGAGAAACTGGCCCTTACTTTAATAGTGAAATTAAAAATGTTAAGTTTATTTTTTTTTTTAAGTTTTTAGTTATTTTTATGTTATGGTTCCTTCCTTTTTCGTTTGTTTTTCTGTTACCTATTATGTTTTTCTTGAATTTTTATTTTAGAATTTTAAAATTTTTCATATTTTGTCCCGGGTTTTGCTCCCAGAAATATGGTCACCGTACTTATAGTACCTATAATCGCAAGTAAAAAGAACTAAAAGATAACAAAATGGGAAGAAAGATGTGCGATACATCGTTCAGCCGCGAAAAATGGTTATCAAGTACCATAACGATAGTGGAGAAACACCACCCGCGGAATATTCAACACTCTTGATAAACATGTCATCATGCGTCAAACAAAGAAAATCCCCGAACTAATGAGCCGAGAGTTGCCGAAAAGTTGTGTCATGAACTTAACAGGCCGTTTCGCATAGAAACGCTTAGAAACTGCATACGAGAGCATATGGTTTTAACAGTGGAGTTGCCTGGAGAAAATCGTTCATAAGTGCTGTTAACAGAGTTAACTCTTTAAAAGAGCATCATTCAAATGATTTTGACTTTTGGAAAAAGTAATTTTGATTCACCTGTATAGATTTATTTTTTCTCATTTTTCTCTTTTTTCCAAAAGTCAAAATCCGGGGACTGATGCTCTTTTGCAAAGTTAAGGCGTTTAACTCTGTTAACAGCAATTATGAACGATTTTTTCCGGGCAACTCCACTATTAAAACCATATGCTGAACGATGTATCGCACAGATTTCTTCCCATTTTGTTCTTTTAGTTCTTTTTTTATAATCCTTAATGCACTACAGAAAACATATTGCTTAAACCACAAACATGCATTTGACATTTCGATTAACGGTTCCTTGACCTTGATTTCGCGTATAAAAAACACTGTACGAATATGAATTTGATATGATTTTCGATAACACTATTTTCAAATGAACCATTTTGTTGGTAAGACATTCAATATCTGATTTTAAATAAAATGATTATATCTAGGAAATGTAAAAGAATAATATGTGATTCAAATTTAATTGGAAAATACCACTGTTTTGGTTTAAAAGAGTGTTAACATAATTTCAGACCTACTGTACGAATATGAGCATGATTGACTGTATGTTCTCTACAACCGAATAAAAACTAAAAATGATGCTTTTCAAAATGATATGTATCAAAAATCAAAAAACAGAACCCTTACAGCAAAAGGAGGAAAGGGTAACTCTCAGGGAGAAAACTTCTCCTATTTCTTGATGAAAACCTCGGAAGATGAGCTTTAATTTTGGGGATTATATTATTGGATTAAAGTCTAATCTTTTTGCAATGGAAAGTACATAGACACTGGTGGACTCATAACGCATGATATAATTGAGCCCTGCATGAACGTTAACAAAATACAAATATGCGCAATCAAAAAGACACCCAGCACAAGTTATTAACATATCTAAACATCATTAAAAACAAATGCAAACAAGTCCAATGTTTCGTACTTTTGTATGCGTTACCACTTTCGTAATACTCCAATGGTTCAGCGTTTTTTCTTCAATTGTCGATTATTGTCTACTTGGGTTCAAACTATTAAAGTTATGCAAATATTATGAGCTATAATTAGTTTTTTTGTTGAATTATTTTCGTCAAGTGCATCAAGCAGCCAGGCTACATGTTTTCCGTACAACTATAATTAAGCCCTTGGACGTGTGGTACAGTTACTTTTTTGAAGCAAATTTAAATGGTTTATAGAATGTTGGCAAGTGAACGGTTTGAATTTTGTAAATGATAACCATTAGCGCTATACGTTACCTTCTCGATTATTTGCTTGCAGGTAAACGAAAGAAGCTGTTTGAAATTTTAAAGCATTCAGTACTCTTTTATAGGATATTTTTCTTTTTACTACTGGATTTTGAGTAGTTTGTGGATAGTAATAATGGTAAAACAATGCGTCAAGGATAATTTAAAATTAATTTTAAAGCTTTTGAATTTTTCATGTTATTTACATGTTGTTTATATTCTCCTTGAAACAAACAAGAAACAAAAATCAAAACTCTAACCCCCATATTAATAAACGGCGGATAACAACGTGTTAGCGTGTATACATCTGTTAACTAGTCTGTGACGTGTGCTAACGTACGGTGTACGGATAACTTTAACTAGCCAGATTCCACTATAATGAACGGATAACTTCTTAACACATACACGCAGGCGTATGATAGCTCCGTTTACTACACCAGTATACACTTCGTAAGGCAGTGCATGCATGTGAAACATGTATTAGAAAATCACCTTAATTTGATGAAGTGGTGAATTTGGTGAAGTGATAAATACTGGAAAGATATCATATCTTTTTTAATAAGAAAAGTTATCAAGCGGACAAGTTGTCTATCCGTGTGCCAGTTAACACGTGTTAGGGAGCGGATATCAGTTTTGTATTAATACTGCTGTTAAAGTAAACACTTCGCGGTTAATATTGAAAAACAATGGGGCATATTCATAAATGTTGTTTGAGCTGTTGCTATACAAAACTGGAGTTTACATGATAAGAGTTTCAATATGATAAACTCCGGATTTACGTGGCAACAGCTTATACAACATCTATGAATATGCCCCAATGTCTGCCGAATGACCGTCTCGGTTCTGCCTACGAATAATGGCGATTTGTTTTGATGAAATTTTTCGCCAATTACAGCTCTGATGTTTTCCTTTAGTGCATAAATTGTTAGTTGCACTGGGGCCCAATTCCGCAAGGGTAAATTTTTTCTGTGTATTTTTGTGATTTCGCAAGAGTGAGTTTAATGACCTTTTCGATTGGGAGGAGAATGACAGTTCTTGTTCTGAAAAGAAGAGAAAATTGTTCTTAATTTGATTTCAGAATCGAATCGTATTCCTCTTCTCTCGGGAATTTGATCCACTTGCCCGCCAACTTATACTGAAGTATTTTGGATATTTCGGCTTCAATAAAGGACACGATAGTTCGGTTCATCGCTGCTGAGAAGTCCTGCCCAACGTCCCTTTGGTAGGACCCAGACGAAAAAAATGCAGTGCCGCACAGGTAAGGACAGGGATGGGGATAAAGGTCGTCTTCTGCCCCTGCCTCATATGAGGACGCATTTCTTCGGCAAGAACTCGAGCTGCATCCCGACTAAGTCGGTTCAACTCACGAAATCACTCTTCCGGCATTTCAAATGGGTTTATATTATCCCGAAGTCTTTGCCTATGTATACGCATCCTGTTGCGTCGTTGGTCCATTTCCGACAGTAAAATTATTGCAAACATGGTTAACTATTTTATTTACTTTATATACTTTCACTTTTATCAATTATTCAAGAACTTTCAACTTTCTTTGTTTTTGTTGTGACAGAAGATTGGCAGTTCAACTTATCGCCTTCCAATAGATATTCCAGTCAGAATAGTTCGAGAATTGAACTTATCGCGTTCAGTTACAGAGACACAATTTTTTCCAGAGGCGATAACAGAGAAATGAGTTGTTTCATTTTTTAACGATGCGAAAAGTTATCGCCTGAGTTACAGAACATGGGTACATAAGCGTTCACACATACCGAATCAGTGTTCCGGATTGCCAATCGAAAAGACCATACAATTTTTGACAGATATCATGTGCACTATCAGTCAAATTTATTCACACTTGTTTTGGGCGTGAATAGAATTTGTTCACAGAAAATCATTCACGTTCGCGGAATCGGGCCCCTGGTGCTGACTTTGTTCTTTGACATAACCTCAAAGAAAAAATCGAATGGTCTCTCCGTTTCGAGAAATCACTTGTCCAGGAAATTTGTCATGCAAGAATCTATTGATCTGGATAGAACCATTTGTTGGAAAGCCGTATGATCACACATGTCAAAATGAAAGTCGGATAGAATTCCGCGCAGTTACACAAATTTATAAAAATGATGATAACCATATCTTGATTTCACACTTGAACCAGTTCAAGTTTGACCAGTTGGTCAAACACAGCGCGGTCCGAGTTTTTTGTAAAAATTTACAAGCACAATTTTACCGCCACGTTCTTTCATTCCCAGTAAAGTATTGACCGTCCCGTCGCCATCGGCCCGCACTCTTTTTGAACAGGCTTTAATCCTACGAATTTCCATGATATAAGGTTTGCCTGGCAGCTTGAAATTTCTTGCAATTTTTCACAATTTTCTATCAGAAACCATAGGAGAAAAGTTTTGGAAACTTGGTGAAAATTTCAAAATACCAAACAGGCATATTTACACTGAATTTATGAACCCTTTTCTTGATTTGCGTCATCTGTCAAAAGGCTGCCAAGCAATATCATCGATTACACCATATCCTTCTCTTTCTTTAAGAAAGAAATTCAGAATGCACGTGAGTTTGATATTTGCACATTTGCGCTGCAAAGATTTGTTTTTGCTTTTATGAAAGTCTCACATTTATCATATGCATATGAAAGTTATGCATTCGTCAGACTTTCGCAACCATGCATTTATGAAAACACGCTTTATCTACAATGCTTAATTGTCAGCTCGCACGGTTGGCAAATTTTGTACCACAGTCTGACTTCTAATACATCACTATCAGATAGTTGGCCTGACAACTGCTTTTCCGGACAACGTTGTCAGATTGAAAATTTCCAGTTCACGTTACATTTTTTTGTGTTCATCAATGCATGGAAATTGAAAAAAAAAATAGAACTGCAAATATTTTAACATTTTACACTTTTTCTGTTCAATTAAATGTAAGTTTTTTTTGACTGTTCAAACTTTTTGATTTTAATCTAAATTTGCACCCACAGTACCGAATTCTGCCATTTAAAAACATGCTTCCATCAGTCACTTATCATTTTTGACAGTAGCCCCTTCTTAAAGTCGGGAACAAAAAAGACAGACACAAGGCATTCATTTGAAACTGGTTTCTGATGGTTTTAACAACACCGAGATTCTTTTGATGCCATTTTAGCAGAGTCCGCACTGTTAAACGGCTATTTAACTTTGGGGTGACGTGACTGATTTTTTTACAAAGCATTTCATAACGGTCTTATCGAATTCTTATGACTTACATGACTCAAATAACTCTGCATGTTTAAATTATCAAAGCTTGACTGAATCACGAATTTAAGGGAATGGCATTTTATTTCAAAATTTTCTTATAATTTACTTTCTGCATACATAGCTGGAAGATCCGTAGTCACTATAACAAAAATTCGACAAATCAAAGAATTATACTCAAACAGCTCCATACAACTAATATTGAAAAAATATAAATGAGAAGTTTCAAGTTCCCATAAAAGACACATCGCCCGCGTTCGGTTGGGTGTAACATAGGCTTTGGCAGTATGTTTTTTTGGTAACGTGAAATGTTCACGAAGTTTCGCAAACTTGGTTGTTTCTTCAATTTATTCTGACAGCAAATTTACAAGAAATTTCAAGTTACCAAACACACTTTGGGGCATATTCAAGATATTGGGCACGTTCCGATGGTTATTCTCAGTTATCCGGATAGCTTTGTGTTGTTGTAATCCCATGTTAAGAAACAGCTGATGACCGCTGATGCAACAACAACTCAAGTTATCTCAAAATTTTTGGGATAACTAGATAGCAGTGGCGACGCGTGAATGAAAAATATAGTCGTTCACTTCATTTATTTTTATTTTCTTATGATTTCAGTTTGTACAAATTTTGGTGTTATGTACCTACTAGTATTTTTATTCAAATTTTCTCGATTTGCTTAAAAATATTTGCACTACACTTTTGTGAGATGAACTGTTTTCCTCAATTTTGTTTTCAATAATTGTCCTAGAAAAGGTAGATTTTAAATCTTTTAAGTTAAGCAAAAGATTTTCAAATAGATAATTCATAAGTTTCTGAAAAAAATTGCATTTAATTTTTATAGATGCGATGTAAGAATAAAAACAATGGTTTAATAAAACAAAAATGTAGTTAAAAACGATTTTAAAAAACTTCCTACAAAAATATATGAAAAAATTCAACATCATAAGGAAATTGACAAACAAATCATAAGAAATTGTTCTACTTCAAACAACGCCTATAGCTGCAAAATTAAAAAAAAATTCAATAAGGACCTACTTTCTCTTTTTATGCACCTATCTTCTTTTATCAAAAACCTAATACCTACATATTCAAATTTCTAAAACAGTCTCCTTATTTTAGACACTTTTTTTTCTTAAATTTCTATTTTGAAATAATTAGCTAAAAAACCCTACTTTACTGCAAGGTCATATATATAATTATTATAATATATGTATGAGCCTATAATATAATTTTTACTTTTTTTCTACCACCCACCCACTTAGCTATGGTAATTATCGACTTCATGTTACCTAACTTAATTTTTTCATGCACTCAATTTTGCTTTGAAATTTAACTCTTCTTAAAGAACCCAGAGAAGTTTCACATGAAAAAACTCAATCCCTCGAACAAATTTCCCATTTCGTTCATATTCTTCTTGCATGAATAGCAAAAGGCATCATACATACAACCACTCATACTTGCCCACCCATCCATCCTATATCGAACACAAAGCACAAAAAACCTTTGCTTAATTTCGTTTGAAGTTCGAACCCACCACTACCATCAGAAACCATACCGACCAAACACCAAACAAACAAAATTTGAGTATATTGACTTGAGCAAATCTCACCACACTTGCTTGAATTCGTTCACAGGTAATTTGAACGAATAGGTCGGTAGTATTTTGGTTATACTTTTTTTTGTTGTCTGTATGCTTTTAGTGGTTACATTTCGTTCACAATTCATGTGAACGAGTTGAAGGTTAAAAATGAGCAGGAATTTTGGTGTCGCAGTAACAGGTTTTTTTGTTTGTTTGTATTTAAACTGCGTGCACAAAAGGGTTGCACGAGTTGGAAAATTGGAATTTTGAGTGCGAAATTGGCTCAAACTAGTAGAAAAGCAAAAGAATTTTGTGGGTGGTTAAGTTAATTTAATAAACTTTTATCATAATAATTTTATCTGAAAGCTAGTCGTGCATGAACGAATTGAACAATAGGACGCCTCGCCACTGCTAGATAGCATAGCGAATAAACATTGGAACGCGAGGATTGTTTAAGTTAATGCTAGTCAAATGTGGAGTACTTCATCAGGTAAACTCTAGTTCCCTCACGGTATGTAGCAAGATATTTTAGCTGTGGCCACGTCTTCCTCTGCGGGATTTGCTTCCGATAAGACAGTTGACTTCCATGTTGTTCTTGGTCTTCTAACCCATCGTGCACCCTGAGGATTCCATTCAAAGGACTGCTTTGCTTTTTCATCGTTTGGTTTTCTCAGTATGTGACCAATCCAACGCCATTTACGCTTTCTTATGTCTACGTCCAGCCGCTCTTGACTCGTCCTGCGCCACAATTCCTCATTTGATATTATTTGTGGCCAGCGAATCTTTAGGATGTGGCGAAGACAGCGATTCACGAAAGCCTGCACTTTCCTCGAAATGGTAGACGTGGCTTTCCCAGTTTCACAAGCATATGACAGCTTGGATATTGGACATTGGATTAGAAGAATCTAAACTTAGTGCGTTAGGAGATTTGACTTGATTTCCAAATTGGGGATGAGTACCGAAGGCAGCACGAGCTTTATTTATTCTACTTTTAACGTCCAGATCCGTACCACCGTTTGCAGAAAAAATACTGCTAACCTAGTTAAACAGTTCGACTGCTTCCACAGGCGTCTCTTGTAGTGTGGAGCGGCCTGTGAGCACTATTTTTGTCGTTTTGCTGTTTATTCTTAGACCACTCGACTCTCCCTTCACTTGCAGTGTTTGGCACATCCCGTTGAGCCCACTGATGCTATTTACCAGTATACATATGCCATCGGCAAAGTCTAAATGACTGAGCCTTTCGAACGGTCTTCATTGCTCTGTCGCTTAGCTGTACCAACACTGGCCGTCAATACGTCGTCAATCGCCAGCAGGACGAGAATTGGCGATAGAACATCCCCTTGTCTCACACCCTGTTGCAATACGAAGGAGTCGGACAGCTGCCCATTATGTAAAACAAAACACCTTGCGTTGTTGTAGGACTCTTTAATAATGGCAACAATTTTTGGCGGAATTCCTCTACCAAGCAACGATCTCCATATACATTCTCGGTTAATTCGATCAAAGGCCTTCTCAAAATCCACGAACATGAGGTAAAGCGGTGATTGAAATTCCATCGACTGCTCGAGGACGATACGCAGGGTGTTGATTTAGTCGACACCTGCGGAAGCCAGCTTGATGCCTGTTGAGTGTAGACTCGATTCTATCCTTTATTCGATCGAGAATGATAGTTGCCATTAGTTTTGGGAAAACGGACAAAACGGTGATACCACGCCAATTGTTTCAATTCTTAAGGTCACCTTTCTTTGGCAACTTAACAATCACACCATCCTTCCAGTCCTTGGGATAGCTTTCGTTTTCCCAAATGATTTGTATCAACGGGTGTAAAATACTATAGCCGCTGTTACGGGATCAGCTTTCAGGAATTCAGCTGGTATTCTGTCAAGTCCAGCTGCCTTGTTGTTTTTGAGGAGATTTATTGATGTTTGGATTTCCAATTCTGGCGGACGATTTGGACGACTTAAGGGTGACTTTAGGCCTCAACGAACAAATCTACTTTTGCAAAGGGAACTTTATGAATCTGTCAACGTCTAAAGTGAAAGCTATCATTTTGTGGGAACTATCAGATGTAAAATTTGAAAGCCGAAATAAAGGGCAGTCTTTTATCTTCAACGCAGTTTGTGCTAAATTTTGATATTTAAAGCGTAATTTGAATAAAAATAAAATGCACGACTGGGTCACACGTACTTGCTCTTATGTTCAAGACACTGCGAGTTTAAGAAAATTGTATATACAAACATGGAAATTATGAGAGAAAAATGTAGAGAAGCATGAAATACGACATTTAAATTAGCTAAAACAGCTCTTTTGACAGTTTGAGGTGAAAAAAAAGTATGCCATCTTAATTCATGATGGAATATGATTGTATGAGAAAAAAAATTTTAAAATCGTTGGAGCGGTTTTTTTTAAATTAATTTTTTATATATAAAATTCTTAAAACATTTTTAAGAACAAATTTCGGTATGCAGATTTAAACTATATATTTATTTGTATATAAAAACAAATTTTGAAAAATAATTGTCAACCCGTTTTTGAGATATCGAATTTTCAAAAAAAAAGTTTGAATCTTTTTTTAAAAATCCAAAAACTTTTTTTTTGAAAATTTTGATATGCAATATTATTAAATCTTATCTGAAATTTGTATATAAAAAAAATCATTTAAATCCGTTAAGCTGATAACGAGAAAACTCAAAATAAAAAAATACGTTCTATGACAAGTACTACTAAGAGTTGCTATGTGTAAAATTTTATAATTTTTGATGGTAGATCGTACTAATTTTAGTATATGAAAAAAGTTTAATCAAAATCGTAGGAGTCGTTTTCAAGCAAAAAATTATTTTCCTTTGCGGTTTTTTCACTTTTGTATGGAAGGTACCGTTATTTTTTCATAAATGTAAAATTTTTTCTAAAAATATTTTAGAGAGTACTAAAAAAGTCTTAAATATCGAGTTTCAAAAAAATCTATGATGCCGTTTTCGAAATATTTGATTTTCCAAAAAAAATTTTGAAATTTTTTTTAAAAATCCAAAAAATATTTTTTCAAAAATATTGGTACACAAAACTATTGACATTTTTTGGAAGCTTCTGTATAAAAAAAATAATTGAAATCGGTCGTACCATTTTGAAGAAAATCAAAAAATAAAAAAATGGTTCCTTGGGAGGTACCATTAATAACCATTTTTGAAAAATGGTTTTCCACCCAAAGAAAGCCTTTACTAATATAAATTTATTGAATTTTTTCTAAGAAAAGTTGTCGTGCCGTTTTTGAGAAAAATACGATTATGTAAATTTGCCAAAAAAAATGCATGGCAGGTACCGTTATTTTTGGTTCTAAAAAAAAAATGAAAAAAACGTGTCGGCAGAATCACCAAAAACCACTATGTACAAAGTTTGAAGAAAATCGATCGAGCCGTTTAGGCTGTAGACGAACAGACAGACAGACAGACAGACAGACAGACAGACAGACAGACAGACAGAATTTTGCCACCCACTTTTTTGGTGTTCTCTATCATCGTAATATCATGTTTGATTGTTATCTCAAAATTTTTTTTTTGCACGAATCCAAAACTTGCCTTATAGTACCTATAATCGCAAGTAAAAACTTGCCTTTTATGTAGTTGAAAACAATTTGAAATACCAAAATTCACATGAAAAATAACTTTTGTGAGTAAAAGAGTGAAAGAAATTTCATATTTGGTAAAGAGGGATTGCAACACAAAACAATACAATATATTTTGTAAAGCACCCGAACACACCCATTTTCTTTAGAGAATGAACACTTTATCTTTACTTGACAGTTTGGTTGGCATATCTGGTATATTACCTTTGTTGGTGTACCTCCATCCCAAAACTACCCATTTTAGTCCAAAGTTTTATCTATTAAATTTTTTACTTGCGATATAGGTACTATAGGGCAAGTTTTGGATTCGTGCAAAAAAAAAATTTCGAGATAACAATCAAACATGACATTACGATGATAGAGAACACGAAAAAAGTGGGTGGCACAATTCTGTCTGTCTGTCTGTCTGTCTGTCTGTCTGTCTGTCTGTCTGTATGTACCTCAACCTACAGCCTAAACCACTGAAGCGATTTTCTTCAAATTTTGAACTTAAGGTTTTTTTGTAACTCTCCAGAGGGGAAATTGAAATTTTTTTTTTAGCTCAAAAAATAACGGTACTTGCCATACAACCGTTAAGGAAAAGCTTATTTATCCAAAAACGGCTCCAACGATTTTGATAAAAAAAAATCAGTGTATTACTGTAAATATGATGTACCTTTTGATAGGAAAACAAATCACCAAAAACATTTAATAACGGTACCTGCCATATAACGGTTTTTTTGATTTTTGGTTTTCTCATAAACCGCTCATCCGATTTCAATCAAATTTTTTGCACAAAAGCTTTGTTAGAATATAAATAATACTGCATACCAACATTTTTGAAAAAATAAATTTTGGATTTTTAAAAAAAGATTCAAAATTTTTTTTTGAAAATTCAATATTTCAAAAACGGGTTGATGAATTTTTTTGAAATTTCAGTTTTAAATGTATATTAATATATACTCAAAATTGGCATACCAATTTTTTTTTTTGAAAAATGCTGCAACAATTTTATATATAAAAAATTAATTTTTAAGAAAACGGCTCCAACGATTTTAAATTTTTTTTTTGCATATATTCATATTTTTTCAAGTAATCAAATGGCATACTTTTTTTTGAGCTCTAAGTAATTTATCAGACTGTTTATACAATTAAAAGAACGATTTAAATATGCTTTTTATACTTTTTCTATAAATACTTGAATATTTTTTTAAAGTTCTTTAGTCCCACACAACCTGAACATAAGAGCAAGTACGTGCGATCCAGTCGTGCATTTTATTTTATATGATATTTGAAAGAACTTTGGACACGAATAGAGCTTGTTTGACAATAAAATATTAGGTCTGTTCCAAAAAGTCTTAAAATAATATTTTTTACGAGTTGTCACATTGCTGTCATTTTGATCAAATACTAGCTGCGTTCCTTGCCGAGTTTCAAACAGTTTGAAACTGCCAGATTTAGTGCGAACCCGTTCCACAAGTGAAAAATTGTACTGGTTGCACTAAATCTGGCAGTCTGAGACTGTTTGAAACTGTTTGGGACTAACGAAGGAACAGGGGTACTGTTTCCGATTTTACAAATTTGTCCCCTTTCAAACGAAGAAAGTGAGTTGCTAGCAGCTTTAAGTTCCATAGTGAAAAGGGCAGGAGGAAAGAAGGGTGAACTAAATCTAAATTTTTGACATTTCCTTTCACATCTTGAAATTGAAAGAAAACGTCGAAAAAATATCCAGCAACTTATTTCTTCGTGTGAAAGGGGACTTTCGTATTTTTTGAAGAAACAAAACTCAAGAGAGAGTAGCTACAAAATTTTCCAATCTCTGTTTCAGTTAAGTTGAGTTGACTGTTTTGCCAAATATTTTAGACAATACTCATAACTCATTACTCACCACACAAAACTGCGTCAGAACTTTTATGAGAATAGCTTGAACTTAAAAAGAACGAATACAGAGAATGAAAGGGAGGAAAGAAAGAAATTGAAGCATGTTTTACGCAAGTTTTATTTTGACATAACGCTTTCTATAAAAAGGTTGAAATCACCCAATAGCTTGCGTTATTTCTTATTTGTCATTAAAACAAGTCTGCTACACAAAATGTTAAATTAATGATTCAGAGTCAAATGCACGAATGCGATAAAATAAAAAAAGGAGTCACCAACATTCCATACAAGCATTATTTCTCTTTGCATAAAATATGTGTACATACATACGTTTATATAGTCATCATCATCATCTTTAAGGCTTATTCAAAGACCACCAAAGAGACACCCCAGATCCCGTTTCGTTTGTTTATTTGGCCAATCAATTTGCTTTAAATGGTCATTCACTCGAAAAACTCGTATCACTTGATATTTATAGCTCACATGAACAAAACGTGTTACACTTAATCCCATAGAAGGCACATAAACTTAATCCCTCCCGAAACAAAAAAAAAAGAGATGGCAATAATAACAACAACAACCACTGAAAAAATAAGTAAATAAATACAAAATCCCTCGAAACTGCCTTGAACAAATCTCTTGCAAATTTTACTGCGTATCTATAAACTTATTGGTTGTTTTTGCCAGACCTAGCTAAGCCATAGATCCACAGAGACATTTTTCATTAAATCAAATCGCATTATCGGTTGCGCGGCGGTGGTGGTGTTGTTGTTGGTGGTGGCACGGATTTCGCTAAAAAATGGAATCAACTAAGGTAAAATTTAAAACCGACTTTGGATGAAACCAGTTTTGTGGAGTAGGTAACCTCTTTTGGATTTTTGCACAAAATGTAAACATTGCACCATGTAGTATAGAAATATAATAACGACAACCACGACGAGCGACAACAACGACGACGACAACAATCTCTTGGATTTCACTGAACTTGTATTTTGATATTGATACCGATAAATACCATTTTTGTTGTTGTTTTGGAAGGAAAATTAAACCCTTTAATGGTAGGTATCATAAATCATACTCCAGCCTACAAATAAAACTTAAACTTGCAACCTTACTCCCAGCCGATTATTTACTTAATGATTTTTTCGCGATGAGTACTGGCCATCCGACCATCAACAAATGATGGTTAATGATGATGAAAGCTAAGTTTGAAACTGGCTTTAAAAAAAAAATTGCGGCGAAGTTATTAATTCTGAGTCATTTATGGTTTAATAATTTTTCCCATTCACACGCAAAGCTTTCAATAACTTATTTCATAATAAATTTTGAAGAGGGCTCTTCTAACGAATATTAAGGGATGAACTTCCCTTAGTGGTAGTACTTGAAACCAGTCTGATGATTCAGTTCTAGGATGGTACTTCTTTGAAACCAGATCACCACCCATCATCATCTTTTTACGTTAACCTAGTTTCGGTCGTTCTTTGTATTTTTTTTTTGTTCGTTATGAAATGGAAAGTCTTGAAAAATAAAATGTAACTTGTAATCATTTGATGATGGGCGTCTTATGCAACGGAATGTCAGTCCAAGTTCCAAGTGGGCATATACTCGTATGTATAATACAGTACGTTGCAAAAATGTTCATCAAAACTTTTAAAGGAGCAACTTCTTAGCACACGATGGATAAAAATCGATATATGAATAACAATAACTGTGTTTTATTATCGAAAAGATCTGATCCGGATCAATGTTAACACATGACAGATTAATAAAAATGGGTAAACCTACAATTTCGAACTTACAGTTCGATGTTATTGCGAAATTTTCGAAAACGATCGAAATGGGGAAATTTCCTTATAATTCGAGTGAAATTGAAAATCGATTTCAATTAGATTTTATTAAAAATCAAACCGCAAAAGTCTTTTTTTCGAAAACGCAAATACGAATTTTACTGCATTATCATTATCTTCGATAATGAAGTTTGCCAAAGTCACATTTTCGAAAATATAAGGTGTATTTTTCCAAGTCCAGGGGAATTGGACGAAAAAAAAAACGACATCGGGGCTTCGCGACGCCATCACAGGAAAAAAAATTGGGATTTCCATACAAGCTATTGATAGCAAGTATGAAATTCTTGCGGGTAATATCCGGCCCCGAAAATTCTCTGGGCCCGAAGGGGCTTAGTTGTTGTTGTATTAGCTCCGACATTCTTTTTTGTTTTTGAGCAATTCTATCCGGGCTTAAAAAAAATGTACCAAGAATCTACCGTGCTGCTGTGCAGTAAAAAATTTGAGGTGATAACAAAAACAAATTAAAAATGTGCCATCCCTCTATACCAGAACCACATAGTTTTACATGGATTTTTCATAAACTTGCTCTTATATTATCATAAAACGACAGGTTTTGATTGGACTTTCTGATACTTCATTGCACTCACGTTTCACTCCAATTTCTCCAAACACTTTCGATTTACTGTTGCGAATACGGATGGTGGACTTCGCAGTCTTTTTCAATTCTTAAGGGTGATTTTAGAGCTGTTTAGGTCAAATATACTTGAATTGTTGGCTTTTCTTAGCATTCTCGTGAGCGGTTCATTTTGGCCATACTCGGTACGGTGAAATGGTATATGGAACAAAGGTATTACCTAAGACAGCGATGATTTACATTGAACTTAACTTTGTTAAGTAAGTCAACACAGTCAATACCGCCAGTTATTAACCGATGTAGAAAAAGTAGGTCAGCATTATCACGACGTTTGCTGAGGGTTTGCAAATTGATCAGTTTAAGACGGTTCTCGTAAGGGGCAGAATGAAATGGATCGACCCATCCAAGGCCCCTCAGAGCAAATCTAACGAATCTGCGTTGAACGGATTCAATTCTCTGAATATGGACATGATGATAACCAGACCTGAGACGCGTACTCTAGCAGAGGCCTCACAAAGGTTATATATAGGGATTTTGTGACGTAGGGATCTGAGAATACCTTGGACCAGCGTTTAATGAATCCTAAGGTTGAGTTAGCTCTGTTAATAAAGAATCATAATGAGCTCGGAAATTCAGCTGATTATCACAAAGAACCCCCAAGTCGCGAATGGAAGTAACGACAGAAATTTGTTCATTATTCATGTAGTAACAACGTTGAGGAAGAGGAGGGCGTTTACGGGAGTAAGTAATAGATTGACATTTACTAATATTTAGCTCAAGGAAATTGTGGCGACACCAGGTATAGAAGTTATTTAAGTCTTCTTGTAGTAACTTAGAATCTTCCGTGCTTTTAATCAGTTTGGAGATGCGCATGTCATCCGCGTAAATCTCCAGATTAGATCCTACTAAAGTAAGCTCAACGTCGTTAATGCTTAACAAGAAAAGCAGAGGGCCGAGGTGACTCCCTTGCGGGACGCCTGATTGTGAGTATATAGGGGTGGAGGTGTTAGCCCTAAACAAAACTGTGTACCTACATCCTATCATCCAAATAAGACCCAAGATATAAACAGTGGTGGGAAGCCATACGATTTTAATTTGAAGATTATTATATTGTGGGAAATTTTATCAAATGCTTTGCTAAAATCGGTTGCAATTGCATCGACTTCATAACCTGATTCCATGGCACAAATACTATTTGATATAAATTCAGTAAGATTAGAAGTTGTGGATCTACCTTTGAGAAAGCCGTGTTGTTTTTTAAAGAAGAGTGCGGTTTGCAGTGGAGAAGTAAGCTATCATTAACTATACTTTCAAATAATTTGGGAATACAAGACAGCTTAGCTATTGGTCTATCTCTTTAGTATGAGATTTCACTTTTAGATCCTTTTTTATGGATAGGGATAATGAAAGATTATTTCCACTATTTGGGGAACACACCGCGAGAAATAGATAGTTGAAAGAGAACAGCGAGTGGTGGAGCGAGTTTTGTTACACACTTCTTAAGGACAATAGGTGAGATCCCGTTTGGACCCGATGAGTAATCATCCTTTGAGTTCTAATAACAAATAGCTTCAAAACATAAATATCTAATTTATTGTTTACTTTATTATCTATATGACAAACAATTATTGAGATCATTCGTAATGATGTCACGAATCAGTTGCCTGAACTGTGAAGCATACCTTCTTATCCATGCACCAAGTGACAATTCATCCGAAGAAAGTCATTCGTTTGTGTCAAATTAGACGATTATGTATGTTAACGACATGTATGATTTCAACATGACCCCACTACGTCGGAGGTATGTGCATATACAGTCAAACTTCTTTATAACGAACTTCCTTATAACGAATATCTCTTTATTGCGAACTGCCACTCTGTCCCCGTCCCCTTAAATAAATATCCTATATAAATGTGTTTCCATATAACGAATTTCCTTATAACGAAATTCTCTTTATAAAGAAATAATTTTTGGGACCCAGCATCATAATTGTTTCTTTATAACGAAATTCCGAACAAAATTTTTTCACAATTTTCTGCAAATAAAATCATTTCGGTTTTTGCGAATTCCTCGATTTTGCACATCTTTGCTACCTCTACGCTCTATAACTCTTCAGATTTTTTGTGTGTTGAAAATTTTAATTATTGTCAACGAAAATTCTCGTTTTGACGTGTTAACGAAAAATTTGGTTAAACATTTTCAACTTCACCGAAATAAATTTTTCCGATGATCGACTTTCGATAAAAGTTGCCATTTATCAAAAGCAAACAACACTCGTAATAAGGGCACAAGCTTTGGTTCCATAACTGCAAAAACAAAAAAAAGTACAGCCCAACATGCATTTCAAGTGCGTTGTTCTGAGTTCTTTTAAAATGTCGAAGCTTAAAGTTATTGCACTTTCGTTAAAATTGTCCATTTGTGAAAATAAAAAAGGTTGTTGTTTTTTATATGATATTAAAAAAAAAAAAAACAATGATTTCAGAAAAATTCTTTATTGCGAATTTTGTATTAAATTTCTCTATAACGAACCAAATTTTTGGTCCCTTGAGGGTTCGTTATAAAGAAGTTTGACTGTATTCCAATTAGCTGCAAACGCCCGATTACCTCAAAGTCAACATAACCCGTGCCAGTGCTTAAATTCAAGGTGGTCTAGGCGTCTCGTAGTTATCGAAAATTGGGCCTCTCGGATGCACCCACACACAAATTTCAATAATTAATAGGTATTTCAATTTTCAAATAACGCATACAATTTGTTGTTATCGCACAAAACAATTTGTTTAATTTAATTTAATTTAAACTAATCTTTATTGGAAAACCCATTTTGTACATTTTAATGCTAGATGAATCAGCAGCGGGAGACTTGCAGATTCACATTGAATTGAGTTCTTAGTGAACATTACTATTATTGTGTTTTATTTCAAAGTTGTATTATTGTTATGTTACCTTTTGATTTTATTTTATTTAATTTTGAGTGTGACTTCGATAAAGTTTATGTGGAATTAAAACTGCCTCCTCCATACAACCGGAACTACTGTGCAAAGTGAAGTTTGTTAAAAAAAAAAGTCATAATGCGATGTAGATAATCAAGATAGTATTGTTATTTTTAAATTATTTATTGTGATGTTTTGTATTACCTAATATAGGAATAAATAGTACCTACCTACACAATTTTTTTATATTTTGCTGGTGCATATTGTGTTTTATTAACAAAGAAACTCTTAACAAAGCTCATAATAAATTAGAGAATATCTAAACGCAACAGATGAATTTATTTCAAAAGAAGTTATTGAGAAACGTTTTTTGTATTGTATAATTCGTTTATAACTTTCACAAGAATTTTAATATACATTTTGTACAATGTACATACATTATGTATGTATTTTCATTTTAAACAATAAAAATAACATCTGTCAAATTTGAAATGAGGTTTTTATTATTACACTCAGATTTTTATATAAAAATTGATTTATTTTCGTAGCGAATGAAATACGATTTCGTATTGATTTTTCTTTGTCATTGAATTCGTGTAATTTTATGCATTTTTCATAACACCAAAACAATCTTCATCTTTGCACAAAAGAGATATAAGCTTGATGAATTTATCGATATTAACCTGCTTCCATTTTTGATAAGATTTGTTTAAGTGCATATTTTCAATACAATTTTCACAATCGAAATAAATAGAAAACACACTTTACAAACAGACAACTGAACATTCTATAGCCTATTGAATAGAAAAGGAACAATTAATTAATCATAAGCATGCTTAAAACCGAAAATGCTACTAAATTCACCCAAGCGTTTCTGAAAGAATGGTCACGGCCACTATTCACTATTTTTGATATAACTCGGAAACTAAGTCGAATTTGACAATTTTACGTGTAAAACTTTTTGTTCAAAATTAAATTTTCTATCGAAAAGTATAGCTTAGAAAATTTCATAAAAAAAATTAAGCAGGAAAAGCTACAAAAAACAAACGTAAACAAAAATCGAAAAATCAATGTTTTTATTTTTTTTTTTAATAAATAGCGCATAACTTCTTTAGGAGCGAAGATACGCTCAAGACATACTTCAACAAAGTAAAGAAGAGTTTTAAAACTTTAATATGATATGTTAAGAAACCATATTATTTAAAAACTGACAGAGATGTAGCCATTCAAACTTTGCCATGCCATTTCTCATCATTTTACGGAGTTTTTTGCCCGAAAACCTATTTTTTGGTACTTTATTACAAATTTAACATTCCTAATACCTAGTACCAAATCTTATATTAATCGGACCAGCCGTTCGGTCTGTAGGTCTGAAAGCACTTAAAAACTGCCGAAAAACAGAATTATTGTGCACATACATAGACACTTTTTAAATATTCTCTATAGTCGTAATGTCATATTATATCAAAATATTATTTTCGAACATTTTTACGAATGTGAAATTTGCCATATTGTACCAAAAAAGAGGCTTTCAGGCCAAAACTGCGAAAAATTATAAAAAAAACTGTTAAGTTTGAATGGGCTTTTCTCTGTCAAATTTGAATAAATATTACTTTTTAAATACGCCATATTAAAGCCTTTATTCTTTACTTTGTTTTGTTTATGAATGTCTTGACCTTATCTTTGCTTACAAAAAAGTTATGCACAATTTATTACAAAATCTAGAAATCCTTGGTTTTTTTTAATTTTTTTTAGGTTGGTTTTTGTTTACTTTTCCTGCTTAAATTTTTTTATAAAATTTATTGAACTATCCATTCCAATAGAAAATGAAATTTTGAACAAAAAGTTTTAAATGTAAAATTGTCAATTCGGCTAAGTTTTCGAGTTTTACCAAAAATATAGAAAAGTGGCCAGAGTGACCATTCTCTCAGAAACGCATGGGTGAATTTAGTAGCATTTTGGGTTTTAAGCATGCTTAGGAGACAAACAAACATATTCAATAATAAAAACCTTTGCACGTAACTATTCCTTTATACCACTCATTCTCCGGTCTGTTCATATAGGCTACTTTTGGTATGGAGTACAAAGAGGGGTAAATCTGCCTGGAAATTTAAAGCATAAGTTTTAAATCATATTTAGAATGATACACGAATTGAAAAACTATAATCGAGTTATGCATCCTACTATCTTTAACACTTTAATAAATTTAAATTTTGTATCTCTTAATATCTTACTTATTCAATGCGACAATTTGACATTTAAAAATGTCAAAAAAGGTGTGTTTGATTAGTATATTGCACGAACTGCCACTGTTTTAGCAGTGATAGATAAAAAAAAATTGTTTTAATACAAAGCAAAGCTTGGCCCCTTGCCGCTAACTCTTTTCGAAATTCAATAGGTCTGTTCCTTTACTTTGAATTTCTATGATTTTCTGTGCATTTCTGATTTTAGTCCAAAGTTCTGTCAAAGTTCATATACAAAAAAATTGATACAAGTTTGGACTAAAAATCACAGAGATTCAAATTAAAGGAACACACATAATAATTTGATTTCATTAAATTTCGAAAAGAGTTAAGGCAAAGGGTCATCTTGTTACAGTAAGATACA